>WEIT01023737.1:0-23730 GCA_013389985.1 Dryoscopus gambensis | reverse complement strand
AACCATGTTTCCTTTCAGCAATTTCTTTTATGCATAGATTTGGACACAGGTATTTTAATCTTCACTGATATGACCTGATTTCCATGAGCTGAGCAGCCGATTGACAGAATGTGTATGTCAGCCGCACTTTTTGAGTCTGATCTAATTGTTTTTAAAAATCAGAAGTCTGTGACCTTAAATTTGTCAACCTTTTGGTTTCACAGACATTGTTTTCATAAAATCATAATTTTTAAAAATATCTGATGTTTTGTTTAAAATAAGAACAAAGAATTTGTCCAAATTCTCTCTTTAATTTGATCTTTGTAGCTGTCCAATAAGGTTGTTGCTTCCAAGGCCACCAGGCAGAAGTGCCATGCAGGAGCTCGGGGCAGACCCTGAGGACTGTTAGTCACCAGGACTCTCTGTATTTAACACTGAGAAACCTTCAGAACCATTTAGCACATCTACACAATTGCTGCTTGAAGCAGCACTAGGAAGTGGTCAAATACTTTATTGGCAGGCATCTGATAACAGCTGGAGTTGAATAAGATGCTCCATTCATGTTGACTTCAAGGACTGGGACGCCCAATTATCCTTTGAACTTTTGAAGACACAGCTCTAAAATACTTAAGCAGGAAGATGAGTAAGTGCTGCAGGAAGATAGAGATATTCAAAACAAAGTACTTCTCTGTGGTACAGGAACACCCAAAGTCACTAAAACAACTATTTGGCTACTATTCTGACTTATCTTTCAAGTTTTGGATATGTCATTCTCTTAGGTTCATTTTTAAAGGCCGCCCTTCCTGTTAGAGCAGGGGTTTGGCTGATTACTGTAAGGTGGAGAAGCAGTTTGCTAAATATATATTCTTAACCACAAAATGCTGTTAAACACAGCGTTCAGAGAGGATGAATGTCCCTTCCCACTCTGATACAGACTAACACAGGCTGGTTTTCTGATGGTTGGTTAAAACTAACTTGTCCTCACATTTCCACAGAAATCAAAGAGCTGGAAAACAACATTAGGAAAGCATTATCTTTTGACAATCGGGGAGAGGAACACAGAGCAACAGCTACAACGACAACAGATAACCAGCTTAACAAACCTGGGGAGAATGGTGAAAATGGGGAGGTCAAACAGGCCCAGAGCAAGCGAATAGGTCTTGAAGAGTTCAACTTCATCAAAGTATTAGGAAAAGGCAGCTTTGGCAAGGTGGGTAGCTTTTTTTTCCTCTTCTTTTCTTCTTCTTTTTTTTTTTTTTTAAGCTAGTGTTCGAGGTGGTGTTGACTGTACTGATTAGGAAGTGTTCATATTGACGTTCAGAAAGTGCTTCCACCCTAGGGGTTTTCTTTTACCCAAAAGATCAAAAGTCTCAGTCTCCTGATGAGCTGGCATTGTCTGTGCTTTAGCTCATTTTGTTAACTAGGGTCAACTCTTTCAAAACAAAATGTCAGTGTTTCATTATTTTGGAATATTGGTGGTGAAGATACACGTACCGTTATATACATACTGTTCAACAAAATTGCTTGTGGTCAGCAGAAAAATCAGGTCGGGAATAATGCTATGGGGTTAATTCACTTTCTTGATAATTCTCAGTTCAAGTTTACTTATTTCACAGAACATTGTGTGTACTTGTTGTACCTCAGTGGGTGTGTTCAGTGCTGGAGGAAGCAGAACTGAAGCATTTCCACTCAGATATGACAGGGCTTAGACAGCTGCCCAAAATACTGCGTAAACAGCAGAGATGTAACTCACCAGGTACCTTCCCACAGTAGGGAGTTGGTGAGGGTGGAAGGGGCATTGCTCTGTTTACAGGACTTACAGATTTTCTTTCCACACTGTTGTGCGCCATGGAATCAAAGAGGTGGACTGAAATATGAATCTGTTTCAGAAGTACACTCTTCCTTCCTTGATATTACGGGAACTTCACATGCAGTGGAACAGGGCTGAAGCAGTTCTTTTGTGTCCCTGTTTTCTAATCCTTTCTCTGAAGATTGTCCTGGCTCCAAGCCAGAACTGACCTTAAACAGAATATAGGGCCTGAACCTTAAACAATAGTAGTAGTTAAAATCAACAACTTGAAAGCAGCTGGAATGGTAACTTTGGATTGTATACAAAGTCCATCACACTCAAATCTCACTACCAGAAGTGGGAGATAAAAGTGGGAAATAAATTTCTGGTTTACATCAACTTCCTTCCTTGTTTAGTTTTTGAGATCTCCCTAATAGGTACTCATTAAGACACTTAACTAACAAACAGAATAGATACCTTCTGTTTCAAATTTAAAGAATACCAGAAGTATATGCTTCCAAAATTATTATACTTTTTATTTTAAAAACTGCAGCTTCATTTAGGCAGGTATGTAACTGTCTTTCTGTTTTCAGTGCAGTCAAACTAATTTGAAACCCTGCGTTTATGGCATCTGTTGCTCATATGTAAGCAGAATTTTTCTTTCATTTAGGTAATGTTAGCTGAGCTAAAAGGAAAAGATGAAGTATATGCAGTGAAAGTCTTGAAGAAAGATGTCATACTTCAAGATGATGATGTAGACTGTACAATGACAGAAAAGAGAATTCTGGCATTAGCACGGAAACATCCATACTTAACACAACTTTACTGCTGCTTCCAGACAAAGGTAAGCTATATGAGTCTTTTACCAGTTTCTGCCCAAAGAATAACATTCACTATTTCCAGACTGAAAGAAAACAACATAAAAAGTACAGCAGTATTTTGAAAATATTTCTGGTTAGTTTTTGGCATTTCAGTAGTATTGTACAGAAGTACTGGCTGCTGTTAAAAAGCATAACTACTATTACCATGTGAGTACCAGGAGATGGCAGTAAATGAGTTAAAAAATAAAAAAACCTCATGTGCATAAAATACACAAAAATGGCACCTATTGAGGTGGATTGGCACCTGCGAGGTGCCATTTTCTGTGTTTCTTTGGTACATTAATAGGGCGTATAATTTGTTGAATGAAGTAAAAATGTTTTTAGCGTCCAGTGTTGCAATACTTGTGTGTAGTATTGCAGAAAAGCTGTGACTAAAAGATCTTCTAGCAAAGTTGTCAGGAAAGATAAATAGCACAGTGGAAAAGTCACAGGGAGATGGCTAGTAGGATCAATATTATAGTGGTTTGAATATGGAAACAGCAAACAAGTTATATGTTTATACAGTTCTTAAAATGGTGAAAATGTGCTAGCATTTTATATGCTTTGAAGTTGACACAAAACAGTGGCCCGGGAAGGTGTTGTATGTCTGTGGAGGGTGTTTCCCATTCAGGCTTTTATTATATGTGTGAATATGCTCTTAAAATGTTTTAACATATTATTTTAAAATTTATAACTAGAATAAGCATGTTATTTCAGATGAAAGAAGTGATTAAAAGATTGTACTGGGGTGAGATATAAACTCTGTGAACAAAAAGAGACCTGTGGTTCACTCCCTAGAGTGTAAATAAATGTATCAGCAGCCTGATGTGAATCATGTGGCAGAACATCAGTAAAGATCAGTTTTACATAAAGTGAATTATGACAGATTCTCCTGCTACTACTCTGATTTCCTGGAGATTCTTTTCCTTCTGTATTTTTGATCTGCTCTTCCCTCTTTTGTACCATGCTTTCTGCCTTCCTCCCTGCTCTCCAAAGCTATTCATCAAAGATTCTTCTCTCTTCCCAGATCAGAGAGAAACTGTAGTTTGTGGCTTTTCTTGAGTTTAGAGGAACTCATACTGAAGTGGTTTATAGTTACAAGTCATAGGCTAGTGTGTCTTATCAAACAATCAAAACTATACCTAGTGGTACCTAATCAAATTAAAAATCCACAGTTGAAAAATGGAAGGGTTTTCTTGAGCATGTCCTGTGAACAATTTGCAAAGAATTCTTTATAAAGGACCAAAAATATCAAACATCAAAATGTATGAAAAAGCAAAACCAATATGTCTGCTAAAACTATACATTCTTTATGAATGGCAACAAATGAAAATGTACCAAGTAAATTAGTCACTGAATGATTTTTCTCAGGTTCAGTAGAAAAACAGGTAGAAAAACTTGCTTGAACAAATATAGTCTGTGGTTAAAATAGCTTTATTGAGACAAAGGCTGTAGTACAATAGGTTTTAAGTGTGTTTCACACACTTACGTTGCTATTGTATGCCATGCCATGGCGGCTGTACTTTGCAGAACTGGTCTCTGAAGTGATCCTGCTGGAATTAAATTTTACATTTCAAGTAGAGCATATTTGTCGTATACACCCTGACTTAATGGGAAGATTGACTCAGTATTCATTGTCAAAGCACTCAGAGGTTGTCTTTATGCAATGAGATTACTTGCTTTGTTCCTCTTCCACAAAAATGCAGATGTAAAAGTTTGACTTTACATACTGCAGTGTTTTCCTTCATTAATCAGCTGAAGACACTGCACAAAAGTTGCCTAATATGCTTTTTACAGTAAGTACGTTTCAGTATCATTTATTTTTTACATCGAGCAGACATTTCATTAGTGTCCCTTACTAAATGATACTATTATTATCATGACAAGTAAGGGATAATATTTTAAATTATTTTGGAATTCAGAAATTGTGCCAAATAATGGCTAACAACAACATACTTTATACACTAGTGTCATGGTTTGACACTGGGCGCAATGCCAGTGCCCCATGAAAATATATTTTTACTAATAATGGCTGTGAGATGTGATCAGGAACAGAGCAGAGCAGGCTCAAACTTAGAAATAGAGGGAAAAAAACTTTATTAATCTATACTAAAGGGAAAGAAACACACAGGAAACAGAATGGAAACTCTCCAAAACATTCCTCCTCCTGCCAACTTCCACCCTTCACTAATCAGACAAAACTTTGGATTTCCTGATCAGTTAACAATACTCAAATAATCAATTCTCAGTCCATCAAAGAAGAGAGGAGTCTCTCTTATAAACCATAGTGTCCTTCCATGTCTGGTGCTCTCACCACCAATCCATGGACCGAAACTGCCCTCAGGATTCAACGATGCTTTGCCAAGTACCAGAAGCTCCTTTTTGGGACAACAGTCCCCCCCCATTTTATAACCCCTGGGGCTGAGGGTTTCTTCTGCTCGGAAGACAGAGGGCACCACCACACCCTCTTCATCTTCTTCTTTTTCCTCCTCCACTTCACACTTGGCATCACTGCAGCAGGTCACCTATTTGGCATCCAGCCGCTGCATCCACCTAAATGCAGTCTCATGTATTAAAGACAGATTGGTTCAGTCCATGGCTATACAAGAAAAGTCCAGCCAAAAGCCACTCCATCATCTCCTTCCACCTTGGATTCTTCCCATCAGTTCCTCTAACGTCACAGGATTCCAGGCTGTCTCTCTTCTCACTCAAAACACTGCTCAGGAGGATTAATGTTTCATAAAGCCTTCTTTTCCCAAGGAAGGGTTAAGAGTCTTAGCCTCTACTGCCGTCGGAAGCCTCACAGCAACTCCAGGACTCCCACGGCCAGGAACGCCCCCTGCTCCGCTCCTTGGCCGGCACAGTCTCTCTCTCTGGGGGGGGCGACAGGGGGCAAAAAAACCATCTCATTGTCTCTCCACCCTTCCATCCTGCAGAAGCTGGCTCAGTTCCATTCCCTTCCACCCTCTCTCTCTCCGGGCTCCGGCCTACCTCTGTGCTCAGGCCGCTTGGCTGCCCCTCCCCCACCCAGGCCCAGGCCCAGGCTTCAGGCCTCAGGCCGGGCGGGGGAGGAGATCTGCTCCCTTCTACGACCGGAACACAAGAGGAAGTTCCTCTGCGATTTTCTCCTTTATCTCCCTGTGTTCTCAGAGGTGACAAATCTCTTCAGTGGTCATACCAGGTGTCAATATTCAATCTGACCGCTGATTGGTTTGACTATAATTTCCTTTAAAAACTCACTTCCTTTTCAAACCACGACAACTAGTGTGGTTTTGGCCTTATATATCTAATTTCTTTTAACAATTCCATCTAGCATCCTTACGAAATATTCTTGGGCCTGATATTTCTTATGTTCCTGCTTAATACAAAAGCAAACTTTGATCAAACCAATTTGCTTTAAGCCCATCAAAAAATGACCCCCCTCTCCTCCACCCCAACTCAGCATTTTAGATATATTAAAAAACCCTATATTCAAGTATTGTACTTCAGGAATAGTTTTGAAATCTTCCTCAGTTATCTGGAAGTTGAGAGCGTTCCAAAGCTGTGGATAAAGTGTGCAAAGCTGATACAGGATGTTTTGTCATACCTCAACAGTTTGAGGTATGAGCTCTGCAACCCAGTCCTACACATCAGAAAGAAGGTAAAACCTACCGGCAGGGCCTGAGCTGATCTGGTATTTTATGTGGAAGGAGCTTAACTCTGGTAGTGCAGTATATCTGCTAAAACTGTGTCACCCTTGGATAGTACTTTTCAACACTCATACTATGGCAGCATTTTCCTTCTTGTTTTGCCAGAGTATGGTCATCGCATCTGTCAGCGTATTCAGAGGTTTGAGTTGTGTTTTGCCTGTGGTCTGTCAGTAGAAATATGAACAATGAATCCTGCATTCTGTATTTGGCACTCCCATGGCAAAACCTGCCCAAAGCCTAGCATAAAGGGTACAGCATTTCTGTAAAAACTGACCTTTGCTTACCATCATTTTTGATTTATTAAAGACTTCGTTGTGTAGGTATTGTTTTCTCAATAAAGGTTTTGAGAAAACATAGGGCATTTTCAGACTGCTGCTGTTTGCATTCTGTTTTCAATCTTCTCTTTTTCTTCCTCTATGTGTTGGTCCCCTGATTTTTCAGTAAGGGGTATTTTACCTGACAGTAATCTGATGCTGCCCTGTTGCCCTCTTCAGTGTCCTCTTCCCTCCGAGCTCATACCCTGCTTCAGAGATCAGCTGTGAAACAGTATCAACATGAGGTTTTATCCATAATGCTTCAGTCAGCTGGCTGACAAAGGGGATTTAAATGTTTCTAGGCATGTTTTCTCTGATGACATTCTTGTCTTCGTTCACAGTTGGATGTCTCTGAACTGTGAGAATTAAAGTGCTTTTTATGGAAAGGTCTAGAAAAATATAGGTAGTTTCACTTAATTCCTCCTACAGCCCTGTCAGCTTTCTTCATAAGTACTTAAAATTTTCTAGACCTCTACTCTATGAGATATATACACATGTAACTGCACACTCTATAATTTATAATGAATTATCCTAACAAATACTTAAGAAATAAAATGGGGTTTAAATTATTTAGGGCAGTGAAGGCTTTATTATGATAATTTGTTATAAAATTAGAAGACTAGAGAGCTGCTGCTTTTAACATCTGCCATTTGATTTTTTTATCCAACTGCATGAAATTAGATGAATTTGAAAATAGTGCTCTCCTTCTGTTTTCATAACACTATGTTCAACAGACATAGTAGAGAGTATTTTTAGTGCACGAAAATGTTCCTGTTGAATGATAGAGTTGCAGAACTTGGAAAGGACCCTTAGTCAACATTATAGCATTTCTCTTAGAGGAAACAGGTAGTTAAATAAAGGGTAGAGAAAGTCAGTTACTACAGGTAAATAGTTAGACTTATGCCACCCATAAAAACATTACTCTTCCTTCCAATGGTAAATCAGTGTGTCTATCCATAGCATAGCTCCTGGGCTGACCGGCAAGGCCATTCACTTCTTTCCTGAGTTCTGGTGTTGTAAGGTAGAGATCAGCCATGTGACCTGGCACAAGGACATCAAGAAGAGGCTGTACTGACCCTCGTATGACTGTGTTGGTACCTTAACTATTCCATGCTTCCTAGTGGCTTACTGCTGCTTTACCCGAGGTTCTGAGTACTGTGGTTCGAATATTACTCTTTTCTGCTGTTTGCACTGTACCTAGCACACTCTGAGTAATGCTGGAAGTCTGATGTTTATAAAGCTGAAATTCAGAGTGTTTTATTCCATTTCAGTGCTCATGATGTCCCTTTGTTACTCTGAAAAATCCCTGAACCTCTTTCTGCATCAGACCCCTGTAAAAACCAAGAGTAATTAGTCTTCCTTCCACTGTGGCTTGTATGTAAACGTTTCCAAGAAGGTTTTGGAAGTCCAGTGGAAAGGTGTAAGATGGAGTTCCATTTTTAAAGTGACTTATTTTGTAAGAAAGTGTAAAACACAAAAAGGAAAGAGAATCATTATGCTTACAACTTCTTTAAGTCATGTTTTCTAAGTTAAATTAGGAAGAATCCCTGTAGTGTGTGACCAAAACTGTCATTGGTAAGGTTAAATAAAGTCTTATTTCTTTTATGTGTATTTGTAAAAAAAAAATTAAATGTCTTCTGCCATTATAGCTCAGAGGAGTGTCATTTATGATATACAGTGCAAATTAACCTAACTGACTTGCCACTATTACATTCATCTGGGACTAATCAGAGCTTATAATCCATTTTATCTGGTATTCTTGTGCTTTTGTTGCTAAGCAGCTAAAGCCATTATACAGATATTGCTATATGGGTGTAATCAGTTTAACACAAGTTTGCATTACCTTTTATTACTGATTAGTGTCAAATTAGAACTTTTTAGGGCCCAATTCTGTTCATTATTATCCCTGCTTCAGTGGATTTGTACGTGTGAGACAAAAGGCTAAATTAACCCCTGTATTTTTAGCTATTTTAATTTTGAAATATTTTAATACAATTTAAACATAAAATTGTTGACAAAGATTTTTTAAAGATAAAGTGTTAACTATGGTAAAAAGATAGAATAAAATTGTAGGTTAGCGTAGAGTGATGTTATTTATACTGTGTCTATTATGGAACCTTTTTATATACATTTATACACATTTATACACATTTGTATTCAAACCTACTTTAAATATTTTGTTTACCTATGTTTCTATATATGCACATACACAGAATATGTACAGTAGCAGGTATTTTTGAATTCCCAACTGGTTGATACAGGCAGTTCATATAATAAGAAATTAAAATACACTGGTTTTGACTTTTTGTTCAGAGTATTTCCGGAAGCACTAGAAGTTAGAATAGTATGTTTTGTATATCATACAGTTAAGAAGTTTTGTAAATATATAAAATTTTGGCAGAATAAGGTTTTTCAGAAATTTGTGTAGTGTGTATGTTAAATTTAGCTCTCCTGTTAGCTTTCCAGTGTGAATGCACTGACCACGATCACTGCATTGTCTGAAAGTAGACACTATGGTCAAGAAAAGTTGGAACGGTGAAGCTGATGATCAAATACTGTAATCATTGTCTCTCTCACACACAAGCCCCTGTTTACAGCATGATGACCCCATTTTGGGAAACTTGCTATTATGCAGATCAGTTATTGCTAGCTGCTCTTGAAGGATTATTAAAGCCTGGTTAGCTCACTGAAGATTCATTGTTCACATAAGTCCCTTTAGTGTTAAACTTCAAGTCAGGCTAGCAGTGCAGCCAGGCTCATCAGGGGCCCACAGGAGAAATTACTCCTCCAGCATCAATCAGAAGAGTCTAAATGCTTCTCTTTCAGACAGGAAGGACTTTTATTTTGTGATGTAGCACCCAAACTGAACAGGACTCTTTCACACCCTCTCAAAGCTAGGGCTTGTTCCTAGTTTGCATGTATACAAGTGAGTGCTGCAGCTGCAGCTCCATGGATTGCTTTGCTGTAACCGACTGAGGCCTCGACAATCCCGGGAATAGTCCCGAGTCAGCGTCTGTGGCCAGAATTCACTGCAACTGCCGGCATGAAATAGGTGAGGGCAAGCTGGAGTTTGTGCTGACTTTTTTTTTTATCTTGGTCCTCATGCCTGCATGTTAGGGTTTTAGAGTTAACTATGTCAGTAGTTCACTGTGTTAAAGACATCTTAGTGTAGCCAAGCGTAAAATTCAACGTCAGGATTTTAATCCCGATCTGATCATGTGCAGACAAGAGGTTTTTTGGATGACAGGGAGAGAGCTAAGGGCCTTTAAGGTGCTGTTTTCATATCCCTTGGACAGAGTAGCTGGAATTACCTATTGCACACTTATGATCTTGGGAAAAGTGTGTTTCTCCAGTTGAGGCATGTTAGAGGGGAGAAATTTTCAGAGTATCTACCAGATACTTTGCCAGTAACTTTCCTGGCAAGTCTGTCTGTCTTGTACACTATCTTTTAGGAGACATCAGAGGAGACAGGAATATTGTCATCCAAACAGGGTGAAGGCAGTATCAGACTTTGAAACTGGAGTAGTACCCTCACTAACTGGGTCCACAGAATCTCTGTATAAACTTGTGCCCTGGCTGTGTTAACACCATTCTGGTTGGTTCCTGATCTGGCATTCTTAATCTTACAGCTCTTGTGGAAATGGAGTGCTGTTCCTCATCCAGCAGGATAATTGAATATTGCTACTTTAAATGAAATCCTGCGTGCTAAAGCTGGGTTGTGGCTTTCAGTTTAGTTGTGTCTTGGGAGAGTGGGAAGGATAAGGGTGATATGACTTGCGGCAGCATCGCTTGGAAGGAATGTGCCTGACTGGTTTGTAACAGGATCTGCCACTCTGCAGGCATGTGCTGTGACCGTCCTTTCTGTCCTTCCTCTGCACCTGCATCCCAAGACCATCCTCGCAGCTGTTGTAGGTTCCCTCATTTGGACAGAAGAGACCTGAGTACATGACCTACTGGTCCCGCGTCCTAGCACCCTTTGTGCTTTTTCTTGTATTTTATGGCCATAAAACACTATTCACGATTTGTCTCTAATGGGTTCAGGATAAAAATTAATTTGCAACAAGAAAGCCTATTTTTAAAATAAGTGAAAAGGTAATGCTCACATGGGTAGCTGTTGGGGTGCCTGTTTATGTCAGTTGACTGTTTGAAATGCTATTTAAAGAAAGCCCATGGCACACAAGAGATTGTGGGGAAACATTTTATACTGTGTTTGTTAGGTGCTGCTCTTACAAGTAAACAACTAACGCACCCCAAAGGAAGAGTCAGGAGGAAGGAAACTGCATATAAAATCTGATTCTTCTGCAGCTTCTTTTCTAAATGCAGGAAATGATTCTCTTTGGAATCATTTGGGCACTTTAATACAACATTTCTTTTTGTAACAACAGTAATTTTAGTAAATTATAATTGTACACAAGAGAATTTCACCATGGGAATGAAGTGGAATTTACAAAACATTTGGGTTTGCAACTTTAGTAAAATTTTCATTGCTTTTTTTAGCATCTACACAGAGTAATTTTGGCATAACATGTCTTCTGCTCCATGCACCACATGGGCCAAACTTGGGTAGGGTATAGCTTAAATTATGCTTTATCTCTTCTTCTCAAAACCACGCTATCAGATTCTTTTTTACACTGTTAATGGGTGTGTGAGAAGGTTTAAGGTTCCTGTTCATGTCGTTTTATCTCACTTGTGGGTGAATACTTTTAGCAAAACCAAACACAGATTTCTGATGCAGTGTGTATTCTTGCATAGTTATTGTGGCCTGTGTAAGAGTAGTGATGCCCAGTCCACGGTCTCATGCTTGTGTGTGAGGAAGTCTGTAGGGAACCTGTCTGTGTTCCCACATAAGGAGAGCCCAAGGCCATTCTGTAAGCTGAGAAGTATTCAGCGCATTGTTCTATCTCCTTAAAGTTATGACAAAGGTGATGTATAACGTCAACTCAGCCTTTAAGAGAAGTGTCTCTCTGGAGGAGAGCGAGTGGTGTGTCACTTGTGGGCCTGGGAGTCCACAGAGTCTCTGCACCGAGGCTGAAATACTGTGTGAAGAGTAGATACAACTTCCACAAACAGTAAGGAGCAGTAAACATACACCTATATAACATGTACCGGTAAAATGTATCTCATCGTTACGGCTTTCTGTTCTCGTCTAGTAAACTGATCAGTCATTAAAAAGTAATTGTTCACAACTAAGGAAACTTGAATAATAAAGTCTCCTTCCAAGTCTTGGCTGTGCTTGTTAATACATAGTTCATAGCAATGCAAAGAGTGTTTATGGAAGGCATTCTGAAGGTTAACTTACAAACTTAGCTACTGTACTTGTGTATAGAATAATACCAGCTAATAAAAAGTCTGCATATTTCCATAATCTAAGTTGTGACCTAGAGAGATCACCCCATTTTATCCTTAATACAGCCAGGAAAGACCCACTTGCAACTCTTCCTTACAAAGGGTGGGCATCTTGCCAAGTTCACAAGAAGGAAAATCGTCTTTTTAGATATTTAACTTTCCACTCAGCCTATAGAAGGATGAGCAGGATCCATTTCATAAGCTTCTATAAATAAATTTTTCCAAGAAGCTTCACGGAATCGCACAAAATAACTAACTTGGAATACCCTTGTTGATAAAGAGTTTCTTGAAAAGTCTGTGGTGGTACTTATTTTCTCTTTTCTGTTTTCAGAAACCCGATATTAAAATCACACAGAATTCTGCTACTTAAAACTGCTCCCTGAGTTGCAGAAAAAACTAAGCCCTGAAAATAAAACACACTATTTTCTTCTGTGCAGCTTTACTCATTTCAGAGGGTTTAAGATGGCCTAAATGACAGCAGAATTTTGGACAGTGTGTCCTGTTGTCTGGCTAATTTATACTTGTGAATTGCCGGGGTTTTCAGCTGCGTGAAGCATATGCTTTGCCAAAAATTAATCAAGTTCTGAAAACAGAAAAGTATGGAAAATAAAGTAGATACAAGTAATGCTTTGAAAGGTCACTGTTGCATTTATAGAACTACAGAAATCCAGACAGTGAAGAGAGGTGTATGAATAATGGCTTTCAATAGGTATTGAACAAGCCTGGCTCAAGTAACTCATGTTTATCATAAGAACAAAAAAAGTCAGTTTGTGGGGCTTACACAGATCAGTGAATATTCATAAAGACCTTCATTTTCAGGAAGGGTTATGAAAACATGTTGAACAGGGAATGTTATGTGTAGACTTGGGATTTTGCATATATTTATAGGTTTTCATTAATTCTGTGTGCTCATGTATTTTTCTCTTGAAATGTGAATTTTAAACCTCTTGCTAGATTTCTTTCATCCCCTTTTGAGAACTGTTTTATATAAAGGGCCGAAGAAAAGATAAAACCGAATTCTGTTCTCAAGAAGTTCTGCGTAAGACATGTGAGCAGAGCAACCAACAGCATGTCTGGCCCAGTCTGTAACAGTGCCAAAGCAGATGTCCAGGAAGAATGTAAAGTATATCATGACTTTTTTCCAGAATACTATCCCAATATCATGAGATAAGTGATGACTTGGGCATTTTCTGAGCCAAAGATGGCAGGTTTGCATGTAATCAGATGGCACTTTGTACATAATATTTTTTGTTTTAGGTGTTAGAAGTGAGAAGCTATTTGGAAATGTAATTGTTGGTGAGCATTGCATTTTGTTCCCCCACATGGAGTGGAGAAATCCTCTTAATACCACATCTGCAGACAGCCCTGTTATGCAGTATAAATATTTACGCCTTTTCTTTTAAATGGTATTTTCTGAAAGTATTGTCTGTGCCATTAAAAATCTCAAAACTGAGGTAGCTGCACTATATTTCCATCATCTTCTAGAGTAGCGAAATAATGTATCTGAGCACCTGGAAATACCAACTAAACATACTGAGTGAGGCTTGTCAGATAGAAAAAACTCAGGATTCCCTGCAGGTATTTCAGTATGCATGTCCATAATGTTTTCTTATCCATACATTATATAGAAAAAGTATTACATGTTGTAATACAGGTAAACAGTACATAGTAAATTTGATAGAATACTTCTCAAGTTGCTTTTTTCCATTGCTGAGAGGAAAGGTACTGAAAGAAAGAGGTAAGTGTTACACTATCCTGTGCTTTCCCGTCAGGAACGTCAGCGGTGAACCACAGCTGGCAATGCCACGCCACAGCCAAAAGGGCATCATGCATAATGCATTAGACTTAATTAAGAAGCATGCCAAAGAGTGATGCCATCCTCTTTCAGATTTTCAGTCTGCAGTGTTCGTCTGTTGAATTTCTGAAGTAGAAATCACAGAATATGCTGAGTTGGAAGGGACCCACAAGGATCATCAAATCCAAATGAAATAAAGCTTTTTAGCAACTTAATTCAGCCACGTTTTAATACATTTACCTGAGCATTTCTTAAAGAAATGATTGAGTATAGACAACTTTCAGAAAGAACAATAGGTGTGTTGGATGTATTGATGAATATAACACATGGATTTCTTTATGGAACCATACAGTAGGGGACAAGTTTTAGAAGAGAAGTTAATTAGCTGATTTGGGCATGCAAGAAATCTTGTTGTATTTTTAGACAATCAAAGAGTAAAAATAAGATAAGGTTTGGCCAGGAAGAGGGTCTGTCTTCAGGGCTTTAAAATTCTTTATAGCCCTGTGATGTAATTAACTCCTGGAAAGTCCTTTTTGGTTGCATTCAGATGTGAGAAACTTGGTGGCCATGTTCCTGAAGTCTCTCTCGTTCAGTCTTGTGCCACATGTTATCATGCTTGCAGTATTCAAGAGCAAGTCCTTTAATGGCAACTGGTCTATTTCAACAGCAACAGGAGAGGAAGCTTGCAAAGATTTTCTGGCATAATGAGAAAGGGGAAGATCATATCTAATGAGATTTCTGGATCAGAACTGAGGGAGTTTTAGATAGGAATCTGAATTTAAAGAGGCTTAAATTCACCAAACCTCTGAACTTTTGGAAATTTGCCATGAATCTGTGGGAAAAGTTAGGAAAGAATTGTTGCTGGGTGATATGCCTGAGGAGATTAACTGCTTTCTACAGTGCTCGTCAATGTGGTATTATTATATAAAACACTTGAAGTGGTTCAAATATCCCTTAGGCTAACATGTAATCTCAGCCACATGTGTAACCTAATATCTGAGTATTGTTTCACTCTGTTTTTAACTGGATTTAGACTGATGATTTGGGTCTAAGAAGCCACAGGCAGCTCCCCAGAATCTAAATATCACCAAGTTCAGGATTTGATAGCCAATGCAGACCTCATTAAAATTTGTTAACCATTATCTGATTGCAGTTATCATCATTCTGTAAATAGCATTGACAGAACGGGGGTATATTTACTGGCCTTGGACAGAGAAAAGTAATGTTTTATCCATTAGTACTGTGTTGTTTTTAAACTTGTTTACATTCTCTGAGGAAATGCGGAAGCTACTGCTTGAAGAGGTTAGAGGACATATGAGTTTATGGGTTCCTTTTGAAAATATTCTTGAAACAAATGCTAAATTAAATTATTCAAGTAATAGCAGAGAGAACATTATGTCTTGGCAAGCTGAGTTTACTCTGTTATATTTGAATAAAAAAATCTAAACTCTGGGGGGGAAAAAAAGGTTGTCAGATCTTATCATGATACAATGAAGAATTATATAATTTTTTTGGTCCTACCCATAAGTTCTGCTTGCAAGTTACTGCCTTTGTCAAGTTACTGATGGTCTCAGAAAGATAAGCAGAGTACAAACAAAATTATTAGATGGTTGCAGTAGAATGCTTAAATGGTTAAGAACATGATAATTTGTTACGGAAAAAAATCTGAGGTTTTTAAATTTTTTTGCTTTTCCTTCTTTTTCCCTGTAAGCATAGATGTCTGTTAATTTAAAAAGTAGTAATTTGTGACCATTCCTTAAAGCTCTCCTTTGAATTATGTAAATCCTTGTCCCCTAGAAACCTTAGGTTGTAAACTTCAAAGGAGTCTCATGAAGCCTCGAGGTGAGAGTAGGTGAAATTTTCAAAAAGACTTTCTCTCCCCTATGGAACTAAAGACATGGGAAATTGTGTCTGTGGAACTGAAGTTTGCTTTGAAATGCTGGGTTAGCACAACCACAAAGTACTGAATGGGAAGGTTCAAATATTGCTGGTGTGTATTTACTGAATCACACAGGCTGAGTTTGTGCAAATTGTTCCCACTGCTCTTTTGTTCCTAATTCCAGAGAACATTTTTTAATGATTAATATACTTTTTCTTAGAATGAAATATTAACTGGGCCTTGGTTACAGCATGTTATATTCCCTGGACATGTTTCTGTCCAGGAACAGTTGTAGAAATGCAACGTAAAACCAGTGAGGCAAACATAAACTACGGGTTCAGCATTTCGTAATCATATAAGGAAAAATGTATGCCAGTAGTGTTCCTGTTCTCCTAAAACATGAGATTTCCTTTTAAATCTGGTTAGTTATCAGACAATGGTTGCATCATTCTGCTTTACTGGCTTGCTGTGTTGGTCTGTCAGTTCAGCTCTTGTCGCCTCTGTGCGGGTTTTGATGCTGAACTAAGAAAGACAAAAACTTTGCCCTCTCTTTGCCTTCACATAACACCACAACTGCAATGAAAGTGAGATAAATACATTGGAAGTTACTGCATGGGGGGGTATTTTTATTTTTAAAATAATTATGTGAGCCTTTGACATAATTTTTTTAATTGAGCAACCTGGTCTAGTGGGAGGTGTCCCTGCCCATGGCACAGGGGTTGGAACTAGATAATCTTTGAAGTCCCTTCCAGCCAATTTTTTGATTCTATGATTTTATAAATATACAGTTCACTTATTATTGTTTTCTAGATGCAGATGACTGTGAGCGAGAAGTTTACATATTCTATTCTTATATATGTTTATATGTTAAATTCTTCAAAATGCTGAAAAATTTTGCTGCTTCAGGGACAGAACATTCATATTTAAAATTTAATAGTAATAAACAAATTTTAAAACCTGAAATTAGAAAAATAAATATGATCATGCTTCTTTCTGGCACACAGGGTGAAATCAGTTAATTCATAGTGAAAAGAAAAATAGCCTGTTTATTTTTATAAAACCTCAAATTTAAGTACATTTTTCTATCAGGAAGGATAGAGAGAATGTGTCGGCAATCTTATATACTACTAGGGTTTTTTTTTTAGAAATTCACCAAATACCTATTACGGGTGGTCTTATAAAATTTTTAGTTGCAATCCTGTTTGTATTATCCAAAGAGAATGCATTATTCATGCATTATTTAAGGAAAGGAATTTTGCCTTAACTTTGCATATGTGGTGAAAAAAAATTCCTGAAAGGAATTTCCCATGTCTTCTTGAAGTATTCTGAAGCTGCCCTCACTCCACTGTTTGTAAATACCATTGGCATTTTCATAGCTGATGCTTGTAATCTCACCAAGGCACTGGCCATTTCTGCTCATTTTCTTAGTATAAAAGGCCATTGAACCTACTTTAAAACTCGCTGTTGTTCTACAAATGGAATTTTTGACAGGTAAGAAACAAAACTGAGTCTATAGATGTTCTTCATTTTTGCTTACTGCTTATCAAAACCTGTACTTATTTTTGCATGTTTGTGATCTTTATATGTTCTTTATAGACAGCCTTGATATGTAGAAAAGGGTGCTGAAAACTCTGCCTTTAAACCCATGTGTTAAAAATAAAGTTCACATTGCTTACATTATTCTTATTTGAATGGAACAATAAATTGATGCTATAGAAGTGGAAGCTGGAATTGCGATTTGATCCAGAACTCATAGAATTAATTTTGCTTTTGTTTAAACTCACAAAGATGAAAGCAGGATACTGTGTGGTGGCGCTGTATAGATTTTAAGAGTGTTCTATAACATTTTACTGATGCAGCATGTCACCTCATGAGAATGTTTATGGAAAGAATACTAAAAATGTACTCAGCCTGTGTCTGACAGGCAGGTATATGTCACTGGCAACTTTTCTCAGGTTATTTGCCCAAGTTGTGCGGCATGGGGGAATCAGGTTTTGTTGGTATGTTTTAGTAGTGACAGCCTTTCTGTTGTGGTGCACAAATGTGGTTAGATTATTGATATGTTATTGATGGGTTTTACACTGGGATTTGTTGCATTGTACTAGTCTGGGCTTGTCCCTCGCACATGTAGATGTTGTAACCCCTGAAACCAAACACCTGTACCTGGACCCTACCCCTTTTCCCAAGTAAATTGTACCCTGTTGGTGGTGGGTTTTGCCCCCTCCCCTTCCTCCTTGGGGGGTCAAAAGGGGTCTTCAGGAGGCCCCCGCCCTCTTCGCCTCCAGGATCCGATGCAGTAAAAATCTAAGAACGTTATCCCGAGGAGAAGAGCGCCTTCTTTCTTTTACCTAGGTTGTCTTGTCACGTGTAGCTCCCGGGGGCCCTGAGCTAGCCCTAGGACCCCCTCGGACCCCACCGTGACACCTTTCAATGAAGCTGAAAAAGTGAAATTAACTATCGAGGGGTGAAAAATGGAGAGCAATTTGGATCTGTTTGCACAGAAATGAAACACGTTTTATTCCAGGTTGTTGGAACACTGACCAATTAACAGTGCAGTGTAACGATATGTGCACACTAATCTGAGACCAGGTTGCTGCTGGAGGATGAGGGTGTCTTGCCCTCTGCTCCCCCTTGCTGGGGCTATCCAGTCTTTCTGTGGTATCTGTTCCAGTATACCTTTGTATGGATAAGTTGAGTCCGTTTTCTGGTAGAGCTGAAAACTGAAGCAGCAAAAAATAATCTGTGTGTCATTGAGGAGCTCTAACCTGCCTGATACTGATGTCCATGAGGCAGCAAGCGTGGAAGAGGCTGTCACTTTCCTCAGTGGCAGTTCACTGCTGGGACAGTAAGCCAGCCGGGAAATCCCACGGAGCCCTGCCTATCCAGACAGCAATGGATTTTCTTCTTAAAAGAGTAAAAAGAAAATTTGAACTGCAAGTTTTTCAAAGTGGTGTTTTGTGGCTGTAATCACCTTAGAAGTGATCCTAAACTCTTTATTCTCATGATTGCTATTAAGTTGCTCATGAGAATGGAAAACAAGATTTGTGGGTCAGTTTTGATCCTTTTGAAGATAATGGTTATACTCCCCCTGACTTCAGAAGGGTCAGAAACGTTAGCCTTCTTTTTTTTGCCGTGACCAGAAAGAAGTATGTATTGCAGATGAGATGTGTCATTTAGTCATCTGTTAGAAATTCAGCTTTTGGCACTGCAACTATGTGAGCAGCATATGCAGTTGCTGATTTTTTTCTGGGTTTTGGTGGATTTTTTGTTTTGTTTGTTGGTCTAGTGTTTGTAGTCAATGAAGCCTCAGTAGTAGCTGTTACGCATAAATTGATTATAGTCTTAAGGTGACATGCTGTCATTTTCCATGTCATTCTTTGGAAGTAATTGTTTCACTTCTGCACAGCACTGGATTATGTGGATCAGATGGTATGTTACCTATGCAGTAGAGGATTTATAATGGTTGATCCCAAATGGAATGTGAAATATCTGAACGTGCGTATGTAAAGGACAGGAAAAACTGGCCGGTAGATTTCTGTGTATCAAATGCGACTTTTAATTTGGAGAACAGCTAGAGACTGCAGAGCATTTGTAGAATAATGTGCACTGGTGTCAGCACTCTCCAGACACATCGATCTTTCAGAAACTTGCACGTCCTGGTGTCTTCTCCTTTCTTCGGGCAGTTTTTCCTGAACTTTCTGAGATATTGCCCATGACTGCCTGTCACTATCTTCTCACAGGGCTGTGAGCTCTCTAGGCAGGATCAGCCCTGCTCTCTGACCACTGCTCTGCTTTGCATCACTGCCAAGTGCATGGCTGCTGGTTTGAAGTCTGCAGTCTTGACATCCTGTGTCTGAACAAGACTGGGCTCAGTCAGATAGATACAAGTCTTAGCCTGCTGGCTGCACTTATTTTGTGCCTTACTCACTGTTACAGTACTTGTGGGATGAAATGGGTAAAACAGGAAAGTCGAATAAGCAAAGTGATTTAAAAGGCATGCACAAGAGTTTGCCATGGCTATTTGGATTGTCTGTCGTGAGGCTGTATTTGTACACACTCTTGACTACTTTTTGAAACAGTTTCTGCTTCCTGTTCTAAATCAGAAAAGAGGATTCAGGACAGTTTGTTTCAGGAGATAGAAACAGGTTAGTCTGTCGCTGTTTTTCTGGCCCAGCCATGTGTATAAAACATGTGCAGCAGCATGGTTCTATATTCATGCACCCGAAGCACATACACTTTTTCTAGAATATATTTCTGTCTTGGTAGTTTAGTGTTCATCCAGCTTCACCTATCTACATTAGTTATTTACACAGACCTTTTCTAATATGTCTCCTGTAGTTTTAAAATTAGGAACTATTAAAGAAAGTTTGCTCTTCTAATTTTTTTTTACTTTCCCAAAAAGCTTGACTTTTCTTCTTAAGTTGATTTGAATTTTCATATCTATATCTATATCTATATATCGATATATATATATATATCTTTGTAATTAAAACCACATCCACATTACAGATTAAAGCTAGATGCACTCCAATAATTTTAAACATGGGTTCTACTTAAATTCATTCATATGTACTAATACAAGATCTTTTTTTAACATTTCTTTTTAACACAGTACTAGAGAAATAGTTAAAATCCCACAAAAAAGTGCTTTGGACTGCAAAAAAACCCACTGAATCTCACTGGCACTGGGAAGCATGCTCAGTGTTGAAGGCTTCTGACTGATGATGCATGCAAATGATACCTGCTGGTCATCATCTAGCAAGAGGAGGGTCACCCCAGGTGTCCCTGGGGTTACTTTTCTGTGTTACAACAGTGGCACATTTTTGAACACAGAAATTTTCTGTGCGAAGAGAAATACGGAGGAGTGTGTTCTATCTGTGAGCTGTTCATTTCAGCAGAAAGGCTCCTTTTGCTGGAAACCAGCACTATACATGCTGGAGGCTAGGTGACTTCACTTTTCTTCCAGTTTTCAAGCCACAGGGTCTTTTAGCTTCCTATTTCCAGCAGTCAGTATGTTAAAGTAAATATTAAGCTCTATCTTGAGACAACTTTCAAGATCTATGAAACTATTGATTCACATGAATTCAGTGTGGATTAGGTCTTGTGAACATCAAAGTTATCTCTAAGAAGTTCTTGGGAATTTTTTTCCCCTAAGGATTCCTGTAAATTTCTTAGATCTATGGCCTTCCATGTAATTACTTTAAATCTAGATACAGCACAGGCGTTTTGAGTCAGGCTTGCTAACAGAAATTTTTTGCCTTTTTTTTTAATCCATTTTTGTTTTTCCTTAATGTATTCATTAGTACTCTTTCTGATCCCTGTTAAAGGTGCTTGTTAAGTGCAAAATTTTATGTCCTACATGTTGAACTGAGTGTGGTTAAAAGAAAAAAATCTAGGTTTGCACTTTTAATGACCCAAACTTTCATTCATCATAGAAATCTGTGCTTAATCTGTTCTAGGATCTCTGCCATAATCTTATCGCTTTAATTATAGTCCCCAAAAATTCAAAAAATGTTATATAACTCTTTCTGAACTTGTTTGGGCTTCTTATAGACATGCTTATGTGGCAGGAAAAACATTATGCAGTCCAACCATGGCATAGGGGAAAAGTCATGCAAGCAACAATTAGGATCTGATTTTCTAAAAAGAAACTTGCAGAGATACCCTGTTGACAAAAAATACACAAGGAATAGTTTCAGTATAGTTCTCTGAAAAATATAGACTTCCGACAACTGGAGTTGAGTAAATTTCACTTTCTCAAATTAAAGTTACTGTAAACTTCCTGGTTTTTTCTTATGTGGCCAGGGTCTAACAGATTAAATGCGTGTGCCACAAAATGACTTGCATCATCCTCTATCTGTAATTTAGAAAATTGTCAGTTCACTGTTTTCTTATAGAACTAGAAACCATTTGGGATTTATGCATGTTGTAAAAATCCATGTGTGCAGGTGTTACCCAGCTAGGGTCAGAATTGCTTTCTGTCTTTTCACATTGTAAAGGGTGTTTGCATTTCCTTTTGTGGGGTCCCTGAAAGAAGGAAAAGTTTGTCATTGTAGTCATTAATGTCATAATGCTAAAGGCAAGAAAAAATAGGAGAAACTGGTTTTTATTTTCAGTTAACAAATTCTTTGTGTGTGTATGTATTAAAGGTTTTTAAGGGCATTTTTGTAAGAACTACTGACCTTTTGAATTGTTTATTAACTCTATTTGTAGGTTCCCTTGTTGATTTGCACATGCTTTTTCTATGCCTTCAGACTCAATTTTATTTTAAATCTGTCGTATTTTAACACTTTTTTTCTTTTTTTAATGTCAAATAACAGGTCATAAAATCATAGTAAAATATAGGCTTAGGTGGGACCATTCCACCCATCATGCATTCATGTGCACAATACACACAGGCACATGCGCACTGAAATGCAGTGACTGATCAGCTTGATCAGTCTGCCCAGAGCCACAACATCTCTCACCTTGACAGCACCAGCAAATGTTAATGTGAGAATAAGTCAGGGCATTTGCAAAACTCTTTTGCTGGGAGCGTAATAAAAGCAGTTTATGTCAGGTTAGCCTTAGGAGGTGTGTTAAGTGTTCCAAGAACTCCCATCATGTATCAGAAACATGCTGGCTGCTGAATAATTACACAGAAATGATATGTAACTGTAGATGTTTGTGGATACGGATAAGAGAGTGTCAAAATGAAACCCATGCATTTTTACTGGTGTTCAGGCCATCNTCAGTCATTCTTGGTGAATAACACATATGTTTTACAACCTGAGAAATTGTCTGGACTCAAAAGAACCTAAGTGTCAGAGCTGCCATTTAGCCACCACCACTGTCACGTTAATTTGTAACTCTTGTAAAATCTGTTGTGTGAATATGAACTCCACGTTTATAATGCAGAGGACACAAAACTTGCTGATATTCAGGAACAGCCTGCTTGAATGGGTATATTGGTTATTTTAGTAGATATCCAGACTTCCAGTCCTTGTGTGTTTTATCTTTGAAGTTTCTGGATTACAGTCAAGAATAACCTGGGCATTTTGAGGGATATGTCACATTTTCATTTTGATAATGGGAATTACTTGTGTAACTTCTTGACTTTGATGGTTGCCACGTCAGAGTTTTATTGAAGATCACAGTAATGCAGAAAGCCATTGTTTTGTTTCCCCTTTGTTAGAGCTATAAAAGTCACCCACGTGTAATTAGTGACAGTGAACTGCAGTGCAAGTCACATCTCTGTATCACTAACCAAAGCTGCCACAGCAGCCCAGGAGCCTCCACAGCTCTTCTCTAGGGGACTTTCCTGGCCAGTTCTCCAACTGTGCTTCAGTTTGTAATCCTTTTTCTGTTAGTGGTTGGTGTCCATCTGGGAAGAGACTCCATTCAAACTGGAAAACCCTGTCTGTACAGTTGGCAGTCTCCTCTAAAATGGATTTTTAAGAACTTTGTTGGACAAGGACTGTCAGGAATTTGGCTGCTGCTTTCAGGCTATAAAGATCATCTTCATTTATTTTTAGAATGTATGTACACTTTATCTTCTCATATCAGGACTATTTCGTAATGGGCAATCTTTCAGTATTTTTTACTTTCTTAGTAGCTGTGTTTTTGCTTGGAATATGTAGGAGTAACATGTAGTAGCAATATTTGGGAAGATCACTCAGGAGTTTGAATTTCTAGCCAACAATTGTGTCTGAATTACTGCCTCTGAGTAGAGAGAGTGACTTCTGAGCCCTTCAGAGCTGCCAGAGCATTCATTTGGTCCCCTCCAGCCCTTCTTTTTTTCCTTCTAATTTTGTTTGACCTAAAATAAATGTTGCTGAAGTATCCCAGAATCCAGAGGGGCTGGGGTGGGGGGCAGTTTCTCTGAGTGTATTTCCTTACATGGCACTTATCACAATAGTGCTTGTGCTAAACATTCCTCTTCTATGAGGCAGCATCATCGTATTTTGTTGCTTTTTATTTCTCAGAAACGATTTTTGCAACACTTTGAAATTGCTCAAACTCTCCGTTTTTCTGTGGCAACAAGTTTAGAGAGAAAGGGATTCCAGCAATGAATAGCTGCTACAAACTATGCTGGCATAC
>WEIT01023735.1:1484-11784 GCA_013389985.1 Dryoscopus gambensis | reverse complement strand
TCTTCTGAAACAATTTAGGACATGTATTATCTACATTGCAAGCATTGCACACAAAAATTGTTCAAAGCAGCAAAGCAGTCAGGATATGCATTTACTCCACTCATAAGCCTTTGAGCATCAAACTAAAATATAAACTGACTGCTGGGTCTAGCTTTTCACTGGACACAGGTTGAACCTAATGGAATGAAACGTGTAGCTCAGCTCCCTCGATTGAGTGCTAAAGACATGCAAGCCTAAATTACAACACATGTAAGAAAACATCCTGTCATGCCCTCCACTTTGCAACCTCCTAGACACTGACTTCTTACAACATGCAGAGTGGAATGCAGTTTCTCACATACTGAGAAACAAGACTACTCTCTCCCCCTTCCGCATAAGCAATCCTCCTTCTGCCTTACAGTACAGGTAAAATAAACCAAGAATACAGTTACTCCCAATGGGCATGGCGTTGTTAGAGAATGGGAACTATTTACCAAAGAAGTTCTACACATTCTACAATGTGAAGAAAGTTATTTGATTCCTTACACTTAACATTATTACCTTTCAATGACAACAAGGTCCTTTCTAGTGAATTTGCAGCTGCAGCTTCATCCCCTGTACAAATTTGCTGTAGGAATGTATCTGTATGATGATTCCACAAGGAACATGCAAAGCTATAGATACTTGATGTAAGCTGCAAAAAGGAAGATGAAGAATATATTTTGTTTCCTGAATTTTGCTATAGCATAACAAATCCCTAAATTTTAAAGGCTGGTTTAGACTATTAAATATTTAATCCAGCTTCTTGTATGTATCATGGGCCACAATGTTTAATTTGCTTCTTTGTTGTACTGAGTCATACTAATCTAAAGATGTTTTCCAGGAAAATACCTTGCCCTAATTTGAAGATGTTATGATAGATTCACTGGTTTTCCTGACTACTTGGGTCTATGACTCTCACCTTAAAGAAAACTCTTTAGGGCTCCTTTCTTACCTGATTTTCAGTAAATACAGCTGCTGGTGTATAATATGGTACGGCACTTCAAAAAATTATCAGCTTTCCTCATCACCTCTTCTCCCACAAGACAAGCTGTCAATCTTACAGTTAAATTAATGTCTGAATCAAATTACTATGGGACACACTTAGAAGTTAAAGGTGCAATAGTACTGAACAATGCCTACTCCAAAACTAACTTCATTTTGTTTATAGCTGCAAACAGTGACTTTTTCCCCTCATTTTTTTTTAATACAAAATAACGAATAGTTTCTAATGAGGTATAACTGAACAAATCTGAAACTTAATTCACATTACAGTTCACAGACAGTGCTTAACTGATAAAAATATCTGAACTACAAACAGAAGATAAAGTTTTTCTCATTCAGTTATGGTAGCACTTGACAGCTTCATAATTACGGAAATCTGCAGTTAGCCTGCTACACCTTACATCGATGGAGTCAAAAGCACATGACTTGTTTATTTAGTTGCTTTGACTGAGTAAAGGTTAGTAAAGGTCCTATTTACAAGTCGGTCTTCAATGCCTCAGACTCCTGATGGTTAAAATTTGATCTTATTGATTACATAGACAGAAATTTTTTTCTTCATAGAGAAATAGATCAACCTCCATAAACAGTCTTCATTTTCTGTGCTCACTCTTTCCTTTTAAATGAAGGAATAAAATAAAATTTCAAAAATTAAAGAGTAACATGTTCGGGAAAAATGTTTAACTCATTAAATTCAGTTAACTGTACTATATTGGTGCCCAACTCCAAATGTGTTTGGACATGCACGGCCTACAGCCGAAGTTAAATCTGTGTTCTAATCAGTGGACTTTTACAGTGGAGAATGTAAACTGAATGACACAGGATTTGGCATTTGCATTCACATCTTGCCTTTTAACTAACCTGAAGAGATGGCCTGGAAAAACCTCAAACACATTGCTGCTGATGATAAAAAGCTAAAGTATGGTAGTATGGAAGTCTAAACATCAGTATTTCTTAAAGACTGTACTGAATTATGAATCCAAAACACACTTCCAAAAAAACCTCCATAAATTCCTAGAAAAGTAAGATAATGTACATCATAAGGCTGATATACAAATACTGTTCCATAGATGAAGCTTACACAAATTAAGATAACAACATTCAAGCTGTATGCAAAATTAATAAAGATCTCAAACATCTCACCCAGAAACTGACCTCCATTTATTCCACAGTATACACATACCCACAACATAAGACAACTTTTGTTCCAAGGGCAGACACTGAAGTCCACAAACATGCCACTAACGCCCTGTCAGCTCAACACAGGAAGAAGCAAGCATGTACAATACATGATTTGCATGCTCTACAATACTGCATCACATCACTTACGTCATAGAACAGCTTCCTGTCTGCAGCAAGCCGTTTGGATGCCAGGGTCTTTGTAACATGGTAAAACGTAAGTAGCGCTCTGTGTTGTTGAAGATCATCCTGCACCTTCACAGATTCTACAAGAGTGGGTATAAGTTCTGGCCATTGTCTTGGGCAGTCCACTCTGGCAACTTTAGCAATCAGTACAGAGATCTGAGTTGCTATCTGTGAAAAAACACAGATACCACAAAGTCAAAGGGCATTTGAGAAATGAATAATGAAGAGATCAACAGGCAAATAAAACCTGAACCAAAAAAGACTAGGATGGATTGCTAGATTTTTGTGTGCTTTTTCTCAAGCTATATTTAAGTTTGCTGAATGTAAATAAATGTGGAGAAAAAGTATTCTATTTTGTTTGTAGCACGTATTTACATAAAATTTGAAACTTGACACCTTGTTTAAATTTTACATAAAGACCAGTGAATGTATTTATTCTAAAAACCACATAAATTAAAGATACAAATATTTGGGAACCACTTATTACTTAGTGATCTTTTCTATCACTTTCTATGAACATACACTGCTGAATACATATTACCCTTAAATCCGCTCTACCTGACTTTTAGACAGGGCCATTCACAGCCCCAGGCACATAAATGTTGTAAGCCTAAGCCCCATCCAAGTAGCTGAGACTGAGACTCTGTCTTGCTTCAGAACTTTACACCACAGGCCAGGGGTACCTGCACCACTCGTACCATCTGTCTTTGGCTGCTGGGCCGAAATCCCACTCACACCAGTCCTGCCAGCAGCTGGAACCTGGTCCCTGCAGCACACGTGCACGATGAGCAGAGTGAGATTACACAGCAAGACAGGTAAGGGATACAATCAGAACACAGGACAGGCAGTGGTCATAAGGTGCAGGGTTTGTCCAGACACAGGTACAGACCACCCATGGTTTACACAAGACTGGCCCTTCTTATACCCTCTTTTTGTCTATTCCACACTTGGCTGCTGTGCAACTCCCTACCCCTAAACATTCCTTAATATATTTTGTATGGTCCCTCAAAACCCCACCTCAAATTTCCAAAAATTTCACATTCTTGATTTCCCTGTTCTTATCCCATTCTAATTGAAAAGGTTCTTGACTGGATTAGTGAAGCAGATACTCTCTCTCCTTCAACACACTAGTACAACCACACTTCCAGCCTGGGGAAGAAGTCACATTCTTAGCCCACCAGAGGGAATCCAAGCAATATACAGGCCTAAGAGGGACAGCTATGCCCTTCTCCTTCTTCACCGCTTCCCGAGATGTTTCATCTGGAGCCTGACAACTCCACCAAGTTTTCTGTACTGTTTATTCCTACCATGCTGCTTAGGGAGAAGAATTGCTTCAGGAAAATGACGTTAATATTCGCAAGGACAAACTAGGAGTCTTACTTATTACTAGACCAAATTATGTCAATTGGCAGGGGGAGCAAATAAATTCCTCTCCCTATGGGATACAAGAAGCAACCTCCCAGGAAGGCCAAAAGCACTTTTATTTTGAGGACTGGCTTCTTAACTGGGGAGAAAAAAAAAATTGCTGTCATACATTTGAAGAAGTATTTTGTTCCACTGTTCCCTCCATATGGTAAATATCTTCAGAGGGCATGGAAATTATCAGCAATCTCAGCAGATGGTATGCTCTCTTTTTCTTCTCCACCTCCCCTGGAAGTCATGCTGTATCATCACATCTCCATACTATGCCTATTTCTCACTTTTTGGTGTTGTTTTTCTTTCTATACAAGAGGCGTAATTTTTCTGCCTTCAGTGATCCAAAAAACGACAAGCTGATAGCAACTGTGTTATGAACTATCCATGACTGGAAAAGTGCAGTTATCAGGAACACAGGATATCAAAACTCAGACATATCAAGCAGGCTGGGAACTAAATGAAAGGTTCCTCTGAAAGGACACCTCAGGATACCTACAACACAGCTTCGGGAACAAGAAGAAAGAAAGGGAGATGGACTCTGTTAACATATTTCAATACCGCGCACAATTATTTGGGCAATTACTTAGGCTGCTGCCATAAAAACGAACAAAATTCTCTGCATCTTAAGAAATGACATCCCAAAAAATGTCATAAGGACACACAAATCAAAACATGAAGCCAGTGGTCTTTAAAATGTCAGAAAGATTCCAACCTCAACTGCAGGACTGTTAATCAGCAGTAGCATTTCAACTATACAACATGCTATGCTATTATCTTAGCAGGCAAACTGATGAAATAATAATGAAGGTATGGAAAAATTATTAATAAAAAGTTCAAATTGTTTTACAAACAATGTAGTTAATATTAGGGTTTATAACTAATTTATCTATTTATATGCATTAAAAACACACTAACTCTTCAAAATTAAGTATTTGTTAAATTATATGCTACCTAGTAGAAGCATTAAGGACACATGCTTTATGGTTCAGTTTGACCGACTTCATAGCTCTTTTTGGTTAAAATACAGAAACAAGGAATATTTGGTCATATTGTTTACACTGAAACTATACCTGAAGAACAAATTTTAAAATACTTCATATGTATCTGGTTTTTTTTAAATTGCATTTTCTATGAAAGCTTTTAATTCTAGTCAAAACTGTCATTTCACAATAGGCTTCTACAAAGACTAAATTACCATAATTTTGATAAATTGCTCTAATACATTAGTCCTGTCAAGAAATCCTGAAAAGTTAAAACTGAACTGTCTGCAGAACAGAAGTTTATTTCCAATACCTTTTCTTTTTAATCTTTATCTTATGCCAATCATTTCTGTATTTTCTTGACAAAGTTATTTAAGATCTAGCTCAAAATATTAGCAAATACTTCCTTGCAGAATCTTAATATGATGAAGAAGTTAGCAGAAGTAAGATTGATTCATCCAGTATAGGCATATTCTGTGCCCCTAACATTAGTTCTGTACTCAATAAAATAATAAATTCTTATTCTAATCAAAATCATGGCTTACAATTAGTCACTTTATGCAAGAAAGGACACTATTGCACTGAAGCATTATTAAGCTTATTTAAATTCACTAATGCTGTAACTAGGCATGTGACAGCAATACTGCTTAGGAGGGTTTATGCAGCAGCAATCTCAACAGCTCATTCCTGCTATGCCATCACCACACTTCCTTGTGTATGGCCACACTGGGAGTCAGGTCAGACAACAGGCACAGTTGAAAAAACCAAAAATCACTCAGGGAAAAGTTATTTTTGCGCTACATTCATCCCCTGAACCATTTCACCAAATGGCTGCATAAACAGCAAGGGAAAACAAACTGCCACTGCAACACCAAAAGAAATAAACCACAGAGACAAAACATGATGTTTCCAACCAAAGTGATTCTCTAATTCAATGAATTATGATCTATGGTAAAAGATCTCACTTCAAGATCTGTCTGGAAAGCAATATGTACACTGCAACTTTATTATTATAATTAAATACTTTGTAAAGAAAGAAACCAAGGTTTCTATCAATACAAGCATTTCTTGGGAGAGTAATAAACAATCACCACTGACCTGATTCACTGGCTCATTAAAGTTGGTGATAAGTCCAGCACGCAATGAAGCTTTTTCTTCTTCAGAAAGAGCACTGTCAGGATATATTTATTAAAATATTATTTAAATTTCAGGTAAAAAACTACTATCCGTTCATATGTAACTATCAAAAACACTATCAAAACTAACAAAAGAACATCCTTCGCTCTTCCACTATCTCAAGTATCTTTAAAAAGAGAGAGAACAGTGAAAGAAATACTTATACAGCATTTTAATCTCAGGTTTTGAGACCGGAGGTGATCTTTGCAAAAATAAGTGGCAGAAGAGAGTTCACAGTCAGATATGCAGATATATAGTGAAAAAACATAAAACTGTACAAATTACAAACTGATTGCTCTTAGACAATTATTATATAGTTATTACTGTCAGTATTGATGATTTGAACATGAATTTGCCCATGTATCCTAATGGACAATGGCCAAAAAATGTCCAGAGTAATGCAATGACCATATCAGAAGACAGCTCCTTTTGTAAAACCAGTAAATCTTTTCTATTACAAATCTTTTTCAACAAGCAAGTCATATATTTACACTTAAAAGTACAGATCCTTTGAAAATTATACCTTTGTGTGAAAAGTATGTTGATACATTCCCCATAAAATGCAGGAGAAAACAGTGAGCAGAGCAAATTCTAACCCATAAAGGTTAATTTTTGTTCAAGTGCAGTGTTGTGGTATCATAATACTTAGTTTTAAGTGACCTCTATCTGTTTAAGACTACAAGTTACAGTATGATATCACTCCTGTATTACTTCAGACTTTATATGATTCAATTTTCTTATAATTTTTGGGCAGGAAACAAAACACACTGCTTTGAAAAATGCTTTGCTGGTATTTATAGATTATACTGTCAGGGGAAAAAAATGCAAAACCAAACCAAACCAAACAACCCAACATATTTTCATTTACTGGTAGCACATAGAAAGCTGTTTCTTCTTCATAAAAATACTTTTAGGTTATCACCCAAGGTTGTTCAGATGCAACAGTTTCATCTAACTTTGCAAAGACTTAGAAGCATACATGCAGACATCACATCTCAATGAAGACTAGTGGCTGGAAATTAGGATTAAACACATCAACACAACCACTTCCTCTTGTCTGACCTCAGACATCGACATTAACCAGCTAATTTTACATACTGAGGTTTAAAATTATGTCTAAAGCTCCCTAAAGCATAGGTTTTACACTCATCTAGACAAATACTAATCTCAAAATAATAAAAAATAGAGGCAGGATTTGCCATAAGATTTTCAAAAATATTCTAGTTTTCACTTTCCCTTCACCACTGCACAAAATACAGGTACTCACTATTTCCTAGTACAAAAAGGGGGCAATTCATTGTTTCACTGGTGACTCAGAACTGTACACTAAGTCTTATTTTCAAAGGTAATTATAACATTCAGGAGCCACAATTTTTTTTTTTTTTTTTTAATCAAGACTCAGGCTTTAAGATTATTTTCTGCATAAAATTAAATTATGCCTGAAAACATTTTGGTAAAAATTTACAAAGATATCTCCAACAGTAAAAGTTTTTCTGCAGATAACTATTTAATTTAATAATCTAAAGCGAGGAGATGACATTTCAGGGGATAATTTTTTGCATTTTTTTCTTTTTTAATACGAAAATGCAGTGTATAATTTCCACACATACAGGCATACCCTTAAGCGGTTTCTAAAACTTAAAAGCTCTTATTAATACAATTTAAAAATCTATTCTCAATTAAATGTAGATTGCATAATACTTCACTTCCAGAGACAATAGAAAGCACCTAAAATCTGGTTTGTAAAGAAAAAAATACCCTGTTTAACTATATTACTTCATTCATTACTTTCTTTGTGGGCTCACAAGAACCCTGGCCTTAATCACTTTTTTATAATTATAATTATATTAAACTTATCATATGCACAGTAAGAGCAGCAAGAACTTAGTTCATTACTTACTGTAAATAAAAATGCTGTAATTATGCTTTTGCCATTGCAGACAAAACAAAGGAAAGAAAAGATACAGATTCATGAGGATGAACGCCTCAAATACATAAGCTTGTGATAAGCTAAACTGGAAAACAGTAAGGCAAATGAAAATCTAATAAATCAATGCTGATGCAAGTGCCACAAAGCACTGTGTGACAGGGTCCCTAAGGGTTTGCCGGACCGCGGGTGGAGGAATTCGCCGTTCAGGTAACACGACAGTGACATCTGCCGGGGAAAAGGGACACCCTCAGCCCCTGAAGGAGACACAGACCCGCACCACTGTCCTCAGCCTCCCTTAAAGCACTGCAAGAAAGCCAATTCCACAATTCCGTATTTAAACGTTATAGGCAGGCGAGAAGTTAGGAAGAATGTGTCTCACTTAGCAAGTTATTTTCCTTCAGCATTGAATTATACATGCCCAAAAATTAAAACAACTTCATCTAGACATAAACTTCTAAGTACTATCTACTATGCTGTAGTCTTTCACAATCTGCAAGTTCAACATTACTTTGATCTCTCTCTGTGTTTGCAGTATGGAGAAATATATATCCAAATACTTTAAAAATTACTTTGGAGCTTTTTTTAAAAAAAAATTCGGATTTGGATTCCTGGCTTATGAGGAGTTATGACTCAAGTAAAAACAAGTATTTGAACATATTGTTAAAGCTGCTAACACAATACTCAAATAAGAGAATGAACTCCACAAGAGACAGGATACAAAAGTAATTGTCTGTAAAATCAAAAACATGTTCAACTCTTGAATTCAAGACAATCCATTTCTGAAGAAAACAAAAACACAAACAAAATCATCCTGTGAGACCACCTCAGGAGGCTGAAAACAAATTTCAAAAAAGAGGCCCAATTGCGCCTGAAAAGAGGCTGTGACAACTCTAGGCACTTCTCCAGAGCTATATGAAAAGCTGCCTGAAAAAACAGGAGGAAGGAAGTTCACATGCTCGTCTTCAAACTCACTCTCACCGGAAAATGCTGTTTTAAGTCTGATCTGTAGATCAAAACATGCTTTCATGTACTACTATGGATGGAGAGGGGACAGTTACTGAAATGAGACATAAGATGAAAGACAAGAATTTTGCAAGGGCAACAAAAATGCAGCTTCTACAATGAAACCTTCAAAAATCATGACATTTAAAGTATTTTTGCTTCACAAAACAACCAACTGAGAATTTACAGTTTAAATCAGAATTTCTCAAAACGATCTCAACATATTCTAAGAGAAACATGATCTGGGTAAGTGCTGACAAAATGTCACATCTGAGAAATTTAGAAAGAAAAACAGAAATGAGGGAACAGTTGGACACAGTAAAAATTTACTATGCATTTACTCCATGAAATCCTTAACAGCAGCCAATAATTTTTAAAATTTATTTTATACTTTAATTTAATTAATCACATTAAATTAGTGGCAGAAAATTTAGAAATGGGGAAAAATGGGGTTGCACTGGAAATTTAATATAGATTTAACCCATGGAATTTTTAATAGCCAAGAAAATTTTTTTTTAAAATTACATTTCCTTTAAAACTATAGGAAAACTACATTTCGAGATTTTTATCTAATTTTTACCTCAAACAGTAAAATTCTAGTCTTTGATTCTGCAGGAAATAAACCATGCTTTTTTTCACCAGAAATACTACTAGTGTCTAAAAATACTAACAAATTGAAAGAATATTTAACTTCTTCCAACAATTCTTTCTAAGTACCAGTACTGTAAGCAGAATCCTGTTAACCAGAAATGTCAAAGATATACGCCATCTTTCATGAAAAAGATGGTATCTTCCTTTCACATAAAAAAAGAATCCAAATGCTTGCAGATGTTTTGCAATTATATACTAATTCACACATACAAATACTGTTATGCTCTATGCAATAATGAAGGAGTACTACACTATTTAAATATGCTGTGGATACAGAATTTTATAATTCTTCCCTCTTTTGGTAGATCTTTGGAAAAGCTTACAATATAAGGCAAAGTACATTGAACTATCTCAAGCAATGAACGATGAAAATCATACTTTGTATCATAACACTAACTTGGATTTGTGATCCAGAAAAACTGCACCTAGAATTCCATCTAATACCCATAATCTGACAGTGGCAGTCCCACCTATATTATTAGCATTTAAGAGAGCCTGAACACTTTCAGAGAGACTGAACACTTGCAAGCCTTTATGAGTTCTGGAACTGGAACTCTTAGTGAAAGCAGACCTGTTTCTAAAGGAATAAAAAAGTACTTCACACAAGACTGAGAAGTATATAATTCTAGGTTTTACATACTAAAATGGCACTTTCTGTAATTTTTAAGTAAATTACATTGTGGTCATGAAAACTGCTTATATTTCTCATCTTCTTTGGAGAACTTTTTGTCATGCATTTTCAGAACCCACACATCAGAAC
>WEIT01023733.1:0-13102 GCA_013389985.1 Dryoscopus gambensis | reverse complement strand
ATTTGTCCTAAACCAGGACAACACCCTATTTCAGAGAAGATCCTTTTCCTTCTTTAGCAAGACTGAATCAATACAGTAGTTATGGATTTGGAGGTGTGTTTTCTTTTGGAGGTGTGGAAGTGCAAGTATGAGCAGCTGCTTTCTAAAAATTTACTGTATATGCAGCAAACCTTAGGCCCAAGTAGGCACTAATCTTCTAGACACACCTAATTTAAAATTGTCCTACAACTGTAGTTTTATAATCAGTTTTAGTCCCATCTAAATCAAACAGGTGAAAAAATATTATAAAAATTAGAGTATTTTTGATAACTGTGGGTATACCTCATGTATTTATCACCAGGGTTTGGAGGATATATTTTTCCAAAGGTGTATAAAAATCCATTCCTTGTGCTTATGATTTTCTTTCTTCACTTCCTAAACAGTTAAAGATAAAAAAGGGGAGACAGAGAAGAAAAGAGGCATACAGCAGTCTTATACTACTAAGGTGCTCTCTGCTTTTTTCTTGGCCCCAGTGCTGGAACACAGAAGGTGTAGTACCTCAGATCTATTTTTAAGAACAGAGAGAACTTAGACAAAGCCTCCTTTACTCATGGTTGCTTTGAATCTCTTTTGAAAGTTTGCTGCAGCTGTGAGGTTAATTCTATGACAGGAGACTTTCTGATGCAATCATTGATTTCTTAATTGCCTTAAAGCTGCAAAGAAAATGTGATGTTTTGTGCGCATCCCTTAACAGAATTGGAAAAGACATACATGAGTTCTTTGACAGAAAAACCAGACTGACCCTTTTGCAGTTAACCCTTTTGTTATTTATTCAGTCACAGGAGACTTTGGCTTAAAAGACAGTCTCCAATCTCCTCATTTCATGCTCAGACACTCCTGGACTGGAACTTAAAAATTGCTTGCTGCCTAGCTATGGTATTATTTATTTATTAATGGGCCTTATATATTCTCCGTGGGGCAGCCTTGAAAGCCATTTCTCACTTACAATTACATGCAATGACCCTCTTCTTCAACAGGTGTGATAAATTCAAATAGTCTGAATGCAAGACATTCAGAGCTCATTAGAATAAGTGTCATGCAAGTATTTTAGGTTAAAAGCTAATCCTGTTATAGTTAGTAGATAGTAATTGCAAATTCATTAAAATCTGCATCATTCTTTTTCAGTCACATGCTGTTTTTGAGTGTTTGGAAAATGTGATATTGCAATGTAGTGGTTCAAAACATAGTTTCAAAGCTTATATAAAGGATTTGACTTGCTGTCACATATTTCTTCTTTAATCTAAACCTTCAGCTTTCAGCGAGAAAAAATCAGCTGCAGCTTCCACATCATTATTTCTATTTTGTCATGTTTTGCTGTATATTTTAATTTCCGACTGGAACAAAATAAAAATTAGAAAAAAACCCCAAAAAGCATGAAACAGATATCTTTGCTTTAGTGTATCTTAATTGGAGGTTCAAGATGGGGGATTGTCTTTTAGTATCTTTGAATCCGTTAGGGGTTTGGTAGTTTTCATTCTGTTGTATGTAGAAAGTATGGAAAGAATACATCTGAAAAAAGATTATATAGTTCTAAAATAACTCTTATTTGAATTTTTGTGTTGTTTCTGAAACCCTACTGATGGCACCAAATGGAACCTGAATCTCACTTCTTTTCATACAATAAAGCATGTTAGCTTCCAATTTTTTTTTAAGGGGAAGGGAGGAAGAGGGGAGAGGGAGGCAATAATGCATATGAGGTCGGTAATATGAAGTTTATAATTTGTATGGGGGAAAAAAACCCAAAACTGGTTGCTTCCAATCTATATTTATGGAAAAGTATTTGAGAATGCTATGTCTTCAAACCACTTAAGGAATCATTATATATATAAAGTAGATTTTATATGAGTCCTTTTGGAACATCTTTGGGAAAAGTTTTAGTTATTCAGAACATTATTTTTGCATGTGTTTCCACCCAAATCTTCTCAAATTCATAGTGTTTATGTCACTCTTACAAGCTGTGTACCAGCTAATTTCTACATGGCTTAAAGAGGAAAGGGTGTGACAGTCTTGGTATTTCTCTAGTCCTTTTCCTTAGATAATTTTAAATTCTAAACATTTTTTGGACCAGTAGCTGAGTAATGGATCCATCTTATAACTGGAAATAAAGTATGCCATGCTCTTCAAATAATTTATATCAAACTATTCAATATTTTTAATTACATTACTTTAATAGATAATCCTAATATTTAACTGCTCCTAAGTCCATCTATGGATTTAAAAGAGCTAACAAGAAATATGCAATTAATGTAATTAATGAAGAAGCTTTAATGAAAGACACACTATTTCTGAGGCATTTTCTGAGTAGAAAAACAAGACAGGTGAATTCAATGAAGTAGTTCTTGATTTATTTAATTTTCTTGGAAGACCATAGTTTCTAAGAATTATTTGATTTTAGGTGATTCCATCTGAAAAACTTTTATCCTCTGAAGGTCAGGTTCATTTTCATTTCAGATAATATATTCAGAAATTTAGGTAATGAAGTATTGCATTTGGAAGTCTTATCTGTCTTTCTAGGTTATCAACCTGTCTTTCATTCTTGTACACTGAGAAAAAAAAAGGGCAGGTAATTAATGTATTTTGGACATCATCCAAGAAGAAATGAAATATTTCCAAGCCAATACAATTGTTTTAACATCAGATCATATGTTTCTTCTGCAAAACAAAATGCAAGGAACAAACACACACCCTCAACTAGAAGGTGTCAAGTAAAGCCTCTTGCCATCCTAGAAGAAAGGAAAACTTTCTCTTTTTCAATATGTATTGAGCGATGTAGTATATATGTAAATTTTGTTATGATTTGTTGTGATTTTACTCCTTTGAGTGGCTCACAACCAGCAGGACAAGATCTTTCAGCCACTACAGTTTCTGAGCTTGGAGTTCTAACACAGGACAGGACAGTTGCTTCACCTTAGCAGCTACAGCACAGTTCAAGGGTTTGTTTATTTAGTGAGAATCTCAGCTACAGCATTTATTGCCAGGTTTGTGATTTTGACAAAACTGAACAAGAAGATAACATTTGTTGGAGCTGTGGGTGCCAGAGGGAAATCAAATAAAAGTTAATAAGTGATGCACACTGCTGAAAAATATGATTACAATTTGAAGATCTGCTGTTGTTCCTGCTGCTGCAATCAAATCTCAACCTAAAGGCAGAAAAAGCCACAAAGAGCAATGCTTTGGGAACACAACTTCAGTGTTTGGTGGATGGACACATGTAAGTCAATTAGTGCCATCTATTTGGCGAGACAGAACAAAAAAAATTCTGAACGTAAAAATTGTATTGCACTGGAAGTGTGTCCATAAGAATGATTATGTAGCCCAGGCAAGAATGAGCCAACCAAGTGTTGCAGCGTATGGTATGTATGGGGCATGTGGGCACTCACAGGGGAAAGAAATTTTGCACGCTATGTGTATGTAAGCGAGGGGTTTTTCTATCAGGGGATTTTTTGTTTTCTTTTCTACAAATGTTTCCTCTTCATGTAATTAAACATACATGAAAGTGTTTAAACAGGTGACATAAACTGAGAGTTTGGTGACTAATGCTTATTTACACCCTTTGTTTCTGATACACAACTTGTAAATAGATTCTAGTTTATCTTTGGATATTATGGGAGATTAAGTCTCACTTGTTGCTTTAATAATTCCCTACATGTGTCATTCCTGTCTACAAGGTACCCATTTTGTTCTCTGTTTTTCAAAAGCTCATTGGTAACAAACTCAGGATAGGCTGGGAACTAGTGACAACAGCAGCATTGATAGAAAACAAGTACTTTTAAGTAGAAGATGGTATTGTTTTAGGAATATCTGGTAATGATGTTTTGTCAATTAAACAAAATGTTTTATCTATCATGCTGTTCTAATCTGTCATGAATTTGCATAGCAACTCTTCAAATGTACTGACATATTTGCACTGAAAATACCTTATTGATAAGGCTCATGACAAGGAGAAGTGTCGTCTCCTTTTTTTATCAATGGTTTGTTATGAGATATTTCTATAATACAGTTATCTTCATAAATTCAATTAGAAAATGGTCACTTTACAAATATAACTTTGCCGACAGTAATGGAAGCGTTATAAGGAGAAAACACTGTCTTTACCAATGTATCATGAAGAATTTCTACTTGTAATTGACAAAAAAATCAATATTATGCTGTTATTGACACATTATCTTACATGTATTGTGAGGCACTTTCATTTGCAGAGCATAATGGAAAGATAAGTGACAGCTTTATGAAGGGCATCTTACAGTACAGAATTATCTGACATTCCTCACAGAAGAATTTAATAATTTTTTTTTTTTTTTGCTTTTTAAGATTATCAAGAAGGATTTGGAAAGTGCCTTTCACCATCCTTGCAGTGAAACCAATTCACAGGAAGGAGCAACACTGAACAAACCTGATCATCTCATATGATTCTGAAAACAAATATCATCTGTTTGGCCTTCTCAATAGTAAGATTTTGAGTCTCAATATGAAGTCCTAGCTCTGTTTTCTTGACAGTTTTAAAGTATTAGAACACTTTTTTCTTTTCAATAGCATCTTTTACATAATAAATTTCATGAACTTTTTCTGTTTATCCACTTTTTCTCAGGGCATTCAGCTTTGGAGGAGATTAGCAACACAGTTTTCCCTTAGAGCAAGAGCAGGGTCAACAGCAGACAGTTTAGGATGGTGTGGTAAACTACTTGGGCCCTGTGGTTAAACTTTGTCTTAAAAGAGATAGTTTTGGACCAAACAAGGAGAAGTAGCCAGTAAGCAGCAGATTCTGCAGAGAGAGGATAGTGTTTTTCACTATCCCACTCCTTCCTACGGAGCAAAGCACCAATGCCCCGCTGCAAACTTATACCCTGTACACAGAGCCCCTCTCTAGATTTTTCCAAGGAAAGACCATGCATGCCCCAGCAGAACTCAGCCTGGCGGAGGTACTAGAGTGTTCCTCCATAAACTCTCTTTTTTTCTGTGCATGCAGGTCCCCACCCCTGGCAGACCAGGACTGTGAATTTTTACCACAGTCACTGACCACGATCATCCACAGATCACTGGAGCCATGGGTGCCAATCTCTATCTATCTCTTTCCCTATCTTTCTCTTACTATCTCTCCTTTGTTAAGGTAATCACAAATCCCCACAACCCTTTTTCCATTTACAGTTGCAGAGTTGTTAAAACAATTGCTGTTGTTATATTGGTTATTTAGTGTTGTTTCGCTTTAATCCACTCCAAGGGATCCTTTAATAAAGACCCTACTGCCATGCCTCAGAGGCTGGTCACAACAGATGGGCTGGTTCAAAAGTGTGGGATTATATGAGCTAATACAAGGTTTTCTTTTTTAAGATACTTATGAGGACTTTTCCCTTAAGGAGATCAGTTTCTCTGGGCCCTTAGGGATATCTATAGCCAAACACACTAAATTTCTTGTTTGCCGCTTTGGAATTCTGCAATACAGCACAAGTTTTATTTGCTGTCTTGTATCACAGGGTGCCAAAACACTTCCCTTACGGTGGGTTTGTTCAGCTAGCAAGACATCATGGGTGTCACTGCTAAGAATAGATGATTATCAGCTGACCTTGAGTGAACTCATTTGTATCTCAGACACCTGAAATGTCTGAGAAAGAAGGAAGGCTGTCTTCTATTCCAGACATTTCACTGAGAAATTGTAGACAAACTATGGTGAAGTTATTAATTTCTGCTGTACTTTTCTGAACCTGCACTGATGAATTCTGCAGCCACTCCTTTAGCAGGAATCTCCATCTCCTCTCAGTCTGCACACAGAGACCACACATGGACCCCCAGCAGGTGACACGGCTTGGCACATGTCACTGCTTTCTTCCTTTACAATGAGCAGTGAAACTGTGGTGCAAAGAGTTACATCATTGCTTTGCAGAGATCTAAGTGCTACCTGTAGAGAAAACATTTCTCTACTGTAAAATAGGTCACAGTGGTCTACAGCTTTGTTGTTGTGAGACATCTTGTACAAGGTTATCTATTAATTCCGAATCTTATTCAGGTCAATGAGAATCTTTCTGTTTTGGGAGCTCAATTGTACTCAGCTGGATTTTTTAATTCCTTCTGTGATTCCAGAGAAACATTTTACAGTTTCTCTGTACCTAAAAACACTTTTTTTTTACATTTGTGTAAAAAAAAAATTTAGACTGCAAATTTCATATGATTTTATATTTCATGTAAGGATGTGTCAGTAAATTGAAATACACCACCTACATAACTCTTCCAATACATGCATAATAGGTATAATAATGCAAACATCCCCAATCATATAGAAAATATACAAGTATTACTTTTGTAGGTTTGAAGCAGATTTTAACTATGCTAAGGACTTTATCCTGATCTTTGAATTGAATGCCTAATAGTGTTATTTTTAAGTAAATGGAAAATTTTATGCATCAAATTATTTAATTGAACCTCTGCTCATATGACCTAGCCTGAGTTAGTATAGTTTGATGTCCTCCTACTATTTTTAGTATTACAAAATTCAATGAGAGCAATTTGTTTGGTTATAGGAAAGATTTTCCTAACACTGCCATTGCTTATGGAACAATTCTCAGGTCTTAACCTTCATTCAAGGTAAAGCGGGTGCACTCTGTGAAATCATATTTACAGGAAAAAAAAAAGGTGTCTGCAATGCTGCAATGGGATGGCCATGAACAAATCACTTTGAAAAAAAATTAATTTCTCTGTTACTGATGAAGCGGGCCTAATCCTTTAGGTATGAGATATACTAAGCATTATTCCTTACTTCTGCACCTGGAGTTAATCTCTGACTTTCCCTATATGTGAAAAATGGCAAAGACTTTTTGTTAACAAAAATTTTAAGATACACAAACATACTATTCCATGTCACCTCTTCAGTACAGTACTTTACAGAAAAATGAACACACTCTAAATGGGGTTTGTGAGCAGAGTAATGGTCAATTGACAAAATGTGATTGTACCCTGATTTTTAGATTCTCTCTCATAATCAGACTTCATATAAATGCTGAATGAAAATACAAAATTCAGCAGTTCATAACCCAGACTCTGTGTGATATAAGTATTGCCAGCTTCATTTGTCATCCCTCAGGAGCTGGAGAGGTGGAATTTGTTGTGCAGCCTCAGCTCTAATGAGCAACATCAAAATCAGCTGTGGGAAGAGATTTGCTGGCTGGACTCAGGAGGTGCAGCTGGAGTGCAGGGTGGGAATGCTGTGCTTGAACTCCTCAGTGGTCAGCCAGCCAAAAACAACCTCCCTGGAGGCCCGGAAAAGTCTGCAATGGGAAGGTGCGTCCCTATTAAACATCCTCCTTGCTCTCTGTACCTGAGGAGTTCTGGCAGTAAATTCCGTATTTTCTTCACAAACTCCCTGGAAAGGTATATACAGCATGTCGGTGCTCTCAGTGATTTAATGCATTTGAAAGTGCCTCATCACTTGCTATAATCAGTAATTCAGATAACTTGGTTGGAAGTTAAAATGTGTGTGATAATGTTCTCGCCTGAAGTATATACTAGGGTTTATTTTCTTTCTTTGTCATAGTAGTTTTTCTTTCCTCACACAGTGATAAGCAATGATAAAATCCAATTATTAAGGTGGGAGCACTATTGTAAGAAATGATAAGAGTAGCTTGTTTCTAAATGTTTTGTCCTTTTCCTAGTAAATTGAATTTTGACAGTGAAAAATTGACATTTTATGAAATTGAGTTTTGGCCAGATCTGATATGCTCACTGAATGAGATGGGAGAAATGTGTTTAATGCATTAACTGTTAGATAGCTTCTTTTCATTTAATATTTGTCAACAAATATGTATTTAATTAGCAGGAAAAAGCAAGGGACTAGATTTTTGGAGGGAACAAAATGTACTAAGGCTACAGTCTAAGGTTATATTGAAAGGCATATTTAACATTTTGAATGTAAAGAAAATCCAAACATTATATGTATGGCTTAAAGGATGCATTATCTATAATAAAATATCATCAAAATTATGCATATTATAGTTGTGTTAAAATATTGTGTATGCAGCTGTTAATTGTATAGTTCGCCAGTCTTTTAAATTGAAGACAAATAACCTTGATATGTAGCCTTTAGAGATAAATACTTTTATGAGATAGTTTAAATTAATTATTACATCTGGGGCTCAAATTTGTTGTATAGTCACTGTCGATACCATACAATGAGACAACACAAAATATAGATTAAACTAGTAGTGGGTAAATCTCAAAATCTTTGAACTTTTGGGTCTGAAAATCTGCACAGAAAATACTGTAAGAATTGTCTGTGGCATTTCAGTGTTGCATCCAGTCATAGCTGGATCATGGCAGAACCAAGACAAAAAACTTTTACAACATAAATAAAATGGAAAAAAAAAATACAGCATTTTTCAATTTACTGCAACAAAACATTTTACAAGTCATTTCAAGGAGAGTGAGGGATGTACCTTAGTTTGACCAGAATCATTCAATTAACTATCATAAAGATTTGGGTTCTAATGTCTGCTGGTATATTGCCGTTGTTAGTAAATGCATACCTGTACCTACAGAAAAAGCAACACATCAGTGGTATTGTTTTATGTGTCACTTATAATCTATATGCAGCAGAGTTTCCAGTAGTGGAGAAGTAGTAATGGATTTTGCAATAGTCAAAATTTTACTAGTCGAAGTCACTCTGTAAATTTGCTACATCCTGATAGTTTCATTTCACGCAGTCTATAGACTATATAATATATATGTTTCAAAGCTTAGACATCTGTTGCAAATTTACAGACATGAGGTAGTTTGCCTAATTACCCGAGAGACCAGAGCACACCTGCTCAAACAAGTTGGAAGCATTTCAAGTGAACAAACTTGACCTAGGCTTTATGAAACAACAACACTGGTTGGAAAATGATAAAAAAAATCCAGCTATGGAATTTGCAATTTATTGATGGAAGAACACATCTGCTGATTTAATATTCATAACCTTTGCCAAGTAATTATGCTGCTTTACAGAAGCTTATTTCCAAAAATGACAAGTTTATAAAGAGTCCCTCATGTTTTGGTTTTTGTAGTAGAATAAAAAATTCCAGTACTATATGGCACACCCCAATGAATTTGTTGAACAGGATAGTACTATTGCAGAAAAAAAGCAGCAAGATGAACTTAATGAGCTAGAAAATATCAGCTGAAGACAATAGGATTCAGTGTTGGCTGAATTCCCACTGGATCAAGCTCTGTGTGAAGGGGCAGCCACACTGGGGAATAGGATCTTGTGTCTAATATATTCTCCTGTAATAGGACCTCTGTTATCTGCTCTAATGAAAGATGTGTCTGCGCAGTGTTTTGCAGGCAGATGTGAATTTGCTCTGCCAGTTTGATAACCTGCCTGTGTGTGTGTCGGACAATGAACCTTAGCTAATGTACATTGTTTCTCATAGGGGCTTATTAGCTCAGCTTTGATGTTATCTAGTGTACCTACTTTGTTCCTGATTTGGAAGTGGCTGGCTTCCAACTGGCTTCAAGTGTGGGCAGTTGCCATCACTGGGTTCAACTGCATCTGTGCTTGAAATGTGCAGACATACTTTTAGAATTCCAGAAAAAGAGATAGCCTTACCATGAAAAATAGAATTCGAGGCCTTACTAACAAACTGGAAAAAAGCCCATGAGAAGTTTAATTTGGGTGATGAACACAACATATGCTATGTATTGCTTTATATGAGGATAGATTGTAGAAGGTTTAGACACAGTTTCTGTTGCAGTCTGGCCATCTCCCATTGGTAGTTCTGGAAGTCATAATCATAGAAATGTTGGTTGAAGAAGCTTTGCCCAATCCCATCTGCACCTCTCCCAGCTGAATTAGTGGCCATTTCCCCTTGTTTTATGGGATGTCACTTTGAAGAAACATTTGATTCATCAACTCTGTGACTCCCTTCGGGAGGAAATAGGCTGCCCTTAAATCAGTCTTGAATCTCTTCTTTGCAAACCCAACACGCTTGACCTCCATGCACTAGGAATGTGCTCTAGGCCTCCTACCATATTTTTCATTGATTTTAAATAACATTAAGAGCTTCAGTGACCCTTTTAAAGTCAGATATTACTAGGTACATAATAGGCAATCCCCACAGAAAGGCTTTGTGATCTGTGTTAGTATATTTATTCATGGAGTACCATAAAAAAGCCACAGAGCACAAAGAATCACGATAGCCCAGGAAGATGTTCTCACCTATTGCATGAAAATTATTTCAACATGAAAAAAAAGCACCTCTTAATGATTAATTTGTGAAAAGTTATAAACTGTATAGAACTACACGGTAAACGATAAAGGGATTTATCTTCGAGTAGCTGTTTTTAACCAGCTCACTTACACTGATATTAACTAAAGTGTGTACTTAAAATATTTATTTTTGCAAATTAGAATGGAAAAAGTATGAAATTTGTAAAATGATTAAAGAAAGTTCAAAAAATAATGATATTTTAAAGACTTATTTATAATTATGTCTTCTATATATCTGAAAATTATTAGTTTGTACTGATCATTCAGTTTGAATTAAATAAATAGTTGTGAAAATGTTTTGCACACTGTGCTAAAGAAAGAAAAGAAACTAATTATATAGACAGTTCAACAGAAGTATAGATTGCAAATTGTTTTCACAGGTGCATGATAGAGTCCTGATCTTAAGGTATTAATTGTTTTTAAGGATAATCATAAATAATCAAATTAGGAGAGAAATTGTAAAGCAACTCAGAGCTAAAATTCTTACAGCTCAAGCAGTCAAACATAAGTGATATGAAATCCTTCTCAGTAAATGGGATAAAAATTTTATCAAATATTAACTCAGATATATTTGATGTGCCAAAATCATGTGGTCCTGTTTATGCTTGTCAATTTTCTGAAACAGTTGAAATGAGAATAAGTATTTATGAATAGCAAATATCTCAATTTGAGTATCATTGTGGTTATTTGTACAGAATAGAGCTATTCTCCACGTGCTTGGTTAAAAAAAAATCATCGTACTTATCAGTGTCTTGTGTCTATCTGCTAACCAATGAGGCATATAAATGACTCAACAAATACAGAAAACTGCATTACCCTATGATTAACAACTGGCTCAGAGGCAGGATAAGAGGGCATGAGACTTCTTTTCCCCTCAGTTTCCCTTTTGCCATAATCTCCATGCTTGAGATCAAGCAGTGCAAAGAAGAGCAGAAACCACCTGCTAAGGTCAGACCAGAAATGACTGTTTCTGAGCCTTTTTGCAGTTCCCCGATTTCCCCTGCTTAGGCATGTAGGATCTCCCTTCTTGGCGGTTTTGGATGGAGTGACAGCCCCAGTTGTCTGTGGCAGTGGAAACCTTGGAAGCAGGGCTGTGCTTCAACAAAGAAAGAATAAAAAGCAGTCTGTGAACTGACTGTTGCTTTAGGTTCAGTAGAATTGAACCAGAATTAACAGCTTCCAGCATGTACAGGAATTGAATATTCACAAATGTGAAACAGTTGGTTTGATTACACCTTGTGAGTAGGGTACTTAAGGACTGAGTAAAAAACGAGCTGCAGCTGGTCCACATTTGGGAGATGTTTTGCCTGCTGTGCTTTGAATAATGATGGATATGATACCTCATTGTGAACTGGAGGCTTCCTGAGGAACAAGAAATTCTCACAGATTATCCTTGCCTCACTCTAGTCTGTATCTAGAATGAGATAAAGATAATCTTGCCAGAAAATCTTACCTCTTATTTTTGTGAAATAATGCTTTTAATATGTGCATTTGTGCAAATATTCATAGGCATGTCCTAAGAGGAAAGAAAACCATACCTGCTATCTATGGAATTACTGTTTTAGTAGATAATGAGGAATCTGATTTGGCAATGAACCTGCCACACAGTATTTCAAAGAACTCTAATTTAGACATGCTTATGTCCTTATAAAATTATTTACAAGGTAGAGGGGAGGGGTAGATTTAAAAGAAACCTTTTTAACCATAGGTGTATACACCAGCCAATGTAATTAAGAAATATGAAGGAGATTATGATAAGGTTCCTTCACAAAGATTAGTATTTCTTTATAAAGATTCTACATTTTCAAATTATTTGCTCTTCAAAAACTACAAATTATTACCAATGGGAAAATAATATTAGGGGAAATAACACTTGCACTCTCACCTGAAATTCAATTTCATGTCTAATAGGCTAAAATGGGAGACATTACTTTAAACACACAATGTAAATAAAAGCATGCTAAGAATGGCTTTAAGAGCTTTTCAATTTGCTCTACAAACTGCCATGGTAAAGTTCATATGAGATATTCTACTTCTAGCAACCTTTGCTCTTAGTAAACCAGCCTAGAAATAAGAAAGCCTCCATACAGTAATTATGGATATTTAGGATCTTGAGAAGAGTGTTCCATAATTACTAAGTTGAGGAATCATGCAATAGGTTACCTTCAAGAGTACGGCTTTTTAAACCATAGTATTACAAAAAATACAGCTCTATAATATCACTGCTGACAAAAAGGAACAAAGAGTGTACATGTGTTCATGTACACACACATGTACACTGATATATGTGTGTAGGACATACACTAGTGATCAATCCTGTTTTCCTTTCAAAATACAGCATTCAAGGAACTACAAGACAAAATCAGTATTTATTCAAAGAGTCCTTGTCATCAGCTGGAGACTGGACAAATAATTTAGAAAATAAAGAAAAACAGAAGCTGTGGAATATAGATTGGGATGCACTTGGATTATGCATCCATTACCTTTATCCTAAATTCAAGNCCTAAATTCAAGGACCTTCACAAACTACTTCTCCAGTTGGGTGAAGCTTATTTTTCTTTTTACCCTTTCAAAATTGAAAGTCAGACTTAGTTTTAGAACTCATTTTTTCTTATATAAGAAAAGCATCTTTTGATCTAATTATTTCTAGGCTGTTTGGGATCTTTTGCCCACCTATTTTTAAAGCTCTAGCTCAGTAACTCCTGAGGTATTCAGATTCTAGTGTCTCACTTCTTGGGTTATGTAATGCACTCTTTCTGGAAGATGCTTTCTCCTGTTTTTTCTTTATTCACCTTCAGTAGCTGCCTGGATCTTTTCCTCATTAGCGAGATT
>WEIT01023730.1:0-12853 GCA_013389985.1 Dryoscopus gambensis | reverse complement strand
GCAGAAATCGCACCACAACAGTGCGGCTGTCTGCTGCTTTGTCAGCGGCTTCTTTGAGACTCATGGAATCAGTCCACTGACACCTAGATAAATGTGCGCAACAGCAGCTTTTTTTCTAAATTGACTTTTTGTCCAGGTGCAAGAGTGCATATTTAATTGAGATGAAACTGAAGGCCCCATGGCAGATAGGACTTGGAGACAGATTACCAGTGATCAAATAGTTCAAGAAACATAGATACTGTGGGTATGGATGGGTGCCTAGTGGACAGAGGGATTTTCTCTATACTGCTTATTTACTTGTATCCATTTATATCCATCTAACCTACTTTAAAAATTTCATAAAAATATTAAATATTAGACAAGGCATTAAGATTCTAGAACTGATTTCTGTAAATCTGGTGGGTTTGCAAGATTAATCTCCTGTGATCTCAGTTTGGGTGTGCTAGAAGTATGAGCAGGTCAGCAGAATTACATGCTGTAGCAGTCATTTGTGATATGTTAAGACTGTCTAATAGAGTGTATGGTAAAAGAGTGTATGATAAGAGTCGTATTTGGCTTTTTTGCTAAATATAGAGCTTTTTTGTTCTAGTCTCCACTACAGAGGAATGAGGTGCTTTGCAGATAGGATTTTTTGAATAAGGAATAGAGAAACTTGAGACCTTTCAATTCTGTACTTTGCCCTGGAGAAAGAAGGCTCAGTTTGTCATAGATGATTTTATCAGTTTTATCTTAAACTCAACTTGCTAGCCCTATTGCTTCCAGTCACTCTTTCTGAGTCTTTTATCCTGATGACTATTTAATATGTATGTTATGTGCAGGGAGACAATGATAAAGACATTTACTTGCTAAAACGTGTTTCTGTTGACCTTGTGTGAACTGATGTATTTTCTTTTTTAATGTGATTTACAGATAAGAATAGGTCTGTGTCTTTCAAATGTCAACAAAATACTAATTTTTAAAATTTTCACAGTAGTGGTTTCAAATGCAAGGAACCTAGGCGATATATTTAGCTATATAATATTCATATCATTGTTTATTTTTTCTTTTCTAAAATTAAATCTGGCTGTTTATCTTACAGTGAAAGCTGAGAAGAAAACAGTGCAGTTCAGTGATGAAGTTCAAGTAGAGACAATAGAACCTGAGCCAGAACCAGTTTATATTGATGAAGTAAGCATGGTAAAAGTGCCGATTGGTACTAAATGCACTGCTGGGACATTTAAATGTGTGATATTTAACCCTTTCATCCCGTACTACAAAAATACAATAAAAAGAATGGGAAGAGAGGTTTCTTTAAAGTAAAAAAAGTCTGCAACATTCTCATTTGTTCAAGAGTCTTGAAGTTCTTAGGAATTTATGAAACTGAGTTTGGAGCTACATTCCATTTAGGGCCCTACTCTGGGATTGTACATCTGTTTACCTCCAAGCTAGACTCTTAGTATTGAGTGGCACATCTGCTTTCAAAGATACCCATCCTGATTGCTGTCTTAGATTTATTTCCAGTATAACCACCACTCTCTACCCTCAGACTGAAAGATCTCTTTCCAGCTGAAAAGTCTGAGATTCTGTTGCTCTGTAAGTAATGTTCAGTAGATATTTACAATCTCACCACAGTGAGACACATTCAGTCCAGTAAGTTTTTCCCCGGCCTATTTTTTTTTACTTCGACTTGGGTTCTGTCATTGTTTTTTGAAATGAGAAATCAGTTACTGCCTTCTTAAAGTCCTATCTAAGTCCCACCTCAAAAACTCTTCTTCCCACGAGATACTGCTTGGTAATCTGCTGAAACAGATTATCTCAGGCCTGCCTTGAGGTGCCTTCCAGATTTTGTTTTCTGTGAGTCCATTGTTGATTTTTGGTTTAGTGTCTTCTTTTGTTTTTAAATTTGCCACAGTATAATTTTTAAGGAAATAGTTCATTTGACTTCTCCCCACCTTTCCATGGTTTAAGGAGGACAAAATATGGTTTTATTTTTTACTTTCATACAACCTATATATCTCAGTCTGATAAAGGCTATCTATTTGATAGTGCTCTATTTGATAGCTATTTGATAGCTAAAAAATGATTAAAAATAATTTATGTGCAATTTTTCATTAACTAATATAGTTCACTCCAAGTCACATTTTTCAAAGACTTTATGCCTGTTTATTTTCTAACCTTTGATATTTTTATTATAAAAGGATTGCACTTAAACTCCTTACTTAAGCTTGACTTATTCTGAAGTCAACCCTGAAACGCCTCCAAACATCATCTTAAAACAACACCTCCATATACATTGGTAATGACGTGGCTTCATGTACTGAATAGGCCTCATGCACTTAAAAATGCTTTTCAGTGAATTTGAAGTACTCTCTCAATGTATTCTGTCAAAACATTTCCACTAGTCCCACTAGGTGGTGGTATTGCATACGTAATAACTAGGTTGGAAAACTAGAAACTGCTTAGAAAATACTGTTTAGAAGGACCTTTAGGATAAAGGAGTACTCTGCACATTCCACTTGCTGCCGCTCATTTGGCTTTTCCTTGTCCAAGCGTCTTCATTCCTGTAAAGTAGCATGTATCGTTTGTATTGTCTTAAAGTTAGTCTAGATGATTCTCAAGTGCCAAGAGATCAAAATGGCTGTTGTGAACAGCTGCTTTAGTTTGCTATCCTGAAAGTGCTAATTCCTTTGCTACCACATTTGCCCTAATTATACAATTTGTGTTCTAGGATAAAATGGACCAACTCTTGCAGATGTTGCAAAGTGCTGATCCGTCTGATGACCAGCCAGACCTCCCGGAACTGCTTCACCTTGAGGGTAACGAAAAAGAATGAGTTTTTTCATTGTTGTTTTCCTCTCTGGTAATCTTCTGTATCAACACAAATTGAAAATAAGCTGAAGTTACTTCAGCTTCGTGTGCATGCAAGAAACATGCCTGAGAAAAATGCCTGAGCCGTAATTACCTTCTCACTTTGTTTCTCACATCCAAGAGACCAAAGTGCAAAACATTAACTTAAAACAAGCCTACTTTTCTCTAAAGAAAACTGTTTCCTATATTATTTTCCTTTTCAAGACACATGATTACTTAATTCAATCATACTCATCCATTATTTTTTTCCTTCATAGAGTAGCACAGCATGAGTGGCGAAAGGAGTGTCAGGAAGATTCCATGAGAGGAAGCAGGAATACTACCAAGGCTTAGAATAGACCTATGGGTGTCCCACATGCATGTGTATTTCTGTAGGAGTTGCATATTAGCAATACCTTATAGAGTGCTACAAATTATTCTACTCTTTTAGAGTCAAATTGTTCAGACTGCCTCTTCATAGAGGCATTACAGATCATTTTACCTAGGTTGATAGATGCACCAAAATTTTTGGAACGGAATGTGAGAAAAGTTCCCGATTATGAGACAGAACATTGGCTTAAACTGACAATTGAGATGGTACCAGACTTCGTTAAGAAAATGGCAGTTTCTACATCTATCTAGAAGTTAATAATTTAAAAATGCATAGGTTTGTAAACTTTTAGATGTCTCCCATCTTTCCACACCCATCTGGTTCATCATGTCTGTAAATTAATCCTGTTTTAGGAACTCACATCAGTGACATGTCTGCACGTATCCTAGTTCCACTGAAACTAAAGAGAGGTAAAAAGAAACATGACCAGTTTTATTCTTTCAAGTCCCAAATATAGCTATAGAGGCTGTTGTCTAAGAAGCAGATTACCTGTATCTGGTCCAGGACAGAGACAAAGAAATTAAAGGTACGCTTGTCAATCAGCCTACAGATATGGCTTACTTTAGGCGTTGCTTCAAAATGCATTGTGAGATGATTAAAGCAATGCTGAATTTTATATCAAAGCGTGAGACTGCTCCTAGAATCTGAAAGCAGTAATGTGATCAGATGATTGCTCCCCAGCTGACTGCAACAGCACTTGCCAAACATGTGGCTACAAATAGTTCTACAATGCCAATTCAAGATTACTTGCTCTACACTTCAGTAGGCTTTGATGAACAACTGTTTTTGGCATAGGTTCTGAAAATTTTGCTATAGATGTGTTTTGAGTCCTTGGTTCCTACCAGTGGTGGCAGATGCTCATCAACATTTGACAGAAAAACCACTTTATTTTCTTCTGCCATCCTCATGTCCAGTCACAAATGTTTTTGAATTTGAGAGCTCATCCTAACATATTCAGGAGCCCAGGGTTTGTGGTTGGCAGCAGAGCAGTCATCATGTGAACAGACATCTAAGCAACCTTGTCATGCCTTTTGCCACACTTCATGCTGTACATAAAAGTAGGCAGAACTTGGACAGGTTTTACATCTTTTCCCAGCATTTCTGCCAGTGTATTACTGATCCCAGGTTCAAAGAAGCAGATGGGTACCTCCCCTACAACTCCTCTTTCACCTGGAATTGCCTTCAAAGAACTCAATAACAATGTCCTTTCACGCATCATGGCTCAGACGTTTTCAGGACCTTCTGCATTTCTAATATCTGAAATTTCCCTTTTGGCTTCCGTGTCTGTTTATTTTACATTTGACAAACTCTGCCTTTCTGCTAATTAACCATGGTTTGCGTGGCAGTTAGATGAGCCCCATGTCCTTGTGCGGAAAGGAGGCATGGGGTGCATTTTTGTTTATTTTAATGCTTTTCCATTCTGCTTCTGGTAAGCTTTTGTGTCGTTTTTTGCATGTTAGTATTTTGAAAAAGCCCCCTTCCTCCAATTAGGATTCTAGTGAGAGCAATGTGCTATTAATGTCTTTGATGTGCAGATGACATCAAAAATCATTGGAACCAGTTTTCTCCTTCATTGTTTTCACAGTCTTTTTGTAGTAAAGTTAGATGAGCACATGGTGTAGGTTGCAGTGACAAATATTCTTCCTTGAAGAAGAGATCACCTTTTGATTTACTTGAACCTTTTTATGCAAAATAGTTTCAGTTTTATACTTCCTGCATATTAAATGTGTTTTGTTTCACTTAATTTATTTTTATTTTAAAATATGCTTTTAAAATTGTACCACTACTGAAAATTTCAGCTGGGTCTCATCCTTAAATTGTTCATGACGCTACCTGTGTTACTAAAAATTTTTTGATCTAAAGATTATAGTAATGAACTAAAAATTATTGGACTAGCATCTATTTCTGTCTGATTTTTTTTAATCGTTCTCTGACTTTGCATTATAAAAATATTTATTACTCTGATATATTTTAATGTCTTTCTATTCTAGCAATGTGCCACCAGATGGGACCTCTCATAGATGAAAAATTGGAGGATATAGACAGGTAAAAAAAAATGTCATGTGCTTTGACCCAAATTAAAATTCATTCTTAGAAATACCAGAGTTGTTACTTGATAATATCCTAATTTCTTTGAATACTGGCAAAGAAAATAGATGTATTTATTAGTAGTTTCTCTGAGAAGAGGTCTGAAGATTTTTTTCCCATAGTCACATAATAATTTATAGTGTACCATTTGTATAGTTTGTATAGTTGTACCATTTGACTCTCTGGCACTTGTCAGGCATCACTTCACAGTAAGAATATGTTACTTAACACACCTCATGAAATTTCTCTGTATTGTTGTCCTGTACTAAAGTTACCTAAATTGAGACTGAACTGTTCAATATATTTTCTAGGAAACATTCAGAACTTTCAGAGCTCAATGTTAAAGCAATGGAGGCTCTTTCTTTGTATAACAAATTAATGAATGAGGACCCAATGTATTCCATGTATGCAAAACTACAAAACCAGCAGTATTACATGCAGTCATCTGGTGTTTCTGGCTCTCAGGTATGGATGTAACCTTTAATAGCCATTGACTTTATCAAGTTCGCACTGACTGAGCAATGTTTTCTCTCAGTTTTTTGCTCAGAATATAAAAAAATAAAAATAAAAATGTTTGTTTTCAGCTACAGGCTTTGGATCCTCTCCTTTTGCAGGTTCTAACACTTCTAGTTTTCTTCTTTTCAGTTCCTTTTGATCAAGGAAAAAGCCCATCCTGGGCTTTAAATTGCACATAAAATTAAAAAGTAAAACTGCCAGGACTTTGTATAGTGGGTCGAAGAAAATAAACAACCAAAGGAGTAAAATGTCTCCCCTATCTACTTATAGATAAGTCAATATAAATATGCTGCTATGAAAGAATTACCATCTTTAACTTCAGTAATTTAAATGCTAAATGCTCTTCACTGATATTATAAAAAAAAAAGGAAACGAAAAGATTTGAGAGGATGTCTTTAAGTTCTGAAGTCAGACACTAAATAGCAAATTTTCTCGTATTTTAATTCTAATATTGCTTTATTTAACTTCCTAGGTTTATCCGGGGCAAACTCAAGGAAATGCATATTTGGTGGCAGGGAGTGCACAGATGGGCCATATTCAAGGTTACAACCTTCCTCCAGAGCAGCTCCCCTCTCTCAGCCAAGGCACAGTTACTCCATCTGCCAGCTCAGTACTGCCTGGTCAGCCTGCACAGACATCTTACACAAAGTAATTTTAAATATTTTTCTATTCAAGTTTAAATCAATTTAAATGGAAAGGAATACAGATAATATTTAAAGCAGACTATTTTTTTTAATGACAGAAGTATAACTATAAACACAGCTGAAAGGTAATTTAGTGCAATCATTTCCAGAGTGCTTTTTATTGGTGTCATGTATTTGGTAAAAATTCCTGACAAACTTCTAAGTCTTCTATCATTTTTATAATTTTATCTGGTCTTTAATTGTCTATATACAAAATATGTTATTTATATAGGTCTATGTTTTTTGTATAAAAAATAGAGAAAATTATACAGACATGATTTAGTAGTAGTAGTAATAACTTCTAATATACTTTTAATGATGAAGATTATCTGCTGCTCTGGCTGGCTCTGCGTAATTTCTGAGAGTGTATATTCTACTGTTCCTTTGTCAAATATCTTACCACAGAAGAAAGAGGAGAATTCTGCTCATTTTGGGAAAGAAGTGAATGGGCTATGAATACTTACTAAAGCTTAAACAGCTTGCCCAAATAAAGAAGCCAAAAGAGGCTTTCTACATTGGGTAGATGGCCAAAGATACTAAGTTTTGGTTAAGCTACCTGTATTGTGAAAAAGTTTGTGGGTTTTTGTAAGTTGGTTTTTGTTTGTTTGTTTTTTGGGGTCTTTGTTTACTCTTTGTGGAAAGTAATTTTATTCTAAAAAGTTGGGAGAGACATCCATCATGAGTCATTAATGTATTTGTTAGTCTTTGTCCCCAGAGTTACTTACTTGGGATGGTAAAGCTTACAGTGATAAAGTGAGTTTCTGCATATTCACCTGACTTGTTTTGCTTTTTAAAACAAAAAAAGGTTTTTTAATTTTTTTGTGTATAAGTAGAACAACTGAAGATGCAACAAAGTTTTGCTGTTCTGTTGGTAAATTGTTTATTAATTCAACTTTAAACATTTTCCTCTCTCTTTTTTTTTTTTCAGCGCAATGGTTGGTTCTGTTGCTGGAAGCACCTACTCTAACCAGGCTTCAGTGTATAGTCCACCACCTGGTACTGTTGATGTTGCTGCTTATCAGAATGCTGGAACTAATATGTCTCAGGTGCCAAACTATAACTTAGCACCTACAGCTCTGCCACAGACAGCAGGCACTCAGCAAGCACCTCCACAGCAGCCACAGCCTCCACCACCTCAACAACCGCAGCATAGTTACTCACAGAAGGCTCTGCTATAGGATCCAGGACTTCTGATTCATAATCTTCTTTAACCTCTGCTAAAAGCAGTTGGCAATTCTATGAGTTTCTTCATTTAATCTCCTAAACTTTGTTTATCCTCAGCTTAATAAGAATCTCTCTTTGTGAACAAGTTCAATTTGCACTGACTTTTTAGTTTGTTGTTTTTTTTTTTTTAATTTTGCAGAGGAACTGATATATTTAGGAAATTTAATTCCTTTTAAATGCCTAAAAATTGGTACAAGATTATTTATGTATGGTTAAATTGGCTAGTTTGTGAAAACTCAACCATCGCAAACGGTTGTGGGATATATGTTATGTACATAGAGTGTTTGATTGCAGTAGTGCCCATTTCGTATAACTATGGTAGTCATGTGAATATATTTAACACAATTTTTAAAAGTAATTTGCTTTACTTTTTATTTGAATCATGAACTGACAACCATATTTCACAGTTTTGTCTAGTTTTAAGACAGATGCAATGTCTTTTTCCAGTGCAGGAAAAACAGTAATTGTGCATATCATGGTTACAATTACAAGCTAAGGTCTGTATATGAATTTACAAATTAATCTAAGTTTCACTACTTCTTGAATTGAACGCAAGTGTATCATGACTATTAGATAGCTTATCTACCAAAGTAAACTTGTTAACTAGTAAATGATTTGGGGGGATAACAGCAAATTATGATTCTGCTTCAGACATAATTAATAACTTAAAACTACTATTCAGAGGCTGCTATCATGGGACCATGAAACAGATAAGGATTTTATCATGAAAAGCATGTAATCTATTTTTCCAAGTTGTTTTTTAAAATGAGAACCAGAACTGTATTCTATGTGTTTTGGTAGAGATTACACCAAAGACAGAGGAATTGATTTGAAAGAGAAACAATGGAGTTTTAAACTGGAACACACAATATGAATTACACTATTTTATTCAAGTCTTGTTAATTAGAACATGGAGGATTATGGACATATAAATCACTTTGCTGAACAAACCTTCAGGTCTTCATTTTATCTCTTGTGGCCTTGCTTAGCAGTTTGTTCTGTTTACTGTTCTAACACAGACACTTCTGCCTTAAATGTCTGTTTCAATTTCCAATTGTACCATTTGAGTTTATAAGCCCTTCTATAGTTTGAATAGTTTGAGGCATCTCATTTAAATCCACTTTTAGGTTACTTTAAATTCTCTTCTGCAGCAACATGCATTAGCCTGTTTTAAACCCTTATGTTACTTAGTAACTTAGCCACGTGGCTCTGTAAAGCATGATATTTTCTTTCTGTGGATGAAGTGCTGCAAAAGAAACACGGTAATGGAAGGCAGCATTTCAGGTGTGCTTGAGCAGAGTTTCTTGTACAAAGACTGTTGTTACTTTGCATTTGTATTCCATCTGGTGATGCATCCTGGTTTCATCTTCTCCAGCAACTGATTCCACTAGAGCAGTACTAGATGGCTTCAACATCAGATCTGTTTTTAGTCTCGTGTGTATGTCAGAAGTTGTTTGTTTTGTGTACTATATTTTAGTGTGAATTAAATGTTGCAATTGTACATTTTACTATAAAATGAGCTTTGTTATCCCATATACTCTTGCATCTGTTGACAGTTACCTAACATGCCTTTGTTTCACTGTTGTTATTGATATCAGTGTTTTGCCAGATACTTTCAGCTGACTACTTTGCATAACTTCTGGCTGGGGTAGTTACAAAACATGCCCATGGTTGATCTATTCCAGTTGGGGGTGTTCTAGCCAGCTGATTGATCTAATGCTAGTATTTTCACATATTTGTTTTCTCTGAAATTTTTAGCGTCCATGCCAACTGTCATTAATTATTGCAGTACTTGGTGTCATCACAAAAGCCTGTGGAATTTGAAAGGAAATACGAAAGAAAAAAATAATCCGACATACTGTGTCATAGATAACTTGTTATGGATTGAAGAAGTGATGTCTTTAGAAAGGACTTTTAGTATAATTTAGATAGTGTTCTCTGTATGCATTAGGTATCTTACTCCAAAATCAGATATACAATGTGTATAGAAATGTATAATTTATACACAAAAGTGAAAATTTTTTTTTATTCCATAGTTCTTAGTCCCTGATTCAAGGAGAAGCTTGAAGCATCAAGATAGTCTTGTTGATATTGACTATTGTGTTCTTAGGTTTTCACATGTTGTGTCACATGTTCCCTTATAAGGGCCTGTGGAACTTCTGTACAGAAATGACCCAGAAAAATACATTTTGTTAGTAATTTGTCATTGTTTTTAAAATTTTTGAAGTCTTTTCTTGATATACGGAAGTGCTAGTTCCTGGTTTCTCATTTGAACAATGAAACCTTATGTGTATTGTGATTTTTCTGCTCTCCAACTTGCTTATTTTGGCCATTCATCCATTTTTATGAAAGTTTAAATCACTTTCCAGTTATGTTCATAATGAGCAAAAAAACCAATTGCTAGCTAAAGTTCAATGCCCCTCTAAATTCAGTATAATGAAAGTTGTGAAAAAAGATGGACACTTTCTATTTTCCTTCATACATTTAGTTAAGTTACTGCTCTAAGGTATCTCCTGTACCAGACTGGGAATTTTAGTTGAATTGAATCAGAATTCATTGTCTACAACTGGTGGAGTAGGTCACTATAATTTTGGGTTCCAAGTCTTAGTGTTTCTGTTGCAACCTACATCTTCCATTTCATGTGCAAATTTGGGATTAAATTGAATTTGGAGCTGTATTATCTCATGTTGGTTTTTCTTACCAGAAAATGTCTTCCTGCTTGGTTGTGCCCTATATGCTCGATACTCTGAAGTGATGCCTTCTCCTACTTTGCTAGATGCTGTCATTGCATGAATTCCTTCAGTTGTCCTCTCATATTGTCTCTGATACCTTAGAAATTATACTTCAGTTCACCTCCTCTCTGCTAGTTTGGTATCGTGAACCTGGAGATGCCATTACTGGTGCTTCTCTGCCATGATTTATTCTGAGATTCCTTGTTTATGCATTGTTTGGACCAAGTTCATTTATGTTCTACCTTACTATGGTATTGAACACTGAAATGTTAGTGAAGAGGGGAAAGTACCCATACAGCTACTGTGGGGAAAAGCTTTTTAGCAATTAAATAAAGTGTCAGAATGTAAACTGTTTGAAAGTAAGGAATCTTTGGAAATGTTATTCATGTTCCAATAGAAGACCTGATTTTTGAATGTCTTGTTTCTTTACATGTGAATTGTTGATTTAAGGCTAAAATGTGTTCAAGATTTTGTATAACCCTTTTTTACTTAACCATTTCATTGAGGAATACAAAAATGCTAATTAACTTCAGAAGGGGTATTTCAGTGGCTTGGTTAGCATGAACTGGAGTAAACTCTGGAAAGTGCCTTCTGTGCATTTCACTTCTGTAAGCAAAAATTTTAGCCATGTGAATCATCTCAATTTATGTGGGCATAACAGAGGTGTCAAGATTTACTGTAAAACGTCCAAGGAAAAATACTGGGGCAGTATGTTAAAATTTTCTGTACTGATGTCATGGCAGTGTGTTCCAGAGTGTGCAGCTGCAGGAACAGTCACAACGTTTTTGCCCACCTCTGTTTAGTAACTGGTGCTGTGTAGATGTGTCTGTAATGTCACTGGCCGAACCACATAGAGACAGCAGTAAAAAGGAGCAAAACAGGAATTCCTGTGTGCTTCTCAACAGATGTGGAGCAGCATACTGCCCTCATGGTGCAGTTACTGTTCATGAATTTTGGGGCAGGGGGAACTGAAATAAATATGAACTTCAGAAAATGCTGCCAGAATGCAAATGGTTAGATGTAAGAGAGATAGATTTGCTTTTAATACCATGTACATGTTTTGCTGATCGAATCTAGGCTGCTGCTATAGTTCTCTGATTTTGTCTAGATGGCAGGAACATCAGATTTACACTGGAGAACTGCTTAATACCTCATTCTCCAATTTTTTTAGTATTTTCTCTAATATCACTTTATTTTTTACTCATGTTTCAAGGATATCTGTGCAGTCTTTATATACAAAGGTCTTACTTTATTTCTTCTCTTTATGGGGTTCACAGACAGAATGAAAAAAGACATCTCTAGTTAGAGCAGCTACACTGGCACTTTGAATTACACAACTGCACCTTCCTTTGGAGAACATGTAAGTATCTGTTTTGAAGAACAAGGGAACATAATTTTTCCAGTTAAAAACTGGAAGGAGATATTTTAAAAGAAAAAAGTAGAATAAAAGTTACAAAAAACCTCCCTTGCCAACAGCAGGCAGAATCATTTTTTACTCTGTTATTCAATCTTAGTAAAGCTGATCAACTCCACACTACAGCTACTTCTTTCTCGTTTTCAGCTGCAGTGAAGAATATTGACTTTCATACATACACTGTCCAACACCATAGAAAAACATGGAGAAGGCCTTGACATTTGAACTTTTTGCTTCAATATGTAAAAAACACTACGTACATTTCTGAAGCCTTGTTTCTTAAATTAGGATGATTGTGTTTAAAAACATTCCATTTGCTATTATGTAAATTGCAGATCTAAAGTTCCCTTTTCATGCTGCTGCCTTGGCTAAAAGGTGGTAGGAGTTTTTGTTCTATCCTGCATGTTCTTCTGGAATCCAAAAATTTTTTGTCTTTGTCATGAAAAAGAAAAACCTGCTGCAGTCTGCTTTGGTTTTAATAAAGTGTACACAGTAGCAAAGTGCATTTTTGTTTGGCTTTGTTTGTTTTGAAGCTCCCTTCGATGTTGGCATATGTATATATTTAGATATACTGCACTGTTGTACAAGAATTGTTTTAGTAAATAACACTATTTGTAAAAACTGCTAATTGTTTTTCGTATGAATGCAAAATATTAAAGTTGGAATATTTAGTTCATTATGTTGCAAAGTCAGTTTATAAATTTTATGAAAGAATAATCTGAAACGGCTTCTTTTGCTGGAAGGACTTAAAGATACAATAAGCAAGGTCTTTCAGAAGTACTTTACTCAAATTTTCTGATTTCAGATGGGGTGGAGGTGGGGCTTTGGTTGTTCTGGTTGGGGGTTGATTTGTAGTTTTTGTTTTCGTTTGATGCTTACACATAAATTATTTTTTATAAAAGTCTGTCATTAATTTCCTTCAGTTAAACCCAATTAATACATTGTAGATCTTAGTTCAAGTATGCTGCATGTCCTCTAT
>WEIT01023719.1:41591-58079 GCA_013389985.1 Dryoscopus gambensis | reverse complement strand
TTTTTTTTTTGATGGAGCTTTCTAAAGCTTCATTATTTAATGCTATGAAAGAAAAAACATACAGTAGCATTCACAACAACTCAGTTTTCAAACAGCATCCGCTCATTACCACATAAATAGCACAGCCACTTACTCAGTATACCTTCCTCTGCCTATCATTCCAGCGTCAAGCCTGTAAGTTCAAAAGTGTACCCCTTTTTTGCCAAAAACAGAAGACCCATTTTACGTCTGCTAAGCAATTATTTTATGAGGGAAGAATAATGGAACTTCAGTCCATTTTAAATGATATATTGTCTGTCAGCCAAGTAGACCCGTTCTGAAAGGCATGGCCCTGACAGTCGGACATGGCTTGCGTGACTCCACTTAATTTCACGTCTACTGTAGAAATAGGTGAACACTCTCAATACAACAAAAATTATTTTAGAGGTTTCTGAACATTTTGAATATTGGCTTATGTAGCAACAAACACATATGCAAGACAGTACAAACTTTCATTGCTGTGCCAATTGCATTCAAACAAAATCTCATTTATATATTTCTTCTGTTGCCCTATAGCACTCTAAGTCCAATGGTATATTACATAATGGATATGTGAAACACGAGGCAGATCAAACTCTCTCTGCTGGACATCCACTGAACCAGCCCAGAAAGCTGGTTTTATTCTCTTTAAATTTGTGCTTTCTAAAACTACAGAAGAAATAAGATTATTATTTTTTAGAGCCAGATTTTATGAAATTACAACTTTGAAAACACCACAAAAATATCAGTGAATTCAAACACAGTTGAATTTCTCAGCAGTAACATGGAAGACTTGAACCAAGCCACAAATCTATTTACAGGAAGGCTGCTTCATCCACAGACCACCTCTTCATGCATTGCAAAGGGCCTCAGTAGCACTCACTCAGATAGTCTATTGCCACTAAAAAGCCAGGTTTGTCCATCTCCACTCTACTTACATGGCACTGTGCGGAGGTAGAGATTGTCTCTTATGATCTGCTGGAGCTCATGGTCCACCGAACCTTTCTGGAACCGTAGATTGAGGTAGTGACGAAGGTCCTTATCAACAATGCCTCCTGTCAGGGAAGAGACAAATGAAAGTACAATTTAAAACTATATTGCTTTGATGGAAGCAATGAATCACTTGTGAAGTCTTTGTGACTCATCTTCCTTCATGTTTCTGTCACAACGGAGGACAAAAGCACAAAGAGCTTTTTGGTTAAAGCATGTGGTTGGTACAGCATTTTTTACTATTGATAATAGTAAAGATTAAAAACAGTTAATGACAAATAACTGTTTAAATCTGTACAGTTCAGAAAATACATACAGGATTATAGACAGAGCTGTCAATATTTTTTTGGCACAAAACTTGACCATATTTTTATTATACAACTACCTACATATGTACCTAAATAATAAAGTATTAGTATTATGTTTCCCACGACCATGTACCAATTTCCCACTTCATATTAAACTAAAAATCTTGGTTTAAAACCTCTCTGCAGTGTTCAGTGCTTTTAGTACACGTATAACCATTATAAAATGTGGCTGTACTTAGTGATCATATCAATGTTATATAATGTATTATTTATTTCTGATAGAACTCACAATTGAAAGAGACACTATCACAAACAAGGGTTCATATTTTATTTCCACCACCAAAAAAGGTCATTATAACATCTCAGCAAAGCAGTGCAAATGTGGAATATATTGAGTAAAATACCTTGTATTTGCCACTTTTACTATAACTTTAGGACAAAACAATTTAAACTACTGTTTAGTCAATGACTGGTGTATCATATTCCACTCTGAAAGGCATGTCTATAAATCTAATCCAACATGATTAATAAGCATTTCCCTATATAGTTCCTCCCCATTTCTTTTAACCTTGGATATGGATCACAGTCATAATTATGGAGAAGTCTATAAATAACTCAATTTCTTCCCTCTCTGAAACTCTGACATAGGAAAAATATAGAAAATCATTACTATTGAGTTCCAGCATATATTCCCAAGATGAAAAATTGCAAAGTAGATAGATCCCTAACTTGTTGCTTCACACATTCAACCTTAAAACATTTTTTAAAATGGCATTTGCTATTGAACCTTCTGCCAAAAATCTTATTGACTTAGACTATATAAAGATTTTCCTGTAAATAGGAACACATAACATTCCTACTTAATTATTTGAAAGTCACTGCAGAGCACAAATGGTTATAAATTAAAACATATTTCTCCTTACAGCTATTCCTATTTATCTGCCTATTACAGGTCCATAATCTTATTATTGCTGCTCTTTGTCAGTAACTTCAAAACCTTTTGTTCCAGGCTTATAAAAAGCTTATAAATAATTCCTCTCTTCTTCAGCTAAAGGCAAAAAACCAGCAAACTTTCATAATCAAAAGAAGTGGGAAAATAGCACCCCAGCCCATAACAGACACAACAAAATACCTGTATGCCCGGTTCCCTGAGGCTGAGAACTTCCATACGGATCTCTGTTCTTCCAGGATCCCCAAGCTCTACTTTGTCTACTACTTTGTACCACTAACCCTGTTTCTTGCAATAGGTTTGGTTTGCAGACCCGACCATCCTTACTTCTAATTTCTTGTGAGATTTCCAGGGAGGCTGCAGAGAATTCTTGGAGTCTGTTGTCCTTTTTGATCGGTTGCAGAGAGTAAAGGTCCTGCAGCTCTTGCTCTTCTCGCTCTAATATACAGAACATGCCCAGTGATGCAGATGCTTTTTGGCAGCCTGAGAAAATGCCAGCTCGAGAATAACAGCTGTAGCCTGTCCACTGACACAAACCTGAATCATTCAACTTATAACATAAGTAAGTTCAGGAACCTACACAGATTTCTGACCCTCAAAGTGCATTTTTTATTTACAGCCTCTTGCTTCAAACACAGCCATTTAGTTCATTTAGTTCACCGTGGGTAATGAATGCACTAAAACCTCCTAAGCACTTCATGAAAAGAGTCACCTGATATTTCTGGCAAATTGCAAATTCCAAACTGGATATAAAAATGTGTATTTACAGGAGGAGATGTCTAAAGCCTTGTATTTGTTACATGCAATTCAAAAGCAAGTTTCTAACAGAAATAAAACCATGGTGCAGAGGAAATAAAACTTAGCAGCTTCCAAACTCAATGGAAACAATATATTTTTCATAATATCTGAGTATATACTGTAGAGAGTAGTCAGTTTTAAAGAGAAGTCATATTAAATATAGACAACATATGTACAATTAAAATATTTCTTCTTCTAAAGTCACTCTGTTTTCTGAACTAATTGATGTTTTTCAATTCTTTGGGGACAAGCTATCTTTTCTTTTCTTTTTTTTTTAAATCTGGTATAACAATGAATTTTTCCTCCTGGAAACTGTAAAAAAATAAAATAATTCTAGAGCCCTGAAAAACAGATGCAGTATTTTTAGTTCATCCTTTCAATTGCCATTCTTCAGCTTTTCTCCCCTAAAAAGTTCTGTAGTTTTACCTCATGCTTTTTAAAAGCATATTGACTCCAGACATGCTTTTGTGGTATTTATAGTACCTGAGCTTTGGAGCAGCCTGATCCTTTCAAAGTACAATCAGAACAACATCTTGTGTGTGTAGTTATGAGTCCGTAAGACTTTTTGCGAGAAAACTATAGTGAATTGAAAATATGTAAACTAGCCTTGATTCAGCAGCAGTGAATCAGTTTGTGTTACAGACTATATAAATCAAGAATAGCTAATCAGTAATAATTAAGAGTAATAATAATAGGACTATGCCCCCCAAAAGGCTGAAAATAAGAGACAGAAAATGTTATCATCTGGTTTATGTTGGAGGGAAAGAAGAACCGTGACACTGACAGAAAGTTCATAGGAAAAAAAACCAGGGAGAAAGCATTTTTACAGCCAGTAACTGCTTTTTAATGGTCCTATCCAGCCCAGTTATACAAGTGACTGACTTGGTTTCTGTATAATTCAACTTCCCTTTATTTTCTCTTTTTGTAGAACATCGAAAATTACTGAGTTGTTGAAAAATTCTAACCCCCTTCTTTTCTCTTATTCCCAGGCCACCCACAGTGGAGGAGTTTGGGACGATGCTCAGGGACCACCGGTGCCCATTGCACCATTCCACAAATCCCCCGGCGCTGCCCTGTGGCTCACGAGCTGGAGCTCAGAGGGAAGGAGCTCCCCCAGGCCACACCCTGCCCACTGCATGTGACAGCAGCAGGAAGCACTGTTGTGTGTCAGAGGTATTACACAGCTCAAGCTTTACGAACCCGACCCAGAGACCATAATTTAAAGGGTTCTTTGGCCACTGCCACAGGAGGAGGCTGACAACTGCCTGATGAAGCATTCACTGGCTTGCAGCCATGCAGTGCTTTTATGGGGTTTTTCCGGGGTTTTTTTTCTGGCTTGAGGCCTGTGCTCTATTTCAGTTTCAGTATCATTTCACTCCAATGAATCCCTTTGCTTTGCTACCTGAGAAACATAGGATGTGAATTAAATACTTCCAGTAATGATCTCTTGCATAACGTATGTTTGGTTTAGGTACAGCTACCAATCATGATGGCAAACTCATAACCATGACTGAAGTTGATTCCAGACATTATAAAATAAGACATACTTGGATGAACTAAAAACTGCTCTGTTTGCATGTTATACTTATGGATTTAATGAGCAAAGTATATCTTTTTACAGTGTTCTAGTGCATTTCTCTCATGTTTGCTTGTCTTTATAAAATCTAGTAGCAAAGTCCAATCAGAAAAGAAGTACAATAAAGAACACACACACAAAAGAGTACTGAGTAGTTTGTAGCTCATTAGAAGATTCAAACCTGAAAATAATTGCCATTTCCAAGAAAATGGCAGGGATAAAGGTGTATAATTTTCTCTAGTCCTAAATACTGTAACAGTTATTTTGTAACTTCCTATTTGGTAACTCACCGATGCTCCAGCTGGAGTCAACACTTGCATTTTATTTTCCATGGAGAACTACTTGTAAACACAAATATCCCTCTTGTTGTTCCTGCAATGGTAGCTCTAAATAATTTGTTTTACCCTCAACATATTTTTATTGGTGTAAATTTTCAACAAACACTTCTAAGTATTCACCCATTAGTATTTGCTCATCTTGTATAATAATCTTTCATTGAATTGACTTCCCAAAATGTGGTGTGGTCAATTATTTGGGGTTTTTTAACAGTAAAATCAATTGCATCTCATCTGAGAATAATTTCCCTTAGATATTTTATTTGCTGGGATTAAAATTTAAAAGATTTCAGTTTCCCTGGCTTCTATAAATACTCCTGGTTAGACGTATCTATGAGCAAGCAAGACTTTTAGATCTGTATTTGCATTGTACATGATCTGCATCAGGGGAAACTAAAGGAAATGTCTTAGTATTGTTACTCTGTGAAAACAGACAGGCTTATAAACTTTCAGTATAAATTACCCCCTCTCTTCTACTGCCCTGCTTGAACCAGATTGGCTCTCCCTTTCTTTTCAACAAGCTTCCACTTCTGACTGTAAGTATAAGCCATGTATTTGGCAGAAATCAAAGGCCTTGAATGACCTGGCTTTCACCAGCTTCAGGAGGACTATTCTGCTGGAGAGTGTCATCCAAAGTATTTATTCAGGTGGTATTTGGAACTTTATATCCACACCATGGGATGGGTTCATGGATATCTGACAACAGTTCAAGTTTCTTCTGCACCTCCTCAGTAGAATACATACAGTTTGGTGCCTGCTAGATTAATTTATCCTTCATCATTTACAGATATCCTAATCAACCTTTCTATAAGTAGCCTAAATGATGATGTAAATTCTTTAAATCAGCTATATCAGGAATATCTGATTTATTAGTTCTTTTCTCTACCAATGAGATAACAAAGTCTTTTACCCAGGAAGGTGAGTGCAAGAATTTTTTTTTTGTGAGTCTCTTGGGGATATATCAAGAAAATCTAGTCATCACAGGTAAAAAGCTGTGTACATGGTCTAATTGCTCATTTCTGAATGTTTTTTTTTTTTAATGGTCCAGTTAAGAATCCAGAATACCTGAAATTACCCTATGGAACCCCTCTTAGTCATTCCAATGATTTTAGTGACACCATGACCACTTTTCTTTCAACACCTCTACCATTTTTCATTCTGTCATATACAGCCTAATGTGAGGTCACCTATAATTCCCCTCTTCCTATCCTGTTCTCCACACCCACACAACTTTAGGCTGATGCACAAAAATCAGCAACGCAAGTTTGAGCAGCAGTGACGGGCACCACACAGATGCGAGAAAGCCCATGTCAGCTATGGCTCCCAAACACTCCTTCTGTCTCACACCCTCAAAGATTCAAAACATAAAACAAAATTTCCTGCTGTATCCCCAGGTTTTTCCCCAGATGATCCTCTCAGAAGAAGAGCACCACAATTCCTTTTTCCCTCCCACAAGTTCAGTGATATTTTATTGTAACAAACTTCAAAAAAATATCCTTAAGAAAGCCTTCATTAAAGAAGAAACTATGATTACCACTACTCATATGAATTCCTTCTGTTTGTAGTATAAATGGTACTTTTTAAAGAAATGAAATATGTCTTTTTTTAGTACTTGATTAATAAAGATCTCAGGCACTTAAAACTTATGAGCCAGTATAAGATGATTTACTCTAATAGTTTCTTTAACTGGCAACAGTTAACCAGAAAAAATCACTTTAAAGAGAGAATATGAAAATTCCAAGTAATATGAAAACTCTTGGTCGGATTTTATAAGGCTTCATTATAAAAATACAGCCTATAGCTAAGCCTATTATTTAACAGAAATTATTCTCAACAAACCTATCTATCAGACTAGTATAAATATGAGTGTTGGCATTTCACTAGTCATGGTATAACGGGCACATTCAACAAGGGATGTTCCTTCAGGTTTCCATGTAAAATATGTAATCACCATAACAGTAAAACAAAACTTTAGTAAATTATAAGAAGCATGTATTACACTCCCAGTCATCGGCTGAAGATCACACATTTTATTTTTAAAGCCTTTCTATTCCTAGATTAAACTGTGCATCATTTTTGCCCTTCCGCCTGCCTTTCACCACTATCTTCAGCCAAGTCTGCCATTTGACCTATCTGCAAAGTCTCAAACCATTAGGGGTGAGCTATGATCTATGAGCATGACTGTGGAATGTGTGGCATGATAAAGTGTGACGAAGAGCCAAGAGGGAAGTATGCAAGAAAATTAGACTCCTCAAGGAGAAAATTAACTTCTCTTGGGGCTACACCAATAAATTCTATTCCATGATCCTTTAATGGAGATCAAAAAAAATTTCAAGACCAAAGGCTTTGGAAAAAAATTAGGTCTTGGTGTTTTTCTATGTGCCATATATGATGAAAAACTTTTTAAGATCTAATTTATTGATGGGAAATGGCCTTCTCTTTCATGGGCTGCTATTTTGTAGTTTTTCTCTTTGGATATGGATTATATTACTAACCTTTTTGCTTATCAATCTTTTATATTATATATCATGCACATGTATCATATTTATAATACTTAGACTTGCATTCTTAGCTTTATCCTTTGATTTCTTCCACTAAGCATTTTAAATTCAAAATTTTAAAATACAAGATTGTAGGACTTACAGGTTAAATTACATGGGGATGGCACTACATACAGACTGTATTAAAAAACCTGCAATAAATTCTAGCCAATGAATGATTTTCTCCATTATGGGAATTCATATTTGGACGTATTGTCTCTTTACAAATATGTAATTCCCTAATCTCTACAGGCTATATATTACATCTGTTCTCCTCAGACCAGGAGACAGGCTGAGGTTTCCACACTCTTTGATCTTCACAGGGGAGAAAGTTTCCACTTTGTTTCTGGGTATAGAGGAGTCCTCACTGCCTAAGGACAACCTGGGTTCAATTCGCCACTGTGTTACACCTGCCTTTGTTGTACCTTCTGTGGTAGTCTGAGGACCAGATAAACAGGATACCCTGGAGCAGCCACAAATGAGACCAGCACCACAGGGGAAGACTGATTCTGGGAACACTGTGAAAGCATATCATGCCCTGGATTTATTTTCTTCGTTTTTGTGGCTAGCCCCAAGCCTCTTTTTGAAATGTGAAGACACAAGTGTGCACTGTGCTGGAAGCAAAAATGTGGTTTGTAATGATACAGAGAGGCTGTGTCAGCAGGAGAATCAACTGAGCCAAACACATCTGCATTTTGTACTTTACTTCAGATTACTGAACTTCGGCTCTTATTACAATATAGAGCTCCACTCCTCATGGCTACTGTTACGATCCGGTTTAAACCCAGAAGAGTAAAGAAAATTAAGTCTCTGTGTATAAACTGGAAAGAACTTGAACGTTCAAAATATACCCAAAAACGAGGTTAACACCAAACGAGGTTAGATGTTGGTGCCAAAAATTCAATGTATTTTATTTAATAGTAAAAGAGGAAAGGAGGAAAGAAAGAAAGAAAGAAACTAAGAAAGAAAGAAAGAAAGAAAGAAAGAAAGAAAGGAAGGAAGGAAGGAAGGAAGGAAGGAAGGAAGGAAGGGAAGGAAAGGAAGGAAAGGAAGGAAGGAAGGAAGGGAAGGAAAGGAAGGAAAGGAAGGAAGGAAGGAAGGAAGCAGTGTGCATGGGGGGTCAGGGGACAGGGAGAGGGTGACAGGGGTTAGGTGGAAGCATATCACCCTTCCGAGGGTCCCAGCTATGTCTCATTGCTCCCCTCCATCTGGTCTTCTTGGTGGTGAGGGTCCCCCGTCACCACCGCCATGCCACCACATGAAGAGTACAGAATCCCATGGATTAATACACGCTTTTGGGCAGGTGAGAACGCCCACGTGCCTCCCTTGCAGGGGCCAGCTTGACACACTGTCCCTTGCAATGCTGAGGGTCTGTTGCATCATCTCTGGTGCTGGGTCTGGGGGCCCCTTTGGGGGGCCCTTTGATGGGCCATGACACCCCCTCTGTCCTTCACATGGATGCAGCTTCTCCCTGGGTGAAGGGGCTCCTCAGCTGGGCTCTTCTGCACAGGCGGTCACTGCGCCTCTCACCACAGGCTTTTCCAACACACACCCAAAGCCCCTCTCCCCCCACCCTTTGGTGCGAGGGTCTGTGCGAGCATGCCAGCTCCTGACAGCCCTGGGGCTGTGGCCTCCCCTCCTGAGGTGTTACGCTTGTGCTTTGTGAACGTATTCCTCTCCCCCAGCCTAGACCTAGACCTGAGTCACTTTATCTTATCTTCATCAGCACATGATCCATGGCCTCTCAGAGCCCCATTCAGGGTGTGGTAGTCTTCCCTGCAGCTTTTGTAATATTGTTATGAAAGTCCTTCCTGAAAATGTTTAAGTCAAAAACTATAATATTTCAGTCTCTGACAGCTACAGAAACAGTCTTCCATTGCAAAGCCAGCTGCAGCACCTTCCAAAGCCTGCTAGCAGCATACAACATAGACTTTTTAATCTCGAAGTTTCCTCAAGTTAACTTCAAAAAGTGGATATTTACTGAGTAAAACCATTTTGTACCGTTGCTATTTAGCGGTACTTTGCTTTGTTCTCTTCAGTTAAGTTACTGCTCAGCACAGTTCTAGACTGAAGTTTCTGGGAAATGCCACGATTTAACTGGCTGGTTAAAAAAAAAGTCCATCTGTCATTCCTGTAACAGAGAGGACAGTTTGGGGCACTTTGCTTTCAGAATTCCCATCTTTTATTTGGTGTTCCAGTTAATAGGTGCATAAATAAAGTGATGCTGCTGTTCTCTGCAAAGCCTGTCTGGAAATGAACTGCCTTTTACTCTAGTTTTGTAAATTCACTAAAGCTAATTATGAACCAGCTGTTTGTAGATGCCTCCAGTTTATCAATTACTTGATTGATAACTTACACACAAAAGTTAATGAGTGCTACTGAGATATTTAAAAGACTGGTATTGTTCCTACAAGACTTGCTTCAAGGCAAATAATTATCTTTACTGATTTTTTTGACAAACGCAAAATTGTAAGAGATTATACATTTATTTATAAAATGAAAATGTCAAAACCCACACTTATACTGTGCAGTCATACAGAAGCCAGCAATATTTGCACAGATAGTTTTCTCTTGAAATTTGTGCATATATTCAGAAGTCGTAAACTAGCAGTCAAATATGACCTGGCATTCAGCTGCTCCCACTCACAGAAATCTCTTTTTATTTGGTCAAAGCGTGCCACAACAGAGTATGAAACTTGCTAACGCCAATGTTTGTTGTGTAACCAAGCTCTCAGATACAGCTCCCAAGGAAAGTTCTAGCAAGTTACTTCAAGAAGTTAGTTGGAAAAGAGAAAAAATACATCTTTTGGTATTCTCCTAAAGACAAAGCCTCTTTGAAAACGGATAGCACATAAAGATGAAAACTCACAGAATAGGATTAACCAAAGACTAAATGTAACATACTAAAAACATTTGAACAGACTCCTAAGGCTGTTTTTTGCTCCAGAAAAACATTTATACTGTTATTTGAGTTGGATATATTTCCAGAAAGATGTTTTGTATTCTGGGAAAATCTACATTAGTCACAAATGTCCAACAGACAAATTTAGCTGATGAGGGGGAAAAAAAAGTCATAAAGATGTAAAAATTTTATCTTTAATCAAACTGTAGCAAAATACTTTTTCATGTGTATACTTGGAAAACAAAAACCCCCATGTGCTGCTCACTGACATGTTCATTAGAAAAAAAAAGACAAATTGACTTCTCTGAAAAATGCAGCATTAATCTGTGATACACAATAATGATGATAATGGGAGCCTCGTTCGTTCTGGCTGGGTACAAGCTACACCTCACTGCGTCAGTGGAATTCTCAGTGCTTTAAGAGTGAGTCACCCAGCACTGAAACCCTGCAACCTCTCTTGGGGTCAGCTGGTGGATGCCCAGAACACCTGGAAGAAGGGCCTGCTCAGACAATATTCCTCAGGAAGCAGCCACACACATCTTACTTGTACCAAAAGCCACCTCTGCTGTCCACATCCAGAGCCCCTGCAGTCCCCTCTGAGCTCCCTTCTGGGCCACTTGCCCCTAAAACCCTGGGAGCTAAATGTCAGTCTTCAAGAATATTCTGTTACAAGTTTTATTACTCAAGCAAAAGCAGAACTTGTATGTTCAAATTTATCTTCCAGTGGACAAACATCCTCCTGTCTTTGCCTTGCAATGGGTAAAACCAGCTCCTCACAAAAGTAGACAGAAATTGCTCCTCATCTTTAATCGAAAAGCTACTGTTCTGTTTAATACTCTTTTTCTATTAATACGTCAGTACAACTGTTCATCTGCTAGGGACACAAATATTCTTTTTCTCTAATACTCTTTTCATTTTATCTTCTTTGTGGAAGACTCTGATGGAACTTTGAGGTCTGACATGTATTTAAATAAAATATGAAAGCCTGAATTGGAATAGTGGCATAATTTTACCAGACTTGAATTATTTGAAAGGTATTTTACTTAAATCACAGCTGCACAATTTTAATTGCTTGAGATAGAGACTTATTTTCCTTACTTCTGGAAATAATATTGCCATATTAATAGGCTGTGAATTATGTGCTGACACTTTGTAAAAAGAAAAATTAATCTGGGTAGAAGAATCCCAGGAATACACAATCTATCAGGGAAGCAAGCTCACAGAGGTTACCACTGTATGAGTTCTAATAATAAAAATATGATTTAGATTGGTATCTGAATCATGGCAGCCCAGTTTTTTAAAGTCTTTGTAGCATCTCAGTCTGAACTCATAATGTACCATGAAAAATCACTACCATAATACATTACTTCCTTACATTACTTCCTTCTGATAAATAGCACAACAGCATTTTGCAGACTTTGTACTCAAGAAACTTGTCAATTGCAAACTCAGTTCTGCAATAGATAATCCGAATTTTTCTGAGTTCACAAAATTATTGATAATGTCTGAGACTGAACTGCAGATATGTTATCAAATGTTCTTCCTTCCCTGAAAATGCTGTTTTCCAGAATCAAGTGTCATGGCATTCATACCAAGTCAAAAAAAGAGTAAAACGCTGAGAAAAATTCAAAAGGGAGATGCTTTACAGCTATTTTTCAGCAAGGGGAAATTAAGGCAAGACAAAACATGCAAATAAGCCTGAGGCTGAGAAAGTATCCTCCAGTTTTATAAACAACACAATACTCAGCACTACTAAGTGTCACAGCCCTCTCTATTTCATTTGTGTGGGATGTTCCTCTTAGCTTGCAGCTCACAGTGGTACCACCTTGCAGTTACCACACAGGTTAACCAGGACAGTCAGAAAATTTCTCAGCACACAAAACCAAAACGAGTCACGCTGGCATGAGCAGGCGGCACTTCTCTCTCCAAGCCAAGTGCAGGTGAGTGCCTCAGTGTGCTGAGGGGCCACTGGACCAGTGGATGCACTGTTTAGCCCTTGTAGGGTAACACTGAAGTGGTGATATGTGCTACACACTAAGAAACCTGCATTTCAGTCAAGACAGAAGAGAGTGAAGACTGTGGAGTGCCTGAGGTTGCCTGGAAAGAATTCTGGTCTACTAGTGGAACAGATCATTATTAGGCTTTAAACAAATCAAACAAGAAATAACTAGACTAGCAGTAGACGTAATATTTAGAGCTGTACAAGAAGACCATACTGTTAATTCCACTGAAAGGGAATTAACACCCTACTTAGGTGTTAATTAAATGTAACAATATTTGTTGTAAAAACACTCAGCTCCAGGTACCAGAAAATTTCACAATGGAGAACTATTGCTCTGGATCACACTCTGGCTCGTTATGTTTGGTGGTCTGTCTCGGATAAACATGTAGTCAAGGCAAAAAAGAACCATCAGAGTCTGGGTGTTCTGGTTACTGTAATGTGGCAGGGCAGACTCTCTAATTCTGCCTCTGAATCACTACCACTGAGGATAAAATTCCTACAGTAGCTCTTTTTTACATATATGGAAAGGAAAATCTTCCTACTTGTCTCAGACAGAAGCTAGAAGGATGAAATTAAAGCAACTAAATAACCCCAAAATACAACATAGAGACTTGTAGATGACAAAGCAAACCTTTGCCATGTACTTACTGCTGACAGTTTTCTAAGGAGTGCAACACCGTTCTTCACCTCTAGGCACAGCCAGACTGCATGAGCCCATGTCTCTGTGTCAGACAAAAATATTAGGTCCCCAGCATGCAAACACAATGTAGCTTCAAATCAGCCTGTTCTTAAAAACCTACAAAATGGGACTGATTTTTTAAAACAAAAAAATTGAAGTCCTTGTAATGCCACTCAATAAACACTTCAAAATTACTGTACGTATAGCCAATAGAGCAATGTCTTTATGCCATCAAAGGTACCTTTTGTGCAGAATGGTACTTTAGCATGAAAGACAGCACTTGGTCTTGCAGCACTGAACCAGCTGCTCGGTGCATGAAGAGGCTGTTATATTCTGGGACAGTCTCAGTTGGTTAGCTGAGTCCCCTCGTGCTGATTTAATTAGCGCTGCTGGAAAATGCAAATGACCAAAAGAGACACTGTGCATTGTGCAAAATTAGATTGTGAAAAATATGTGTGCTTACATAATATGTTTCAGCAGCGAAATAAAATGCTCCTGTTCCCAGGAGCTGTAGGCAGGCAGATGGTGGGTACTCCAGCAAGATCATGCACTCTGCCTGCAGAGACACGATGCCCTCAACCTCTGGGGAAGAGGCTGCTGCTGCCTTTCTCTACTATCCCAGTTTGCTGAGCCACAGAACAAAACACAGGATTACAGCTGGACTAAAACTGCTCACTCTGCATCCCCAGAAGCGGAAAGGTGTCACATCAGGGGACAAAAATGAGATGACAGAGCTGTAGGTTCACTTTGTTACCCTTCAGGCACATAGTCCCCCTTCAGGCACATTGTCCCCATGGCTATGATCTACTCAACTGAAATCAATACAGTCTGTAGTTCAGGAGTATGCTTAGCTGTTTTGCACAGAATTTATTACATTTTCACAGTTGTTGCTTAATTAAAAGAGAAAACTAGAGGGCTAAAGTCATGGGACAATAAAGAATTTGGCAAGCCACTGAGGTGTGCCTTAATAGTTACATATTTCCAGCTTTATCTGTGCATGTTAAGGTCAATATCGGTCTGCATATGGTACAAAGCCATTAAAAGAGCCTCAAATACGAACATTATCAAGCAGGATGTTCCTGTAATTTCACCTGCCTTTCTCTTTTGAGATTTTGATGCATACCCCATAAAATATTACATCTGTACTCTCCCAATGTCATTTCCTTCATTTAATGCTACAGGTCCAATATACTGTAAGTAAATTTACACCATATAAGAAATGCCAGCAGTCAATTTACCTTTTTCTATTTTTAACGTGCTTGACAGTATTAAACTAGCATGCAGAGATAATGGGGAGATTTATGATTTTAAATCAGGAACCTAGTAAAAATTTTTTGTTTCTCTAAACTGCAATGAAAAAGGAAATTAAAACAATAAAAGGACGGATTCTCAGACACTTGTGCAGATATAGCAAAGAAAATTTCAGTTTGTCCCATGTATTCTCTTCTACACACTTGAAGACTGAAAGGAACCAGAATAACTTCAGTACTTGGCTTGAATTATTTTACCTTTATCCATTTTGAAACACTATTGTGAGGCCTCTGAGACAAATACTGGTGAACTTGGGCCTCATATGCAGAACAATGCTAGTGTGCAAGTTAGGTTGTTTACTCATCCTATACTAACAAGCTCAAATGATGCTAATGCCAGAGTCGGTCTGCATTCAGATTTTGGGGTATAAGGTGTCAGAGCAGAAAAAACAGATGGTTACATTTAGAGACTGGGCAAGTGTCTCTTTTGCTTTAGGAAGACAGGCAAAGGATGATGGCACAGGATGAAACAATGACTTTACGATGCATATTTCATGCAATAAATAAACCATATCATCCGCTGCACATTAAGAATGAGGTTTTTTGTTTCGGGAGTCCTTTCAGACTAAAAAGTTCTAAGGGTTCGATTTGAATGTTGAGGTTGCTTCTGAAGGCTCCCTGAGCTGCCAAGTGATGCCCCAAAACTGTAACTTAGTTTACATGATAGAAGAACTTAAAGATTGCATTGGACTTTATGTGAATTTCTCAGAAACTGCACGGACAAATGAAAAAATAACGCAGCTTGGGGATCAGTTTTAATAGACAGCAGGTCCTACTGGCTCTGCCAGCCACACTGAGTTCTCAGAGGAAGTGAACTCCACAGGACCATGGCTCTTGGTATTCCAAACAAGCAATTATTGGGTCTGTATATAGCCGCATGAACCTAATCCATCTATGTCTTTATACCTCTTTCTTGCAAGAGATGTCAGATCTAAAGAAATACCTCATAAAAAAGGAAATATTTATACATGTCTATATCAGTAGGGCACAAGCCAAACACCCTAAGGACTTTCAGACTCTGTAATACTGAGGGGAAAAAATATTTTTGGTTGCAGTCAAAGAACATTATAAACAAAAAATAATTTAGCCCCCCTGCTAATGATGAGATTTCTTTTGCACAAATAACAAGTTGCAATGGTGTCAGCATGTCAGTTTAACTCAGATTCAGAACTAGTTTCTGCATCAAAATAGTGAACTCCTGAGGGGGAACATCTAGAGCTGAGGTACTCTCTTGTTTTAACTGAGACAGTGAGGGAAGTGAAAACATGTTTGTCCCAGCAAAAAGAAAGAAACCACAACATTTCAAAAAGTTATGAATGTGTGATGTTGGTTGAAGTTTGGAGCACGGCATCCATGGCTGGCTGTTTAGAGACTGACATCAGTTGAAGTTATGATCTTATTCCTGAGGTGAATTCAGAGGTATTCGACAAAGGCATCGGATTTTTGGTGCTTTAATTAAACAAATGGAGGAGAGACATTTCAAAGAAAATTGAGTAGAGCAGTCTGTCCTGTACTGCAGTCTGGAGGCATCTTTTAATCAGTAAAAGACCAAAGACACCATGAAAAGGGGATCTGGGTTTTGTTCTTAAGGAACACATAAAAGATGTACTAATTCACCAGTTGTCAAAGAAGAGCTGGCAGATGCCCTTATTCAGAAAGGGAATAGTCAGTGTATGAAGATATCAACTTTCTTTGGTTGGAGATATTTCAACAACAAAGGAATGCCATACATCAAGGAAAACTAAGAGGAAAGCTAACTTCTGATGATGCTGCCAGCACTATAGCATCTCCTAAAAAGTATCAACTAGTGTAATCCCATGGACTCATGATGGGCCTCTCAGAGCTGGCCCTTTTCTGGTTTATCTTCAACCAAAATGAATCCAGCCTGTGTCTTGTGATACTGATCTGCAGGATGAACTCAAGTAAAAAATTAATTTCTCACTGCAAATATGTTTCTCATGGTATGAATTCTTTCCTTTCGTGCTATACTAACCTATGCTATGTGTCCAGTTTTTGCTTCTGTTCTGCAAACGTAACCGTTATCTCTTGCCCTAACAAGTACCCAAAAAGATACTCAGTAC
>WEIT01023719.1:1424-35189 GCA_013389985.1 Dryoscopus gambensis | reverse complement strand
CTTCATTCTATCAAAATATAATGTTAAAAATCATCTCTAGAGACTTGAGAATCCATTAGAAGCTCTTTTGGTGAGGTGAAAAGTGAGGTATTAAAAGAAATAAAATATGTATGAGTTCTAGTAAGTCATCTCTCCAGTTCCTTAACTTCTAACCTCTTCTTTAAAGCTAAAAAGCTTTTTTTTCTATGGAAGTTTCTGGCAGAAAGAATTACTTTCAAATCAAGGTGTTCTGCACTGCTACCATTAGCTGGTAGCATTTTTCAAAAATGTTTCTGCAGTGACCCACGTATGACTCAAACATAGTTCCTTTATTGCAATACTATCTTCAGAGCTGCATGTAGCTTAGGGGGCTCCAGCATAAGGAGGGCATGGACCTGCTGAAACGAGTCCAGTGGAAGGTCATAAAGATGATCCAAGGGTTGGAGCCCCTCTGCTGTGAAAACAGGCTCGGAGAGTTGGGGCTGTTCAGCCTGGAGGAGAGAAGGCTCCAGGAAGAGGGTAGGTGTAGATTAGAGATAAGGAAGAAATTCTTTACTGTGAGGGTGGTGAGGCAGTGGAACAGGTTTTCCAGAGAAGTTGTGGACTCCCCATCCCTGGGGAGTGTTCAAGTCCAGGTTGGATGGGGCTTTGAGCAACCTGGTCTAGTGAAAAGTGTCCGTACCCATGGCAAGGGGATTGGAATGAGATGATCTTTATGTTCCCTTCCAACCCAAACCATTCTATGGTTCTGTGGTTATTGCAGTGTGCTTCTGGCAGGAGTATGGTGAATTAGATGACCCAGTTTAAGTTAATAGGAACAACTTCAGTTCATGGTCTGCTGCACTAGGAAGACCTATTCAGATTACTGTACATACCAGCACACAGAAAACCTGGTGAAGATTTACTAAAATCCTTGCCTGATTCGTTGCTTTGTACTTTCTGCAAAGTCAAACACCCACAACAGCTCTATCTTTTATGGTAGCCTTTTTATTTATATCCTTAAATATATTTATATTTTTATATTTATGGCCCCACAGCATGACCTGTCCAACACTTTAACTACATTACGATCCTTTCTTTCAGCAAGTACTTAACATAGGAAGCATTTTTAACTGAATGCCTTATAAAAATATCTTAATTTTTAAGCACAAGCACAAAACACTTGTAACTTCCTTAAATTGTCAAAAAAATGAGTGACTACTTGCAAAGAATTTCCAAGTCAGACAGAAGTATGTGCAACCATGCATTAATGCATAAAACACAGAGTCCTGTGAATGGAGCTACTTCACTTCTGACTGATTCATGCTAACATGACTTGACCCTTCTCCTTGTTGCTTTTTCTAGCTGGTGCTACCAGGAGAATGTGTACACCTCACACTGTATCTCATATTACAAAGGACTACTTTAAACCATGTATAGGTGCTCATCCTCCTCGTAACTATATCTGATGAACTTTGAGCCCAATCCAAGAAAAGGATGTAACATATCTCATTGTGTTGCACTTTAGGTACAAAAAAACCCTAAATGAGATTTCTGGCTTCATGGTTTGAAAATTCCTCAGGCACATACATTTGTGCAATGACCAGTGTGGCTATGGCTGAGCAGAGGACTCCGGGATTCTGACCAAACTACATCTAAATCTAGAAATTAGATGAGAATAACCCCCCCGTGCTCCAATCCATGCCTTCATCTTTTGCATGTTAGAGATTAAAATAATGACCACTTGAAGAAGTTCTTCCTTCTTACACATCCTTCTTACCTAATTTGGTTTCTCAACTCTGTCCTCAGATTCCCCTCTTGGGATCATGGGCCTAAAACGTGAACATTACTGTTCTGCAACTACTAAAAGCCTTTAGTGAATATGAAAATAAAAAAATCTAATCAAGCTTGGTCTTGCAAAAAGAAGACAGGCCTACTGATTTTTCAGTAACTTCTCATGCTGCACCTTTAAGACCTTCTACTTCAATCACCTGTTTATGAGTGACTTCCCTTCCTTGCTTTGTCCCCAGCACATTACCAACAGGTTATTTTTATTCCAGGGCTCCATTTACACAATTAATTGCCTCCCAATACAAGGCAACAGACATTCCTCACCATCATCCTGCCATTAAGAAGAAGCAGTAAGCTTTCTGCTTGCTCAGACTTCTACCAGCGATTTTTTCCTGGAAGGAAGGTCCTCTTAATAGGATTCCTCACTCCTCTCCGAGATATTCTGCTAACAATGTTATATTTTCTAAAGTTTGTGCAGAGCTGGAAAAGCATCATTTGAATTCTCACACAAAGAGCCATGAACTCTCACAGTTTGCACCCAGGACAGCCACTCTGTCCACTCTTTATCAAAAATAATTCCACTCAAGTCAACCAAACTGCACAAGTGATGCATAAGTAGGTAACAGGAACTGGCAAATATGGGTAATGCACCTTTCAAAAGCAGAAACTCAGTATAGGTACTGTGGGCTATTCCCAAACCGGTAACATGACTAGGCAGTACAGCACAAAGCCTGCAGGAAGAGGCTTTTCCCAGACATTTTCACAAGAAATCAAGTGAGAATTGGCTCTCACAATTTTTTAAGATTTAAGAAACTTTCTGTGAATTGTTTTGGTAGCAGTAAATTGTGTAGAAGCAGATAACTTTCAAGAGGAGATTTTTAATCATGATTTTTTACCACTAGATGACCTGCCATGTAGTCATAAGAATGTGTAATTTTTTCTTCAGAATTAGACAGTTTTAATTACAGTGCTGGAACACATAAGAAAAATTGATCTAGGCATTTTTAAATAATTTAAAATACATTTTGTAACTAAAAAGCAAACAAAATTACCTATTTTCAAAAATCTTAAAATAAAAAATATACATTCATTTTTGCATGAATTAAAGTGTACCTAGAGGGCATATGCAGAATTAAAAATCAGACAGTATTAAAATGCAATTAAGAAACCATAATTATACCTTAAACAGAGACACAAAGACAAGGGATAGCTTTGTATCTCAGCTGTGGAATAGCTGTTCAGGGTAAATGAACTGAACAAACTCCCCCTCACAACACATTGAAACTGCAGTCTTTTGTAGAGCTATGTAATTACTTAAGATCTCAGCAGCTGCTCAGAGAAGCTAAAAGCTGGTATTGGCTAAGCAGTTTATGGTTCTGGATGGCAGTCCTTTATTTCTCCTCAGGAGATGGTTTCAGTTTTACCTCTATCTGCGTCAAAACACTTCCAAGGTGGCTATAAGAGACAATGCTAAAAACTCCTTATTAGGGCTAATAAACCGGAATCTGTTTGGATGCCGCAAAGACAAACTCATTGCTGCCCTTTTTCCCCAGCCACTCCCTGGTCCACAGCTCTTGCTGTAGGGTGCTGGCTGCCCCAGGCACCCTGTGTGGGCACAAAGTCAATGCAGAAAAGGAAAATTTGTGCAAGAAAAGGTCTGACCCAGAGGAACAGGTCTTCACTGTCTTCCTAGAAACTATACTGAGATCCATACTGGGAACAACCACATTTAAATGCTGACATAAGAGTTATTCCACATATCAGCTGTATTTGTTCCATTGCAAAATGGTGTCTATTTTACTGTTTTTCTGTTTACTGTCAGGTTTTGATTTTCACAGAATTCACAGAATGTATGGGTTGGAAGAGACCTTCAAGATCATCGAGTCCAACCCGTGCCCTAACACCTCAACGAGATCATGGCATCGAGTGCCATATCCAGTCTTTTTTTAAACACATCCAGGGACGGTGATTCCACCACCTCCCCAGGCAGTCCATTCCAGTACTTTATCACCCTTTCTGTAAAAAACTTTTTCCTAACATCCAACCTATATTTCCCTTGACGCAGCTTGAGACTGTGTCCTCTCGTTCTGTCAGTTGCTGCCTGGTGAAAGAGGTCAACCCCCACCTGACTGCAGCCACCTTTCAGGAAGTTGTAGAGAGCGATAAGGTCACCTCTGAGTCTCCTCTTTTCCAGGCTAAACAGCCCCAGTTCCCTCAGCCGTTCCTCTTACGGCTTGTGTTCCAAGCCCTTCACCAGCCTTGCTGCGTCTTTGTGGGGTGTTTTGGCTTTGTGGTGTGGGTTTTTTTTTTTAGTTTTTACTTATAGCCTTTGTTTCAGGAATCATAAGTACAAAATCTAGAAGCCATTATATCTAAGCTATTTAGAAATTGCAAGAAACAGTTTGAAGAGGCATACTTTCCCTCAAAAAAAGAATATACTTGCTCAGAAATGTTCAAACACCAGTAGAGTTACAATTCTGCTTGGAATGGATTCACCCAAACTGAGATGTTTGTGCATTTATATCAGTGAATAAACTCTAATGATTCATTATAAGAATATTTATATTCTGCACATTATACATATTCTTAAGCTACTTGTTTGCCTAACAATCTGGTAATTTCTTCTTTACTCATAAATTCATTTATAAAACAGTGACGTCTCTCACCAAGACAGAAGTTTCAGGTAAGACCAAAACACTACTGTGGGCACAAATGCTATAATAAAACAGAATGGCAGCTTATTTTTTCTCCATTTTAAAATAAAGTTTTGACCTAATTGTCTGAAGTCCAATGTGAAATAATTATTTCTACTTAAACAAGTCTGCTAACACAAATGATAAATTTGATTTGACAACTGGATATTCTCATGGCATGTCGGTGACTCATGTGTCCTCTAATCCAAGTCACAGGCCAACATTTTATCATTGCTCTTTAGAGAGAAAAAGAAATTGCACACAGTAAATTTTCAGGTCTTAACTAAACACACATTATTTAGAGTAAAGTCTAATCAGCTTTTTATGTTCTAAATTTCCATTAGAATAAAGTATGTTTAGTGTAAAGAACAGTCATTTTTGTTCAGTGCAGAAGAAAGTCTTTGCAAAGCACTTTTCCAAAAGGTAATAAAAATTAACATAGTTTTAACCCACTGGACAGCCAATCATACCTTTCAGTGTGGCTCAGGAAGTTACATGATCTGTGTTATAAATATCAAAATGTTTACCCTGACAGATCCCAAAACACCTGAGAAAGATTGTTTGGGTTTTTTTTCCTGTACATCCTCATAACACTTGCTAGCAAAATATGATGATTCATGGGTGGTTCATTGTAAACCACATTTACAAAGGTCTGTGCAGCCTGAAATAAGTGCCACCTAATGAAGAGATATTCTTCCGTGTTCTGTTACAAACAACTCCATAATTACAATGATTTCTGAGAAAACCAGTAAATGATCACAAATTAGAATCCATTTATTTTCCCTTTTTTTTCCCCCCTTCAAGTTATATAGAAAATATAAAGAAGCTTCAACAAGGCACTCTAAAGAACAATTTTTTTTTTCATATGGTGCATGTATTATCAAAGCTTATTAATAAGAAAATGTAATAAAAAACTTCAAATAATTCTTTCCAGACATCAAAAAATGGGGTTGCTTTTGGAGGTCACTTAGTCCAATGAACTCCTGGCTGTCACTAATCTAGGTGTTTCAAAGGAAAGTGAAATAAAGACAGCATAGTTAATAGATATTACCTGATTTTATGTGTGCCTAAATTTCATAGCTGCATCTTAATTGGTAATTGCATACTTCACACATTGAGGTATGACAGATTGCAATTCCTTTTGGAAATACATAAAAAATTTAGTAGGATAATTCTTAAAAAAAAGAAGCTTGTCAATTTTTAAAATATTTTAAATTTTACTTTTAAAATTTACTTTACAACTTAAAAATTTTAATTTTAAAATTTACTTTATTCAATTACTAAAGTATCTGAAATTTTTAGCTTCATCTTTAGTGTTATCCTTGATTCTTCGTGGGTTCCCTTACTGTTTGGTTCATTCCACCAATAAATGAAAGTATCTAATTAACACCTCTGTGACAATAGCATGCACATTTTTGTTATGATAAACTTTAGCATTAAAAATTTCAATGGTAATGTCTGCTTATGAAAGTACCCTCATTCACATGGCAAACTGGCTGATCAAAAAAGCACAGTGGCAGCTTTTAAAACTGATGTGCTACCTTATTAGTCCATTCATTAAGACTAAACAAAGGTCAAAAATCAGCAAGAAGTAGTAAGTAAGGAATTAATTCCAGTGTCTGGCCGAGTTTGGTTTTGGCCAGCTGATTCCTACTCTCTCACTGTACTTTGCTTGTCTGAAGGTGGCACATGAACTCATTGTCTCTTTACAAACCACATACAGATTGTTCTAAATGGAAAGTTCTATATAATTGTAAGATCTTAGTATTAAGCACATTCTAGACTGAACAGAATAAAATTATGCTGATTTTTTGTCAGGTGCACTGGTGCATTGGAAGCATCTGGGTTTTCCTTTTTTTTTTTTTAGGCTGTAACATCAGCATTATTGCGTAGAATATACTGTCCTCTATACTTTACTTTCAGGGTAGACTGTATGCCTGAAAGATGAAACAGATCTCACACAGGAAGCACACTAAGTAATGGAAAGAATATAAGGAGGAAACAGATTTGGAGCNTCTATTTCCATTTATTTTAATAACCTTCTGAGATTGAAATGCTTCTCTGAGCTGACAGAAGGTATGTTCTTTGTAGTTCAAGAAGTGTGGTCATACAGGAACAGGGCTGGAAAGGACACTAAAAGAACTAAGCAACACACAGATTTTTTACTTTCCCCAGATAGAATCCACAGAACTGAGAGAGGCTGATGGAAATGCTGAGTTGGATTGCACAAAAAAAAAGGGGGGGGCGGGTTGCAATAGATATGCTGCATGTTAAATTCCACAAAGCAAAGACTAGGAAACTCCTGACTCAAACACCAACCTGTGCTCTACAACATGCAGGAACCTCACTCAGGCACGGTGGCACCTGGTGCAATCTTTGCAGGTAGGAGCATGAGCCACGTCCTTCAGAAGTCAGGGAGAAATAAGGACTCTCCTCCAAAACACTGCTGAAGGAGATGAGTGGTGATTGTTTCCCCAGTGGTCCTTCTCTGCCTTTCTGCTTTTAAGGAATGTGCTCAGAAATGTGTTAGGAGACCTGCATTCAAATCCTTCTTCTGCAGAAGGTGATTCAAACGCACCCAGGTTCAGCCCAACCAACACAGTTTGCCAAGCACAAGTCTAAGGTATTCCAGGGGCCCAGCAGGCAACTTTAAATTGTTCATCATTTCCATTTTGCATAAATATTGGCTGGGTAAGAGACAGATTCAGTGCAAAGCTTAGTTTTAGGGCATTTTTCTGTGATGGTAGTTTTGACTTCCAGTCTTTGTTGTACCTTTTTGCTCAGCACTTCCTGAATCCAGAACTCGTGTTCCTTGGTTCTATGGCTAATTAACTGTGACAATTAAATTTTCCTTCTGTTTTTTTATGTTAACATTCATTAACATTCTTTTTTTTTAGTTGGTAGATCTTAATTGTTTAGGCCAAATGGAGCAGCCCTTATGAGAAGAATTTAGACTAAATCCTTCATCACAGAAAATGCTGATGGCCTAATTACTCTCCTACACAGAAAACTGAGACATTTACTTAAGAGGTAGTTGCACAGACTTCCCTTACAGTAAATGGGGAGAAATGAGCATTTTTAGACAGGATTCACCTTACCCTAAAGCAGCTACTTTAGTATATGCCACACCAACAGACTCTACAAATGCCTGCAGAGATCTAAAATTAGGTGAATATAATTACACTATAATTACCAAAAACTGCCTCTACACACAACAAANNNNTGCCTCTACACACAAAAAAAGAAAGGGGCAACTTCCTCAGGGAAATCAGTAAGATGAATTTCCATCTGGAATTGCCTGCCTCTGTTTCTACTGACATAGTGGGGAGGTGATGCACTTCAGAAACAACTGTGTGTAGGTGTGATCCAACAAGCTACGAGCCTCCAAGGGCAGGAACCTCAGAAGTCTGTTTTCTGTGCAGGCCTCTTGAGTAGGCAATAGATGGTCCTTTAGGGCTTACCTTCTTTGCCAGGGTAGTTCCCAGCACGTGAGCAAGGGGAAAACTGCAACTTTAAAAAGTTGGTAATTAATTTTTTTCCTTTTTTTTCTTTCATAGGGAACAACAATACACTAATATTATTTCCTAATATAATACAAAGCCCATGAGGCACTTTAAAATGCAAGTTAGAAACCAGAATATCCACTGATACACTAATATTATTTCCTACTGTAATACAAAGTCCATAAGGCATTTTACAATGCAAGTTAAAACCTGAATATCCACTGATCCCACTGCTGAGGAACTTAACATCATGAGTAATGAAGTCTTAAAAATACTCATGGCCACTGCTTCATTTCAAGTGCATTGTACTGAGCCACTTAACAACAACAAAAAAATGGGCTCATTTCTAAAGGGATCCTTTGGACAGCAAGATTAATTCCTTGGAGAATCAGAAAGACTGAAACCAAGATTATCCAATGGAAAAGATTAATTTTTATGAATGGTGGATGCAAAACTATAGATACTGAACATGTTCACAGATTGATAATCTTGGTTTGGAGACAGCAGTGAGCCACTGACTGATTTGAGCTTCTCATAACCAGAAGGAAGTTCAAGTCTGTTACTACACAAATTGTTAGTTGGCTTTGTACCTTGTTCTGAACAGTAACAGATGTTTCAGAAACAGGTGCAAGAAGCCCATATCATACCTATGTGCAGTAACACTTATCAATATCTATTTCTAACAGCAGAGATTAGGACAAGCCTTGATGTGTGCATCTTCACAGTCTTTCAAAAAATTTTGAAATTAATTATGATCAAAGATTCTGAGGATCAGTATGTTATTTTTCATATTATTAGGTCAACTCCAACACATATATTTACTATTATTTCCTTTTCTAAAAAAAAATTTAAAAAAAAAGTGATCTCGGTCTTATTAACACTACTTTTTTTTTAAAATGAGAATTGCTTCCTAAATGTCCCTGACCATTTACTTTGCTTTTCTGTGAAAACCCTCTTGTTCGGCTACACTTTCTTAGAGGGAGATGATCAGCACTAAATCAGTTTTCTTCAGACTGTTAATCATTCTCTTATTTAATCTGATTTTGTTTTGGGCTGCCAGTTGCAGGTGTTGCAAAGGTCTTCACTTGCCTATGAACAATTTCATTTTGCGGTAGATACTGGGGAATCTGACTTAAAACTATGTAAAGTGCATTAAGTACATAAGTAGACCATAGGTCCATAGAAGTGGACCTAGTAAAAAATACTGCAGGTCATTTTTGCTTAAAAAAAAGTAAGAAAGAAAACAAGAAAATGGTATTACTTTTAGTTTGTATTTTTCTAAACTTACCTTTTTTATGTCTCTTGTTATCATTTTCCTTTGCGAAGGGCACAATGATTGTTTTAATATCAAATTATCTATTCTAAACATATTTCTGATACTGTGATTGTGACAATGTAACTATCAATTTGTTTTACAATTTCTTTTACTTTTAAAGAAACAGGGTTTTTAAATAATGAAATACTTTAGAGTGATAAAGAAAGCGGACTGGTTTTCTGTAATTTAGTTAAGTATTTTTTTTCAATAAAAAATAAAAAAACCTAATTACTGTAGAAAAAGGATTGAATTATTTTCTTGCTGCAATTAGCAAGGACATGAAGTATTGCTTATCATAGCTACAGTGTTCTATCTTGCTCAATAATTTCTTTTCATCAGTCTTATTTGGTATAAATTGTCTGAGCATGGTCATAATAACTCTTAATAATACAGTTTGGAGGACGTGAACTGTGGTTTTATTTGAACTGTTGTGACACAGAAATAAAGACAAATTCAAAATGTGGTTTTTTTAACAGAGAATCTTGGCTGTCCCCATAGCTCTGTTCAGCTCCATTATTTTGATATTTATGTTTCCACATATATTTAAACTGGGGTTTTATATTCACTCAGAAACACAGTAGAGAAAAAGCAAAGCTGTCATATCGAATATTAAAAAATACTGCGAAATCTAGAAAGAGTAACTGTGCAACAAATTCCCTGGATATTTTATGATTAAATTTTCGTCCATGGGAGTAACTGGCTTCAGCCTGAGGTTGCCTGCACTAGACCTGCTTTGTCAGGATAAAGTGTGGTGTATTTTGCCCTTTCTCAGAGCGGTGGCAAATTGGTTGGTAACTACCTGCACAGCCTCTTGAGCTGGTGCTGGTGACAAGGGTTATCAGGTAACATCTGCCAACAAAGGGGATCCATAATCCCCCAGATATCCTCCCTGACCTTTGGTGAAGCCTGCCAACTCTTCCAGCTGAATGCTTCCCAGGTGTGCAGCAGTCTAGCCAGCCCCTGCTGCTTTTTTCCAAGCAGAATTATGCATCTATTTTCATATTTAAAGATGTCGGAATCAAACAGCAAAACTGTTGCCTTTACTGTTCAGACCCAACCATTTCCTGTACACCACATATGATCTATTCTGCAACATACAATTATTATATGTGAATAGGAGATTTTAGTCTTAAATTTTGGTTTAAAAATAGTAGTGCTGCCTTAGACATACTGAAAACTATTAAATAAAATGCAATATGAATAAGAAATTCCTTTTATTTTTATCCATTTGAACAGCACCTTCAGATACCTACTACCGTAGCTACAGCCTTCTTAACACAAATTATTTGCACTTTTGTAAGTCCTGTGTATATTTTCTAAACAGGAAGTCACTTACTAATACTGTAACAGATGATCATTTAGATAAAAGAAATTCAAAATATCAAAATACAGTCCTGAAAGAAAAAGAAAACCTCGTATCTGCATTTTCATAAAGCTTCTATAAAGCATGCCATGGAACCAGGAAAGCAATTTTATTGCATGTCTAATACCTGAGGTCTCTGAATATATTTCATACTGGATGTCACCTCCAAAACTACTGAGAACTGAAGTGTATGTCAAATGCAATTTGAAAGTAATTTCTTAGAAATATATAATAAAGGCTAGAATTTGACCTAAAACCTTAATGCAATACTCATTTAGGCATTCACAGAATACATGTTCCCCATACCATACCTTGGCCAATACTTACCTCAGGAAATAAATGCAATGAAAATATTAAAAAAGGTCATTTTAAGTCCCCTCCAAAAAAGTGCATAAAATTTAACTTATACAGAAATACAGCTAATGCATTAGAAATAAATGAAGATAAACAAAAAACAAGCAATACTTTATTCAGACTACAGTATTCTATTGACTAAGGAAAAACATCTTGCTGTGGTTCAAAGGTGAAGCCATGACTTGCTTATGATGTTTTTTTCCTGCACAAATACTTTGACAGTCTTTAATAGCTGAATACCATGGAAACACTGGACATGTTTTCCTATAGGCCACTACCAAACAGCAGCCACAACTGATCTACTCAGTTTGCTGTCCAAAACNATAATAATAATAGTAATAATGAAATATTTCAGTTTTTCTTGTGACCACTGTCTCAGAAGAGCTCAAAGTTCACTTGTGTATAAACCAGAATCCCCTTGTCATTTTTTATAGATTTTACTGACAACAGGAAAGTTCAAATGGCTAAGAGCAAAGCAAGAAACAGATTCCAGAAGACAGCTTTAAATGTTAGTCAAGTACAAGAGATTACTTATGTACTTTAAGATCTGATTGCTGCCCCTTCCATGAAAACAGTTTTTCACCAAACCAGAGCATAACCAGAGAAATAAGGATTTCACCTGTGTAGGTATTCTTCTAAGGTGACTGAAGACTTATTTATATAAATGTGCATATTTTTACATGAATTGCGCTGCATTATCAGTAAGAAAAAATAACCTATTTGATTAGTTCCACATCTTACAGAGCTGTTTGACAAGTTGCAAAGCAATAGACTTTATTTCACTGTGCTGTAATCAACACACCAAATAGTGGAATATTGCCCTGCTGTTTTGTGCCACAAACTAATGTGTCACAGTAGTGACAAACACGGTCTTACTCACTCTTTTGGTTACAGTATTCATGCGTTTCAGTAAATGAGCTTTCATATTTTCCTATTTATTACCACTCCTAAGTTCCACATAACTGCCATGGTGTTTATCAACGCCAAGAAATTTCATTTGTTTTACAGGTGACTTCTCCCACAGCTGTTTTCCTATACAACTGCCAGGCATAGCTGGAGAGCATCATCCCTCCCACCATGCCACTCCTGACAGCAGTTTTGTCTCTCCTAGCAAACTTTTAATATTAACAACAATAAAAGTTATGCATGAGAAGAGTCAGACAATTTTATTTGTCTGGCAACTAATATATCAGATGCACTGCAAGAACACGAATGAAATTGTTCTACAGAGAGACTGGAGCTTAGCAGTTAACAACGAAGACATTGCCCTGGGCTTTCTACATATAAGATACTATGGATTCCTCCCCACACTCCAGGATGCTTAGGGCAAAAGAATGCTGAATTAATACAGCTCCAGTCTAAAGTGTTTGAGACCTCTTCAGTGGTTTCAAAGAGAGAAATCATGTGCTAAGCTCTGGAACAGCTTAAATTGGGAAGGGAGTAGCTATTTCTGCTCTACATGTGATCTTCTCATGGGAAGCGATTCCCACCTCAGTTTGGCACAGGTGAGGGTACAGCTGGAGCCCTGGAGTATGTCCTACCTCAGGCTCTCCAGCATGAGCCAGACATCCCCAGTCCAGAGAGGGACACAAAGGCAATCTGAAAGCTGGAGCACACGACAGGTGCATCAAGAACTGTGGCAAAGCAGAGCACATTTGACATTTTAATTGTCCACTCCTGACAGCATATAATAGCTGCTGTTTTCTATTAGCTACTCAGAAGGTGCATTTCCCTGAAAAACACATGATTTTAATGCTATTTTAATAACATTTGCTTTTCACTTATGGCTAATAATGTATCTTTCCTCTGCCATACTGTCTTCTTGCAGATTATCCAGCAGTTTTGTATTCCAGCACCCTGTGAGATATTGAAGTATTCATTACCATCCACAGTTCTCAGAGAAGAAAGTTAAAGTGACTTGCCCAGGGCTGTGAAGAAGCTGTTAGAGAGTGAGGGTCACAACACAAATCTTGGTATTTTAAGCCATAGCCAATCTTCTAGCATAAAAAATAGTGCTTCACACTGAACCAAGACCTCATGTTAACAGGCAACTGATTTTATTTTATTTTATTTTATTTTACATAATAATGTACTGGTGTGCTTGTAGCAAGAACCAACCAATTCATAACAGAGAACAGAGAGACTATTAAACCTCCACAGCAAAAGAACATAACCACAGAGAAAACTGTGTTTTTTTCTAATGACTTGCCATGAAGATCATGTAGGGCATCGGAGCTGACCTGCCTGGGTGGCATAGAATAAAACAGGAAAGATTTTGAAAGAAAATTTTCTGGTCTATTCAATCTGCTTGGAGCATTTGTGCCAAAGTTTCATAGCTCACCTAATTAGATTATCCATTCCTTAGAACACAAGGATAAATTGAAGAGTTTAATGCCTGTTTACATTGGGTGTCAAACTCCAGAAGTCAAAAGCAGAGACACTGAATAACTAGACATAGCCTAACAATCATAGAAAAATTTAACTTTGCCCAATGCCTGAAGGAGATGTACCCCACGACCTTTCCGCACAGATGCAAAAATACAAAAAAACAAAACAAAACCCCACTCAATCCCCAAATTTGAGCATTCCAGTCCAAACGATAAGGCACTGTACTGTTACCTATAGCAGGACATGAAGAAATGATACTCCAAAAGTGGGCTACTTAGACCATAATCCATTTCTTCCAAAAGACAATATTCTTGTGATTCTGCTGCTGATGTCATATCAGGCCAATTATTACATTAATTGAATTGTGCTTTTTGTACAATACCATTTACATGAGCATGAGATACACAGAAAAATGGGGATTCTGTTTTTCTAGAATAAGAAAAAAATTTAGTTCTGGAAATTATTATAACTTGACTTCAGTGATCCACCAAACTCCTCTGAATAAAGACAACAGGAAGAACGGGAAGAGAGAGAAAAAAGATAGTGTCGTTGCTTCAATGTAATGTTGTTCCTCTTATTTGAAAAAATCGTCAGATTGTTTCCTTTCTGTGATAACCAATAAGAGCAGTAAGTGTTGACTATATTCACTTTGCCCAAGGTATGCATTAAGAAATACTGTAACACACCACGTGACTGGAGACACTCACTTTAATTGTAATACTTAATTTTCAAGATACCATTCTTCTTCTTTATTCCCAGAGTCTTAGACTGCTGCCTTTACACTGTTGTGCAACGGAAGGATGAGATTTAAAAGGAAGCACAGTAGATGTATAATATTCCCTGTACTTTCTAAATTCTGTCCTGACTCTTTATCTTCTTATAAGCTTCAATAAATACAGCAAGAGATAGGGGACTTCCATGGAAGATAAAAGGGTTCAAGATAGTGGAAAGAGCAATAGAAATAGCAAGAATCAACTATCAAAGAAGGTGCAAGCCACTCCAATCTCTACGTGACTGAGGGTGTGGGCAAATGACCAAACAAAGTCAAGTCACAGTAGTGAACGAAGTCACTTCAGAGCAGCCAAGGAAGTATCACCAGTTGCCAGGACTCTTCTGCCTTTCCAGTGAAGGATGAAGAAGCACATTACTATAGCCTTGTGACTAAACAGGCTAAAAATACATGGATTGTTCAGCAGCTGCTCAGCATTAATTTGTTATACAACTGTAACTCATTTGCTTCCAAACATCAATTCTCATCTTTTAGTTGCCACCACCACCCTTTTCCTGTCCTGTCTATCCAGAGTGCAAGATCTGGGAAGAATTGTCTCCTACCACACACTTCTGCAATGCATGAGAAAATTTGGTGTCTGGTTATTTTATGGAATTCTAGCTGCTGGTGGAATAATAAAAAAGAAAAACAGAAAGTAGAATAATGCTTCATATTTACTAATTTTTTTTCTGCCTGCATTTTTCACACATATTCAATTGTGTTTTCATGGAGTGGCAAGAAAACCTTTTGTCAAAGACATCTTTCCTCTTTGCAAATATTACTCCTGGATTCACATTTTCTGGTAAGACCATAAAAGCAAACATCTATTTTGCAGAAGACTCATCCTGATGCATCATTTGTATAGATCCAAGTGACAGCATTCAGACACAAAAAATAACTCTAATGCATTTGTATCTGTAGTTCTGGTGAGTTCTGCATTCACGGCACATCTCTACCATTGTTCATTGCTTAGTAAAGCTTTGAGCTTTGAGCTATAGTATATGAAAAGCACCAAATAATCTGTAACAGAATATAAACTGAACCACCTTATATTTAAAGATTAATGTTTCCTCCAGCTGAATAACTGTCTTATGGAACCAACTGTGCTATTGTGTAGGGGCTATGTTTAAATTGTGTGAATTAAAAATAGGGAGAAAAGGTCCATATGACATTTTGTCTTGTAACTATTTACCTACATTTTAGATATGTTCAATGGAGAAATAATGTATAAATTTTAAAAGTCCTTAATTTCACTGATTCTTTGCTAGAACTAGTTTTAGTTTTGATGCTGGTTTTTCTCCAACCACTCAACATTACTTTAGCTTGTTTATTGCCATGTTTTTATATGAGACTTCTCACGCCTTATTATCTCTGTAGAGGCCTTGCAGGTTTGCCTACACAGCAAAAGAATCTGCAAGGTTAAAATCAAGCCTGGGGTAGAATAGCCTGGGATGGACCCAAGCAAGGTGCATTTCATGGTCACTGCTGCCATCCTTATGAGAAGCTCAGATGGTTTTATGAAAGTTCATAACTACATGACTAACAATTGCTGAAAGAAACACTGACCCAAACCTCCCACTGAAATTTCACCAAGTATCAGATGTAAGAAGGAATTAATTTTATCACTTTTGCCACCAAAGTATTAACAGAGGTGAGACCATGTCCTTTGCTGCTTTACTCTCCAATATCAAAGAAACATTAAGTACAAACTAACCATAATCTTGTAAACTGTTAAACCCCACAATCTGCAGCCTTGTACACTGATTTAAAATAAAAGTTGATGGCAGAAAGGGTTAGCAGCTTCTGGGTTTCGAAATGGGAAAGTCTAAAACATTCTGTTCCAGTACAAACATGGAATAATATTGTCAACACTCTCAGGAAAACCCCAGCTCTCCCCAAGTTCATTGGCAACAGCAGGAAGAACACATCCTGAGGTTAAAGAGACACATTTTTTCCTACTGAAATCTTTTCTATTACATAAATGCTCAGAAATGTGGCAAAGTATTGCTTTTCTAAACACATAGATACAAGATGGCAACCAGAAATATTAAGAACAAATTCTTATACATTGCTCAGCAGCCTGAAATTATCAATGAAATCATGGAGGCAAAATGCAAGCAAACTTAAACCACACAGTTCCCAATATTAGCAGTGATTTCAGGCTTTCCTGTTAAATCCAGTTTAATTGAGTTTTGTCTCTCCAATTTCCAAATAAGAAAATATTTTGATTTTTCTCTTAAGTTCCAAGTGTTCTGAACAGGCAGATGCAATCCGCATTACAACTCTCTACTACTGCAGTACCAGCAACTGTGGCAAGTGAGCAGAGCACAGCATTGTGCTATGCAGTTTTGGATGCCTGTAGCAGAAAAAGGCTCAGCTCTGAAAAGCTTAAAACCTTCACAAAAACTGCAAGAAGGACAAAAAAAGGGTGCAATGAGCAACACAAAACTTTTGGGATTAAAAGAAGCATCTGGGCAAAGATGTGACCACAGGATAGTACTTCTGACATGGACAAGCCATGCACTGCCTAATCAGCTAGGTCTCCTCTTACACTTTTAATAGCATATTTCACTACTGAATATCCATTACCAACTGTTTTCCTTTTAGTAATACAGAATTTATACTGACAGTGACTTACAGGATTCAGAAAATTTTTTCCCGTTCAGACCTTTTACTCAGATGCTGATGCTCTAAGTACCAATGAATGATTTTAACGTACTTGTGGTGGAGAAATTCAAAGCAAGGCATTTACCAAGATACGGATTTGTCCTATACACATTGCATTACAAGAGGAAATGATCTACAGTAACGTTTAGACCCAGAACCCCAAAGCTTAACATTTTGATGTAACTGAGAACTTTTGCCTTTGGCTGTCCAAGCTTAAAAATCAATTCGCTACTTTAAACTTTATGCTGCTGATGTCACTTTTATTGTTGAGCTCAACGATCTGAAAACTTCCAAGAACAAGATCATGAAAAATTGCTTCCCATTCACCATAGTTTGAAGTGAAAGGTGACCAGTTTCAAGCCTTCAGTTTATCTTTGCCCTTGTGCAGCATGAAACTCCGCAGGATCACAACTTCATGATGAGTAGAACCCCATTTGAATCTCCAGCTACAGGGTTTGGCTCTGTTCATATTTTTCCCACTTTAACAAACTCCTAATACCTCTCTATATTTTCAGTTTTATGACTGACTTTTATTGATCTATTTCTGCTCTCAGCTATGTTTACTACCAGTTTATAGCAATATAATCAAGATCAGATTTCACTTCAGTGCCTGTGAAGCCATTTTCCTAAACAAAATAAAAATTGTACCCGTGAATCTAAGATTCCTAAATAATTCCTGGTGATATTTTGGTAATGGATCTGATTTTCTTAATGTTGACTCTCCTTTGCATCTCAGAACCAAGATAGATTGCATATACCTGAAATGTTAAACACCTAATGAAAAGTCATTCATGTCTACCTGGGATCCACTGTCTCCTTTTCCTCACTCCTTCAGCAGAGGGGAGGACTTAGCTGCATCACCCAGTGACATGAACAAATAGAAAGATGAGGTTTTCTCATTTCCCAGGCCCCCGGCTCATGCTATTCCCCACTGACCCCATCAGCCATCTCCTTCTCCGTAGGCACCCGGCAGCGCCACGGCTGCGGCTCCGCACAGGAGCCCCTCCACCCTCACACAGGGTGTTCATCTTTGCGTGGGCTCTCTCCCATCAGCAGGCTGCCTTCCTTCATCCTAGTGCTGCCAGGTGATCAAAGGGCACATTATCACTGCTTTGATGTCAGAGGACAGGGTATGATTCTTGCTAATTGACAGCATTTTCACCATTTGCTGACAACCAGAACACTAGGTTTGGCCTGAAGCCCTGGATGCTGGCTTATACTTTTCAGTTCTCATGGTGCGAAACTGAAATGAATGCACATTATAAACAGATATTTGGAGAGAACCTCTACATCACTCCATTTTTATTTGCGCTTTCTTCTATAGACAGGCTTTTTATTTGTTTCCTTCCATTAGCAAACTCATCTCTTTTTTTTTCTCTGTACCTTTATTTATGCAACAGATAATTTTGTGTTTATCTAAATGTTTTCTGTCATTCTAAATTGATTGCCTTGACGACTGTGCAATTTGGTGCCTGAAATCAAAGCTCTGAAAATGTCACTGTGTAAGCTACAACGTCTTAGCTTTATTTTTATCAGGCCATAGAGTCTCTCCTCTGATTCTTGTTTTCTTAAATGTGTTTGAATGGAGCTATAAAACAAGTCTCCTGCAGGAAGCAGTCGGTCAGTGAATGGTTATTGCTTCAGCGGGAGCAATCACACGGTATCACCAAATCTGTCAGATGGACAGTGTTAATTCTTTGGTGTTTGGCTGGTAATTACAGAGCACGGGAAAATGCCTCTAAACCTGGAGGCAGTAACTACAACTGCTGACACACTGTTACTAGCAACTCTGGTACCAAGAACAAGCTGGCAGGGAGATTAGTGTTCCCAAAGTCAGTACTTGCCAGCAGTTATTGAAGCATGTGTTGTGAGATACTGTGGAAAGTTACAGTAAGGAGTAGCTGATGCTGCAGCTTTGTTTATTGGATTGCAACTCCTCTTTCTCCTGTGCCAGGGGGCACAAAACCTGCAGTGCAGACTGCAACAGGAACGTTTCTGTAATGTTGGTCTTGAAGGATCCATTTGATTACTTCTAATTGGGGATTTGGACTCAAGAACAGGACTCTTTGATTGACAAATTCACTGAAGAATCATTGAATGGTTTGGGTTGGAAGAGACTTTATAGATCACCTCATTCCAAACCCTCCTGTCATGGGCACGGACACCTTCCATGAGACCAGGTGGCTCAGAGACCCATCCAACCCGGCCTTGAACACTGCCAGGGATGGGGCATCCACAACTTTCGTGGGCAACCTGTTCCAGTGCCTCACCATCCTCACAGCAAAAATTTTTTTCCTAGTATCTAATCTAAACCTCCTCTCTGTCAGTTTGAAGCCATTCCTCCTGTCCTGCCACTACAGGCCCTTGTAAAATGTTTCTCTCCATTTTTCTTTTTAGGCTCCCTTCAGGTACTGTAAGGCTGCAATTTGGTCACCCTGAAGCCTTCTCCTCTCCAGGCTGAACAATTCCAATTCTCTCAGCCTCTCCTCATAGGAGAGGCTCCATCCCTCCAATCATCTTAGTGCCCTTCCTCTGGACTTGCTCCAACCGATTGATGTCCTTCTTGTGCTGGGGATCCCAGAGCTGGATGCAGCACTGCAGGTGGGGTCAGAATGGAGCAGAGGGGCAGAATCCCCTCCCTTGCCCTGCTGCCCACGCTGCTTTGGATGCAGCCCAGAACACACACTTGGCTTTCTGGGTTGTGAGTGCACATTGCTGGGTCGCATCCAGCCTCTCATCCAGCAGCATCTGTTTCCACTGAAGACTGAGACACAGCAGTTGTTGAGTATCTCAGCCTTCTCCTCATCCATGACCAGTTTACCAGTGCTGTTTTACTGGAGTGGGGCAGGGTGAGGAGGAAGGAGTGTACACCTTTGTTGACCTCCTTTTTGTGGCTAACACACACATAGAAGCCATCTGGTTCTAACACAATTCCTAAACTGAGGAGGAGAGGCAGATAATAAATTATTTTCACCCAAGTTCTTTTCCCCTGTCAAGCACAAGGCATAAGATGGGCATAACTTTGGTCTATCCAATTGCTTCAATTTACAGTAGCAGGAGACACACCTGTGGGAATGGGATCAGCTGATGGAACAGCTGTGGGGCAAGCCAAAGGCAAGAGCTGGGTGGGCTCTGGCGAGGACCACAGCACACACCCACAGCCAACTCAGCACCCAGTTCCATTCTCAGTGCAAAGCCATTATGTATATTGGAAAAACACTCAATTTTTTTCTTCTTTTTTTAAGGCAATAACCATTTTCCTCCCCACTCTCAGCAACGACATTATCAGGGAGTTTATTAATGTTCTGAAGAGGTACAAGGACAGTGTTATTCGATAAGGTACATTTAAAACACATCTGATTACAATCTGCAGGAAAGTGAGAAGTTACTAGACATCTGTCATGTAATTGCTCTGTCATTAATTAATTTTATCAAAATGCTACTGCTTTTGTGATATTGCTGGAAAGTTTATTTTAAACTAGTATGATAGAAAATGTTTTTTGCATTACCACCAGCTGTTATGGAAACTTTTGAACTCTGCTTAAAATAAAACTGGAAATTAAATATTCTTTTTTCCCCTTCTGATGTTACTAAAATCAGTTACAAGAAAGACATGGATGGTTGATATTATGATTAAGAACAGGAGAAAACCAGCAAGGATAAGAAAGAAGGCTTCTGGCTAGCCTTGGATAGTTGGTAAGAATTCTTAGGTAAGAATCCTCAGCACATATTAGAGTCAGTTTTTTTAAAATCCTTCCATACATAGTAAGATTTTTTTAGATAAATTCAGCACCACGAATGCTTGATCCTCAGCCTCCCAATTGAAACAGCTGGCCTAAGAAAGGCATAAGAAGCTTTGTGTCTCTAAGCCCCTGACCGAGTTAGGCAATGATCACAGACTTACTTACCATATGGCTGATGTTAAAAAGAAATATTGAGTAGTTCAGTGATCACCACTTATCCCTTGCTCTGACTGAGACATTTTTGTCGAGAAAACAAGGGTTCAGGGGAACTGAGGTAAAAGAAGGTGGTGGGAAACTGTAAGTAATTTCATGTATTTAAAAATTAAAAAAAATTCTTACGGTGCTCTTTAGGCACATGGTCCAGGCTAAGATAGCTTGCTCAAGAAGGAGAAGGGGCTGGCAGTAAGAGGACATTCTTTCTACACGGACTTACCACCCAGGGAGGAACATAAGGCCAGCTTCAGGCAGAGGCAAAATAAGTAGATGTCCACACTGGCAGACTGTCCTAGTAAGAGATGTCCTTGCTGTCAGCTCTCCTCAATGGCATGGTCCTGAGGTGATGACCTTGCTATTATTACTGCCACCAGCAACAGCCTGTGTGCCTGGGACAGTGGGAACAGAGGGAGGTGTTCCCACTCTTGCCCCACACTGCAGCAGCCAGAGAGAGAGATTTTTCTCTTTTACTTCAAGCAAAAGGTACTCAGTTTTGTCTGAATTAACAAGCATCATTGAGCTGGTTCTGATGATGAACATTTTTCACTACCAGTACTGCTGAGAAATTACAGATCCTGGCAGTAAGCCTGGCCTATCCACAGCACACAACTCTGCTGTTATCACCCCTGGCTTTTGCTTGCCCTCTGCATCCCTTTCCCCAGGTTTGTGAATCTTCCAGCCTTATTCCAAATCCCCTTCTTACTCTGTTTTGGCTCCTGCTTTTCTTCTCTACCTCTGCTAAACCTTTCCTTTCATCTTACCTTGCAGAAATTCTTTCTTTTTTCCATTGGGTCTTCTAATGCATCTCCTCCTGCCTTCACTGCTCTCTGCCAGTTCCCAAGCGCTGTCTCCGCACAGACTCTAAACTCCCAAGTGGGTCATGTTTGAAACTATTATTACGGTTCAGCAAACAAAAACCAGTTCTGTAACAGGCAGTATTTGGCCGAACTTGAATCCAATACACAGAATATTCTGCTGCTTCTTACTTATTTTCTAAGGTAACTCAAAAATATATATTGTCAAAACTTTAGTTGCCTGTAGTCCCTTCTACCTTTTTATCAAATAACCCCTTTGTTCCTTCCAGAGCCGTGAGTAAGTATTTTTCATGCTTTTTTCAACCTATAGACATTAATCTTCTGAACTTTCATCAATAATTGCAAGATCCTGTAGCAAATGATGCATCAATGACTTACAATTCGTTAGAATAGTTTCTTAAAAGACACTGTGGAAGTGGGACCATCAGTGGGTTTCCATTCTTGCAAAATAAGCATACTTGTGGATGCTGCCTTTAATTTTCTTACAATTTCACTAATTTAATTTACAATTCTGTTTGGGTTTTTAAAATAAAAGCTCTAAGTAAAAAGCTGCAGCTGAAATCATGAATGTGACAGACACTATGCTCTCTGCGTGCCAAAAGAATCTGACTCTAAGACATAAAATGTGAATGAACTTAATGTGTAGATTTTTTCTCTTTTTTTTGGACAAAGGTTAGATATTATTACAGAAAAAAAAATCCCAAAAGAATGGTTGTTCAAACTAATGGTTATCTTTTCATCTTACTGTTTACGCATAAATTCTATTAATGCTAATGCGTTGCCTGCATTTATTAAAGCGGGAATATATCTACCTCCATAAATAGATTTATCTAATGGGACTATGCTTTGGGTTTAAGTACTTTGCTGGAATGCAGCCAAAATCATAAATCCCATCACCTTCTTTGGCACAATATGAAATTCCAGGTTGTTGCTCTCACCTTGAAGACCTCACTGAGCACTACAGCTCCTCATATATTTCTTCACAGTGTTGCCTTCTTATGCCACTGATTTCTAAGTAAAAAACCAGAGCACGGCCAACAACATGCTGTTCGTGCACCAAGCTGATTTGATTTAACTGTTTGGGACCTTCATGTAGTAGAAAGCACTCAGAGATGACCAGGATATTTATAAAAAAGTATTCGATGCAGCTCCTGTTGAGAGTTAGAAAAACATGCATGGCTCTAATCTTTAAATAGCAGGCTAGCGTCTTGGGAACAAAGTGGATTACAAAGCAAACCAGAATGAAAATTTAACTGAAAATTCTCACAGGGAATTGTTTAAACTGCTCTTAAACCTGCCTGCAAACATATGTAAGAAGGTTTAGATTACTGACTTTAAAATCTTCTCAAGCCCCAAAATAAGGGTTAAATTTGTGAAAAATGCATCTGAAGTGAAGAAATTTTCCAGTGAAAAAAAGTGTAAGGGACAAGATAATGAAGTTTCCTGCAGTGCTACTGCCACTGTCTCTGACTGGAAAAGAGAACAGCAGTAGGGGTGTGAGCGAGACTATGCCAGCTGCTCTAGGGGCCAGAGAATAGACTGAACTTCGTGCTGTAATCTAGAAGTAATCTTTGAACTTCACTCTCTGAACATCACATAGGACTTCTTCAATTTGTAATCAATTAATCAACTGGAATTATTTCTGTTCTACTAAGAAGAATATGGTCCGAGGCTATTTAGAAAGTGGCTTTACTAAAGAACTTGATTAATAGTAGAGAAGGTTTCTACAGATTTAACCCTATATTTTATTATTGTGGACACCATCCAAATATGCCCCACAAACTCAAAAATTTGTTCTCGATTTAGGGAGTATGTACATGTCACATGCACTATATTTAATAATAGCATTTTCCTCCTTTGATTCTCACAGCTTGACAACAAAAGGTAATTTTTTATAAAGCTGTACAAATATTTAAAGGATGTTATTGCAGATAACCTAATGTTTCTAATTCTTTTACTTCAGTCTCAAGTTGGCAGCAAGCTGAGCTGCTTTTTCATCTAGATTTTGCACAGAACAAAATATGTGTACAGCACATACAAAGACATGGTAAAGAAACATCAGAACATGTCGTTTAGACCCAATTACACCATCTGATCTAACAAAAAATATGAACATTTAATGTAAAACTTCTGATTTTATTAGATAACGAAGTACCTTCTAGCAATATGAAAGATAACTGATCCCAAGATCTCTGAGGAGCCTACATATCACCAGCATCACTTCCACACTTAAAATGGATTGGAGTGGATTACAGAAATCACAAAAGAAAAGAAACTGGTGGCTTATTCACTTCCAGAAGTTATTCAGCACTGGAACAGCTTCTAAATCTTAACAAGAGAGATGAAATTGTGGTCGGTGCTTCTGTTGTGCTGAATAACTGAAGTGAAAACACACTCTCTGACTATGAACGAGTTTCATGTGGTTCATCTTTTCTGATTCTGAAGTTTAAATTTAAATGACCAAGAAGCGAGAAGGCTATCAACTCTAGAACATCCTTTCTCACTGCCAATGGCACCCCCAAATCAAAAAAATCTAATGAATTCTCACTTCTCACTTCAGCAGCAGTGGATAATATCCTTAACAGAATGGAAACAGATATTTTCAGGATTAACAGAGACACTGACCAGACAATAATGTAATTACAGGTCTGACATATGTGTATGTTGTATTTGAAAGCACTTAGATCGTGTCTTCAAAAAACTCAAAGTAATTCCATTTCTAATATAGATTTGGTTTTGTCACACACATAACAAATGTGACTGTCATGTCATATGTGACTGAATTCATCATACCCATAGAAAAGACCTGTAATGGAAGGCAAAGGTTAACTCCTAAAAGGGGAAGGAATATGCTGTACATTTGTATTCAGAGGAAATATGTTGGGTTTTCTTCTGTTTCCTAGGGCAGTGATTTCAGTAATTTGAAAGCACTACAAAAATATGTCACATACTATTCCCAACAATAGCACCTCTGTCCTGAAAATTAATCCATCAGGAACAATCTTGATGAGCACGAATCTTTGCCAAGCACATCAACAATGCATCGATTTTCTCATTCAAAGATAATGTATTCATCCAATAAAAAACATTAAGGGGTTTTAGTCTAGTCTAACGCTGCTACATTTTTCCACTTAAACTGAAAATAAGTTTGTAAAACACGTGTGCTTTTTTTTTTTTTAAAGTTTGCTACTTAATAGTTTGATCCACTTTTTCCCCAAATTTTCCTCCTAATATACCCATTTTATCTACCTCTGCCTTCAGAAGTCCCATGCTGCAGGTCTAGAAAAGTTAAGATGAAATAAACTATCAATCTTGACTCAGGCATCCTGATCCTGTTCCTGTAGCAATTCATCTTGCTGACATTTTTGACTTGTATTCAATCTCTGAATTTGTTTATTCAGCACCCACAGTGTCTAAAATTCATAATTTCTTAACTCTTTATCCCCATAGCTGTTTAAAGAAAAATATAAAATATGTATTACATATAACAGGTGCCCAAACTAATCTGCTCTCCAGGAGACTGGAACAGGAAGGCAGGAATTATTTTTATGATATTATCTTATTTTCCACTATTTGTTTCATCCCTATGTGCAAAGAATATCCACGAAAACAGGAGCAAAAGAAAATTGCAAGGAAGTGGAGTGGTAGATTCATAGTATGTTGCACTATTCTCTCAGCCTTCTAATTGTTTGCATATCTTGGAGTCAGAGAACTTTACGATTCTCACAGTTCATGTAAATAACACATGTTGTTAGTGCAACTGTTTTCTTGTGTTGTGTAGCTATTATTATAACTGCTTTCTTATATTTACATTCCTGTTCTATCAGGAGAAAAAGTTGATGGACTCTTGGTCCATCCAATGTGACGGAGAAGGTGTCAACCTCACCTTCCAATCATCTGTAATTATAAGAAATCTATAAATATTGTAAAGTAGCAATAAAGATACTTCTACTTCCACTTCTACTACTTCTACTTCTACTACTTCTTCTTCTTCTTACTCTTCTGACGTCTCTCCTGTCCATGTGTCATTATTGTGGCCTCTAGCGCGTCATCTGCTGACCCAGACACAATAGTAAAAAATTTCTTTCTCCATTAAGCAATTTTTTTTTTTACATTTCATGAAGCCAACTGGACCAAATATGAGTGCATCTTACATCTCAGTTGAGGAATTACAGCTGTTAGACCTACTAAAGCTATACAGAAACTGGTTTAGTGAAAAAGAAGTCAGGCACAGTTTTACAATTAAAAACCATTTCGTTAAATGCTCAGAACCATTTCCTAGCCACTACCCATGTGATTTTTTAACTCTCCATGAATGTTTGAGTACTTAACGGTCACATCACACCATCTCTGTCCTTCAGGCTTTCAGGTATCAAATCTTATCAAAGTAATCGGCAGCCTCCCTCTTTTGTTGATTGGGAATGTTTTCTACAGTGGAAGTGCCAAACTCCCAGGAAGTCAGAGCAGCATCAATTCATGTTTGGAAGATTATCTTTATAGCAATAAATATGTAGCAATTCATTTCTGAAGCGTCAAATCCCTTTGAGCAATCTTTACACTTGAAAGTGCAAGCAACGCCTAAGCCCCAGCAATTTGATTAGGGCATAAACATGCTGAATAATGATATTCCGTAAGCTTCAGTAATGAAATTAATCTTGAGACCTTTTAAATACAAGGCTTTAATTTAATGGATTTCAACAGGGGCAAAATAGAAGAAAAAAAGTAAAAAAAAAAAAGGGCATTTGACAACTGATTATGCTTTATTATGTAAAGGTCTTTGCCCTCCAAAGGCAGAAAACATTCCTGCAGCCATTATTAATTCTACAAAACACTACCCTGCCCAACTATGAAGGCAATGGTGATGCTTGTGCCACTGGCATGCGGCTGGAGCTCAGCACTGAGCTGGATCATGACAGAACTAACAGCCCATGGGCATTTGCCACTTTGACACAGCTCCCTTACACTGGGGTCAAAGCTCTCCCCACTTCCACAACAAGATTTTTACAGACAAATCAATTAATTAACTAGTGGTAGAAGAAGTTTCTGAATTTACTACAATAATTCAGTCATGTCTGATTCATTTTCCAATTCCAAACACTTTTGAACCAAGCTCAAAGAAGACGGAGCCTGCACTGGTGGGGGCTGTGAAAGCACTTGCATGTGTGTGCAGGTAGCCCAAACAGAACTGCCCACAAGCAAGATGATGGAAGAGCAGGTGACACCATCTGGAACATTTAGACATCGAAACAACCCCCTAACATTTTTACACAAGTCAGCTGGACTCGAGCAGAACTAATTTGATATTAAAATAATAATAATGAAGCATACCTTAAGACAGGCAGGTAATCTTAAAAGAAATTTCCCCATCCCTCTCTGATGCAGGTGTGTGCTGCTGCAAAGCAGCAATAAGCATTTTCTATTTCACCTGCAGGTTGGCAGGTGGCTGCAATGAATACCTCCAGGTATGTAGATTTGTGTTTCACAACCTTACAGAGCTCTCTGGGATGTATTATGATGAAGAGTACTATAAGATATCTTTGTTATCATAAAAATACTCTCAAACTCTACTCTCTGGATATTCACAAAATATTGCCTCTGTATTCCAGATCTTTTAAACAAACTGCTGTAATCCCCCCTCCAGGGAAATGCTGTTAAATGCCAAGAGGATGCATGCACTCATAAACACCCACTGTCTTTCTCTAATTGAAAAGAAAAATATTAATATAGCAGCTCTGCCATTAAAAACCTGCACTAAAAACACACATACTTGTTTCTAGAACAACTTCCAATCTGCCCTGAGCTGCTGTTTGAACAAATCTCTATCACTGTGATTTTATTTCAGCACTTAAATGGAATCAGTTATGCTTCACTGAGCTCCTTTTTTCTCCCTCTTCCTTTTTTCTTTACATAATGGAACTGTCTCAAATTAATAGGTTGGTTTCCATATCTTATGAATTTTGACTGCCTTTTAAATACAGAAGCATATTTGTTGTAATTTAAATTTGATTGGACCTAGTATATATGCGCTTCCATAAACTCATATACAAATAGAAATGGCACTTCTATTCCAAATAGCACTTAATGGTCTTTTGCTACTTTTTCCCCCTCTACAATGTCAAATATAATAATCCCAATCTGATTAACAAGGTGTGCTTCCAACACTCCACTTGGATGCCCAATATAAATTTCATTCTTATTAAACCTAGCATCATTTTCTCTTTATTCCAGCTCATTCAAAGTCAATGCAAATGAAAGAAAAAGTTACATTTTAATTAAGAAGATGTGATTTAGGTTTGCTTAGGAATGACAAGAGATGGTGACAGTCCATCTGGTTTTTACATTCTGGATGGCTACTTAAACATGCAAGATATCATGTAAAAGCATCCTCATTTATTTTAACAACATAATGATGAAATTTGTCACAAATTATGTAGAAAAAATGTTAATGAGATTGGTCCAAACATAAAATTGTATGGAGATGTGGTGGTTTAACCCTGCCTGGATGCCTGGCACCCACTAAAGCTGTTCTATCCCTCCTCTTCTCAGCTGGACAGAGAGAAAATATAATGAGAGGCTCATGGGTTAAGATACGGACAGAGAAAGATCAGACACCAGTTACCATCCTGGGCAAAACAAATCTGACTCAGAGAAATTAGTTTAATTTATTACCAATCAAATCTGAGTAGGGTAATGAGAAATAAAACTCAAGTCTTAAAAATGCCTTCCCTCCACCACTCCATTCTTCCCGGGCTGAACCTCTGAATTTTCTGCCTCATCTCTTCAGCAGCACATGGGGATGGGGAATGGGGGTTGTGGTCAGTTCATTCCATATTCTCTGCCACAGTTTCCTTCCCAGAGGGAAGACTCCTCTCACTCTTCCCCTGCTCCAGTGTGGGGTTCCTCTCACAGAAAACAATTCTCCATTAACTTCTCCCAGGCAAGTTCTTCCCAGAGGCAGTCCATCATGAACTACTCCAGTGCGGGTCCCTTCCATGGGATGCAGGGGTCTCAAGTCCTGCCAGCAAAAGTGCCAGCATAGGCCCTTCTCTCCATGGAACCACAGGTCCTGCCAGGAGCCTGTTCCAGCAAAGGCCTCCCAGGGGGTCACAGCCTCCCTTGTACATCCACCTGCTCCGGTGTGGGGTCCTCCGGGGGTTGCAGGTGGATCTCTGCTCCCCCAGGGACCTCCCTGAGCTACAGGGACACAGCTGCCTCACCATGGGCTGCCCCAGGGGCTGCAGGGGAATCTGCCCCAGCACCTGGAGCACCTCCTGCCCCTCCTTCTGCACTGACCTGCGTGTCTGCAGGGCTGTTTCTCTCACATACTCTCACTGGCTGTAAGAAAACCAGAGCTAACTTTGAGCTAAAAGAACCAGACACTTTCATTCTTAGAAACAAACTCTCCCTCAGGGTACAACTCAAGCAAGTGTGGGCTTGTAAGAATACCTGTTGGCCTCAGCTTCTCTCTCTGGGTACATCCATAGGTTTCACACATACAGGCATGACTAAGGATGGACAAAACGCAAATTTATGTTGTAATTAATGCAAATCAACTATCACACTAAGATACAAAGCACTGTGACAATATAAGCCAGAATCCCAGCATCCCTTGTGAAATGGCAGGAACAAGACAGCAGGAAAAATCAGCAGGGCCCTAGACATCACACACGATGGTGACACAAGAAGCTGTGAGGTGATTGTTTGCGGCATCTCTTGCAAAATTCTCTACATAAAGAGAAATATATGTGTAAAAAATTCCCTGGTTATTGGACCACTACAAAATGCATTAAATTGCTTAAATGGTTCCTTCAAGTGCTTAGCATACTTTTGTGGGCCATAAAAATAATTAACAATATTGTCAAGAGTGGGTGAAATACTTCTCATTTCTCACGGTCAGTAACCTCCCTTCTAAACGTATCTCTGTTTACCAGACAGAAATACGCCATCTAATGACAGAATGACCTACTGTGCAACCACTGGATTAAATAAAGAAGAAAAAAGATTAATGCATGCCTCAAGTCAGTGAATTATTTGTCGTATTTATACTGCATTGACAAAGGTCATCAAGTAGGATAAATCTACACTTCACAATTCCTTAAAGAAATGTAAATTACATATTTTACCAGAAAGATATAACCTTCATGTTTGAACTGTACAGGGTCTGTATCACTTAAATCATTTAAATATTCCAGATATAGTAGGGTGCCTATAAATATTTCATGCAACTAGGAAAATCTTGTTCATACGCCTATTGATTGCCCACAGTTCCCATGAATGAGGAACCCAAACGATCCTATGCCTTCAAACGCAGTGGCTTATGAAATCCCATTTACCCTGCACACTTGCACTTTCACCAACAGCAGCCTTACTTACCTAGCACTTGCTTCATGGGTGAAACACGAACCAAAATATAAAGTCTTATTTTGCTAGGAGTCAGATGTCAGTCTTCATGGAAAATAAGCACGATCGTTAGATTTGTTTGGGGGTATTTTTGTCAATTTTTATTTTAAACTTAGCTATTGGGGAAAAAAGAAAAAGAAAGAACAAAACTGTAATTTTTGAAATTCTGCAAGCCATAACAACTCTAGTGGAACATGGGTTAGAATAGGAACATTTCATGTCATTTGCCGAAATGTCAGCAATGGATTCCTATGTCACTTGCTGAAAAGTGAAAACATTACATTGCTTCAATTACAGTTGCAAGAGTAGGAAACAAGTAAACAGCTGCGTTTACACTCCCTTTAACTGAACGTGAAAATCTCGTGGATAGCTACCACAGTCATATACCAGCTATGAGTGTCCATCCACGTATTTGCAACTGAGAAAAAAGGGACATAATTTAGTCTCAAACATGGGTTCCACAGCATGACTTGACTGTTTCAACAGCTCCTGACAGCTCATAGAGATGCTACAGGAACAAGGCCTGCTGAGAAATCTCTGAGCTGTCATGCTGAAGCACTGACGTGATACACAGTTTATCAAAACTTTCATGGTTTTCACTTGAGATTTCTGTTACTAATTTAGTAAGAAAAGATCTTTTGCCCCTCATTTGGGCAGACCAGGTAATTATGAAGTAATAAAAGCACGAAGGCTTCTGTGGGCTACCTTTGCATGTGATCAGTAGATCTGCTGCCTCTGAAGATGACCATAGGACTGGCACAAATAAAGAACCCTGGTGTGTGTGTCAGCAGGTAGATGTTCAACTCTTGTCCTGCTCCAAAAAGGATGCATTTGTATGCACCCTACATTAATATGTCTGTTTGAAAGCAGCCTAAAGAAACCTGACACTTCCTTAGACAGCTGATGTTTTAAGGATTAAAGCACACAAAGTATCAAAGTATGCATCTGAATTTTTTGAGATAAATACACAATCATAATGGACTCTATTGACTGAAAATGCAATTATGGGCTCAAATAATTTCAGACAGACATTGTGTATGACTAATCTTTAATAGCTATGAGTAATTTGCTTAGTTATCGCTTTGAAAAAGACATTCAAACTTGTAATGAATAATGCTAAAAATGATCTGACCTCAGGAAAAACACAGCAGAATATGCAATTAATTATGTGCTTTGCAGCTAAAGACACTGTAAGTATAACAGAACATATAAAATTCCATAAGCATGGTTTGAGAGCTTGGGGTTTTTTTAAGTCCAGAGAAGAGAAAGCTTCAGGGATAGCTACCTCACCCTGGCAATAAATATCAAATGGGTGACCAAGAAGAGAGCTCTCTACTGAAGTGCAGAAGAGAGGTGATGGGCATGACTTGAAAGAGAGGGATCCTACTGGGTATAAGAAAAAAAAAATCACTCTGAGGATAATTAAGCACTGGAACAGGATTCCCAGAGGCTGCAGGTTCCTGTTCTTGGAGTTTCCAAGGCCCATTTGGACAAAGCCTGGAGCAACCTGCTCTGAATTCTGTGTTGTTTCTGATTTCAGCACATGGACTCTTGAGACCTTTCCCACCTGGGTGAATATATGCTGCTGTAATTACCCCATGAAGCTAAAGTTTCAGTTAAGAACTGCAATCTGTTCAAGGGCTGGTGAGAGAAATGTACTTACATGAGAAAAGTGCAGGTATGGTTTTTCTCTCGTGCCTTTAGCAAGGGCAAAATAAGGTAACATGTATATTCGTTTTTATATAAAAAGAGTAATGTGATATAAAGACTGCTTTCCCCCTAGAGTTTAAAAACTCCGTAAAGAAACAAGGCAAAGATTTAGATAAATGGCTGAAAAGAGAGACGTGCAACAACTGTATTTCAGAACAAAGGTTGCCATTCAGTCCCTGGGAGATTTGGTTCATCAGGAACACAACAGAGAAAGGCAGCTGCCAGGAATTGTCACATAATGCATTTGAGGTCTATATACAAGATCTAGAGAAAATAACTGCTTTCTAATATTATTTATAATAAGTATATTTCAAGCTCAATGGAGAGTTAAAGCTAAAACTATGGTACAGACTAGAAAAACTTGTTTGTAGACAACCTGATCTAAACAATACAATACAAAGTATGCCTGGTTAAATTGAGGTTTTTCAGTTTGCTTTTCTAGTAACAGGATGCTTTTCTATTGGACTCAAGTCTGCTTCCATAAAAGTCACTGACAAAAGTTTCGCTGACTTTATGGGAACAGATTGGGCCCTCATTACTGAATCATTTTTCATGAATCTTAAAATATGTGGAAAGGAGACACATCTGTTAATCTAAAATGGAAGACTCTGGAGCTGTTGTCCTGGAGTTCATCCAGCATCTAAGGCAATGCAGATGCCATGAAGAAGCAGTTCTGCTCAGCCCATTATTTGTTTGTTGACTCATATTTAGGTCTTAAATTCAGGGACTCATACACTGGACCGTAGTTGCTGGAGGTTTGACTCTGGTTACAAGGTCTGAGCTCTCAACATACTTGGCTAAATGTGATATAGAAGCACTCCTCCGGGTGCCAGCAGTCCATGGCTACAGTTTTAAACTCCTAGTACTCCAGGCTAAACCCAGGTGCTTTTCTGGAAAAAATAACAACAATGACTAAAATGGACTGGGACAGAGAATGTGTCACCACTCAGTTCATGCACTTAGGTGCTGATGTATTTGCTTCCCCAGTCCTGAAGAGCTGGTTCAAAAGTGAAGATATGATTTTCAGGTATCTGAATACTGGGGAAGATTTGTTATTTGATATTTTTGATAATTTTCAACACAATTATGGATTGATTTATATAATACACCTATTCTTATATCTGTCACTGGGTCAGAGAGGGCGAGAAAATTAATCAGTTAAGATACTTAGGGTAAAGCACAACTGCTTAGTGATACTAATTTTTTGGCATAATCCATCAAGTTTTTGTCCTGAATGACCACTTGGTCACCAGTGGTCCTAGTTATAGCACCCACACAAGAACCCCCTGTTCACTTCAGTCCTGCCCTGATCAAGTTTGGTACCCATGCCCTGAGAAAAGGAGCTGCAGCTTCACTTCTAGTGTGGGTTTGAACCAGGAATGGATACACTCAGCTGCTGCAGGACTTTTCTCTGCTTTACCAGAGACAGAGTCAGAAAGAACTCAGTCCTGTCCTTTTGACAGTTCCTTCCTTTTCAAGCCTTCTGTAATAATAACGCATGTTTGCCAGGGGTAGGGACATGTCTTAGGAGGCCAGAGATTATAAGAAAAATTAGCAGGTTAGCTTCCAAGACCAGCATACTTTGGAACTAGCATTGATTTAAGAAAATAGTGCAAAACTACTCTTGTGGTAAAACCCACTGGTCTTCCTTCTCAGTGCTTTTTTCCTGAGAAACGAGAAGCTCAATTCAGATCCAAACCACCGAAAATTTAACTTTTGTCACTCTATTGCTTCAAAGTTTTACAGATAATGTTAACAGTGTTCAGTTACATATTATGGACCTGGATTTGTTTGAAATTGCGAAGGTTAGAGACAGCACTGGTTCATATCTACCCCACAAATACTTGTAATGAAAAGATTATCCTTTCTGTTTTTCCCCCTGCCTCAAAATTTCAAAAATTCCTATTCCCATGGTATTCTCCTTTTATGTTTCCATAATGGTAATAACATACTTACTGCTTGAGATGGCTTTTGTAGCTCCAGCTGCACTTCAGCATTTAATAAACTATAAAAGCCATTTATTGCTTCATGGACTCAATCTCCAGGAACATTATCACTTAACTATATGATTGCCCAAAGCAAA
>WEIT01023709.1:766-22565 GCA_013389985.1 Dryoscopus gambensis | reverse complement strand
AATCAGGTATGGCCAACAGGTTTGTCCCAGGGAGGCAGAAATTAGGAGGGTTTGCAAGTAATCAGTGCCTCCTCTTCCTGTTTCTGATGCGGTAGTTATTCCTTGGCTGCTTTTAATCCCTGTGACTGAATGCTGTGTGTGTGTGATAAAGCTCTCAAGAGCTGCACTGGGAAGAGGCTGGGCACATTCCAGCCTGGGCTGTGAGAAATGGCCTGTCTAGGGGAAGCAGGTAAAGCCATATGTCAGAAAATTCATTCCATATTGATATACTTGATATTGCCTGAAGTTATCCTGTGGTTCACCATATGTATTAAACAACCAGAGGTGTCACACTCCAGAAATTACAGGCAGGATTATCCCTATGGAATAGCAGAGGTCAAATAGGCTGTGCTGTTCAACTATTACCACTGTAACAGTCACTAACTATATTTTCAGTAATGATCAGATGGAAAACTGAATTTCCTTCTGATTGCTATAGCTCTGCTTTGCAACCAACCTTATAACTGGTGGGTTATTAATGCCATGGCCTTTATGGGTGAATATGCCTCTCTTGTATGATGTGATAATGTTTCAGAGAAAAGACTAGACAGCAGTTGTTTTAAATTTTTTTTTGATAGGTCTGAGTTTCCAAGTGACTATCAGTGTTCGTAAATTGGTACAAATCTGGGTAATTTATTAAATTGCCTTCATGTTTCTTGTGAGAAAAAAAAATGAGCATATCTGAGCAGCTAAGTCCTTCAACAGCAGCTTTGAAATACAGCAGACTGTATCTAAATGATGTTTTCACCAAATGAGTTCATTGGGATCTGTTAGAATTACAACAGAGAATAATTGTGTCAGAAGTCTTAAAAAATGTATACATCACTGGTTTGGGAATGCAAACATGAGCTATAGGAAAATAGGTTTCCTAAGGACAAGTAACTGTGTTGTCTGGATTTCTAAGGTTTCATTTGACCTATTAATTCCTAAATCTGTTCTGCCTCTCTGACTGAAAACATCAGACAGCTAACTGTGCTATTTAATTCTTCCATGAAAAGTGTCAAACTGGCTAATATTGACTGTTATCTTGCAATCTGTGAGAGCCAAAACTTACTTTTGGTCACAGACATAAACATTGGAATCCCTGATTCAGGGGAGAGGAGAAGACTCAAAGACATTAGTAATGATAATTACTGCATAAATCACAATTAGTCAAACCCTCACAAATGACCTTTTCTTCAGGTGCTCCTTGACCTCGCCAGCCTGATTTTTGAGGAGCAGCAGTCTTTGGAAGTAATCCTGAAGAAGATAGCAGCCACTATAATATCCTTCATGCAGGTGCAGAGGTGTACCATCTTCATAGTGGATGAAGATTGTCCTGTGAGTATATTTTTTTTTTGTCTGAAGGCAGAAGTGTTTATTCCCTGGGAGTGGTGTGGGCTTCCCTCCATTCTCATATGTTCTGTTGTCTTTTCATCCTCTGTCGTTTCTTTCATGGCATCTGCTCAGGTTGGTGTTGACATGAGAGGTTTTGGCCTTTGTGTAATTAAAGAATTTCTCTGCTGAAATTTGGCACCGCACGGAAATACCGGCATTTCTTCTCTGGGACATCAGCAGAGATTAAAGACACCTCAGTGATATTTAAAGTTCTATCAGAAGATACCCTTATGGTAGGATCCAGTATGCTTGATGATAGATGTGAAATGAAGCTAAATAATTTTACATTTTTCTTTAGTACAGAATATGTCTTGATAACTGCAACAAGGCTTTAATGAGTAATACTATTCTAAATAATGACAACCTTATACACCTCTGCATTCAAAAATCCTCTTGGTATTCCAGGATACATTTTCTAGTGTCTTTCACATGGAATCGGAGGAATTAGAAGATTCAGCTGAAAATCTGAAGAGGTAAACCAATTAATTCAGACTTGTGTTTATCCCAGGAGAACGCTGAAGAAACGATGCTTTTAATATTCTTTTTATAATAACAGACTTATTTCTACTGGGTCCCATGTATTATTGCTATTTTTATAGAGCAGGTTTTCCCCCTGAAGCAGGCATAGACAAACTCTCTTGCCTTAAAAAGGTCCCACTGAGCAGAAAAGGAGTAGGGCTTGATCTCTTTGCTTTGCCAGTCTAAGAACATATTTGTATTTCAGGGCTAAGCTATGGAAAGGTACAGATGAGCTGCTCTAAAACTGATCTCAAAGAAAGCTGCGTGGATGACTATATTGTAGAGGAGACATATGCAAATTAGTAGATAATAACCAAAATAATGCTTTTAATCAATTATTTTAATCATTATCCTCATCTCAAAGATAAGGAAGATGACTCAAGAAACACATCTGACTAAAGCAAGACTAGAGTCCTAAAGTTCTGACTCTTACTCATCTTTGGGAAACTACTAAGGAGTTCAAGTGAGAGGAAGAGAAAGAGAAACAGCTGAATTAAAATACACAGAAAAAATAGTTCCCAAAGTTAGCCTGAACCTCTCTATTGAAGTTTGAAAATTACTGTCTCTGTCATCAAAAACAGTTGTTTCAAATACTGTCAGAGACACAGTTATTACATAAAACACTCTACTATGAATATTTTGTGCAAGGAGGAAACAGATTTTTTGACCCCCTTTGATGTTGTTTTGCAGTAAATATTTATTATATTAAGTTTATTTCCATATATTAGAAAATGATGTCCAAAGTGTGTGACTTGAGCAACTAAAAGCTGTTGAGCTGTGCTACAGTTTTAGATACTCTTCAACCAGAAAGTACAGCAGTACAACAGCCTGGTAGGATCACGGGATGAAAAATAAAATTCCTTTTTAGTCCTCTTCTACTCTGTAAAAATGGACCCTTCCTCCCCATTATCCCTTTTATGGTTACTAGTTAATGGACTCAAAATGTTATCAACTGCTTGCGTGGGCCACCAGGAACTTACTTCTCATACCTGATGGGGGAGAAGAATCTTGGAGGCTTAGTTGCCTATCACACTCTTGTTCATAAGACAGCACAATTATATGCCAAGGACTGCACTGTGAGTCAACCACTGGAGTTACAACTTCTTCTACGCTTGAAGGGCACAATTTCAGGCAAGAGCAGAAATATAATGACATGGATTAGATGGGAAGTATTACTTTACATAATATAAAATTTCAGGCTTGTTATGCAATCAAGGACACTGAATCAAACCTCAAATCTGTTTTTCAGAATTGTGGGGCATTGCCTTGTATGTGTGAAATAACAATAGAATAATTCCTCTCCTCCAGCCCTGGAACATCCTTGCACCAGGAGGATAATGAAAGTAAAGTCAAATGTTGGAGGGAAACTCCAGGAGCTTGATGGGAATAGGTTCATAATTAGGACATATGTCCTCCTCCAAGGCAGGCAGAGGGTCTAAAAGAATTAAAATACCTTAAATAAATTGTGGCTAAAAAAGTGGAGACGATTGATTCTGTAAAGATTCTTTATGTCCTGATTTGGAAGAGACAGTTCTATTTCAGTAACAGAACCTCCATGTGACTGATTGTCCCTTTACTTTTAGAACAAATTTGAAATGAACTTAGAAGCAGAAAATTCACAAGTGATACCTGCTGCACTCTCTTGAACTAATATGTGAATTTCACCCAGTATTGTTTTTTCAAGAGTATCAGATTTGTGAATGTAGTTTGTTTTCAAATAGTTCTGTTTATTTCAATATAAACCCAGCTGTCCATTCTTTATCCTTCATCTGTGTAAACTGTAGGGAATTGTTTATTTCTTCAGTTTGATGTTCAGTGTTAATGTTATTGAACATCAAAGAAATGGTGGAAAGCTTGTGCCAATCCATGTTGGAGTTTTGTGACGACAGCTGGATTTGGATACAGGATTTGAACTCAACTCCATTATATATCTATTGGTTCTATCTAGATATCCTTTTCTCGTATGGGAAGGTATTACTATTACCTGCTTGGCATGATGAGATGACTCACTTTTATGCTAAGCACATAATAATAATGTTGTATCCTGCAGGGACTATGACACAAACAAAATCAATTACATGTATGCTCAGTATGTCAAGAATACGATGCAGCCACTCAACATCCCAGATGTCTGCAAGGACAGAAGATTTCCATGGACAGTAAGTCAAATAAGCTTAGGTTTGAAATTCAGAAATGGAAAATGTTTTTGTTTACCTTTCAAGTCTTTTTTGCTTTCCCCTTATTGTTCTCATTGTTTCTGTCAAGGTAGTGACCCCAGTTAAAATGGTGCAAACACACAGTGAGTGTGGGGAAGCTCTCAGATGCTCCTTCCCTTTTATCCTTTCCTTTCCCTTCTCGTTCTGGCAAAGATTAATGCTATAGATGCAAGTTCTTTGCTGGAGTGGAGATGGATCAACTTCACTTTTCTTTGGGACCTTTTCCTTCACACTTCCTCAAGTGTGAGCTGGTGGTGTGGTGGATGACTGAGCACGGGGATACGGGAGAGTGAGGAGGGAAGGCCACTTGGCAAGGCTCAGGTTCCAGTCAGGTTGCCGTTATGGTCATCATCAACAAAAAGCAAACTTTGAATTATGTATTTTCCTGTATTTTCAATGCAGAAATTAGAAAGATGTCTGCTCTTGCTATTATGTTTAACTGTGTTGGCAAGAGGGTAATGAGAGGGAGAGGAGCTACTATGCTCAGCAGATGGCTTTTTACCAAAATTTGTTCTGTGATACACAACAAAAGGCTCAGAAGACAGGGCTCAGTGTGATTGTTCCAGTTAGTGGAAAGAAGGGGCAGGCTCATGGTGGGGAGCTGTGTTGTTTCCCTTTTTTTTCCCGTGCAAGGTTTCTTGGATGTGCTGGAGTGGCTTTCTGTGAAGGATTGAGCAACACAGGAATTGAGTTCTCAGACTAACTCTGTCTTAACTGCAGTACTAAAAGTACAGACAATCCAATGGATATACTGTATAGATTAATACAGAAAAAGGTGATGATTTTGAAGACATGTAAAAATAAAATTCATACCCAGAGAATCATCCAAACAAGTATTTGTCTGAAACAGGCTGTTCACTAGGGCTAGAGTTATTTTTTTTTTTTTCCTGGAATATACCTTATGCATGTAAAAGAAACCCATAAAAAGAAATAATAGTGGTTTTAGAAGGAATTCTGGATAATGTTTTTCAGGAACACAGAGACTGCACTTGCACTATTGCATAGGAACAGGGCAAGGCAGGGCTGTAGGATAAATGTTTTGAAAGCTGATGCACCCTGACATGAGGGAAATCCCAGGTGTTGCCAGTGCCCTAGAAACCTTGGCTTGCCTCTTTCTTTGGAGGACATTCAACAGCATGCTTACCTCATGAAAATCCTGCCAAGATACTCTCTACAGTCCTTGCACAGCACCAGAGCACAGAGCACCAATACTAGAAAGAAAAAAAAAGGAAAACCTTTTGATCAGAACAATTAGTGTGTGCCCATATTTTTTGGTGTCACATACAATTAGAGATTGGATGAAATGTACTTCTCAACAACTGCCACATTATTCCTGGAGCAGTCAGAGCAGAGCTATGGCCTTTTCTCCTCAGGTGCTTGAAAAGGAGGCATTATCTTTTTGTTCTGTTCTTCCACTCCCCAAATAAATTCAGTCTCCTTCTGTTGGAGCACGAGACATGCTGCAAAGTCTTGGGAAGAGTGCAAAATGCTGACCTAGCTGTAGTAGTTTCCCTGCCTGTTGTTTGTGTGCAAACTCATTGATCACGTGGTTGCTTTTTGAAGGAGGATGTAAGCCAAGAGTAGTTGTGGAGCCCAGCTCCGCAGCTTTTTCACTTCAGCCACCTGAACAACAGCCTTTAAAACTGGTAACTCTATTTTTCTGTTTGTTTAACAGAATGACAATGCAGAAAATGTAAGTCAGAACATAAAGAGTTTGCTGTGTACACCAATTAAAAATGGGAAAAAGAATAAAGTGATAGGTAGGTATCTTTACAAAAATAATGTTATACATTTCATAGATAAATTTATGTGCTCCGCAGTAAAATCACAGCAACATGCAATCTCAAGCCAGGAGAGAAGATCCTTAATTATCATGTTTTCAACTAATAAGTCTACTGCAACCTTGAATAGAAATTGCTCACCTAATACGCTGCCAAAGAGTAGAATGAGCGTCAGCCTTCGTTCCTGGCATCAGTAAGTCCCACAAGCAAACAGAAAATAAAATATACGATTCTTAGATAGGAGCAGGAATCCAATCTCATCAGATTTACAGATTTGGCAAGTAAATACTAAGAGTTCCAAGAATGCCTTTTTAACAGTCTTCAAATAATTTTCTTTGAGAATGACGGCAAACAGCATGGCCCAATTAATAGAGTAAATATGAGGTCCCTTTTTTGTGAAGACAGATTTTTTTTTTTTGACATCTGAAGCAGAAAGAGAAACCTCATCTTTATCTAATGGGGTTCTCTGAAATTTCTTTTGCTATTAGCTTCTTCCACAAGTTCTTTTATTACTTTATTTAAATATTCCAACAAACCCTAGAAGACCAAGATGAGGACTGAAGAGCGGAGCTTTAATTAGAGATATTTCACCATGCTGTGAGCTATTGATAAAACACTTGCATCTGATCTTTTTTTTTTCTATTGAAGTTCAAACTCAAACTTTCAGTCAGGCCACCCATTTATGTGGGCTTTTCAAATCTGAGTCATCCTCATTGGGAAATGGTTTTTGAAGTCTTTTATGGTTTCACAGCTGCCTCATTTTCAGTTATTTAACAGGGCAAGGTTAAGAAGTTGTCTTTGGGACAGTACCTAGAAGGTCCTTTACAATACTATGTAGCATGTATGACTATTATCATGAGTCTGGTTTCTTTAAAAAAAAATTTTTTAAGATTAGGATACCCCAAACCAGAATTTGGGAAGAGGTATAGGGGTGGGAAAAACTGTCCACATCAAACCCAAGCAAACCTTGCTTGCAAGAAAGATGAAAAGAACTTATTCTCCTGACTTGTGCATTTCTCAGGTACATGGTAAAAGCTTTACAGAATCTTGCTGTGATTTTATAACTATGTCCCAATGAAAGACTTTGCAGTTCCTTTATTTGTAATCAATGGACCTCTCAGTGCCTGGGGGAAGTTTTTGAAAGAGGTTATAGAGTCTTAAGTAATATCCAGTATATTCATTGCAGTCCTCTATTTCTTTGAGGGACATTTATGTGCAAATACTGTGTCTTTTAAGAATTCATTTACTTTTGTGGCACATTCACCGCCGGGTCTCAATCTTGTCTTCATTACATCACAGTTGCTATGGAAATAATTATAATGTCATAAACTGTACTAAACAGAAATCTGAAAGTCAGTTTCATGGGATTTTCCTAAAGAGTTTTGAAAGTCAGCTTCTTTTTTCCCAGGGAAAGTTAATCTTGTTCCTTATTTGAATGAATCCTTTTTTGATGGGACTATATTTTTTTTTACTGTGATTCAACGTTCCATTCCTTTCCATCTCATTCCATAAAGGTTCAGAATCCTGTTTGCAATATTCAGATACCCCAATCCCTTCCACAACACTTTACAGCTATGATGGTCTTACTGATCTCTTTAGAGGAGACTCTTGGTACTAAGTTCCCCAGACAGAATATAATTTGGAAACAGGACAGTGTTACATTGTCTCCAGACATTAAAACTTCTACTTGTGCGGCCAACATTATTCTAAAACCACAATTGCATATGTGGCTGATGCATTCTTTTCCTCAGTTTTATTATCTACTGTAATAGGGAAGATGCACATGTGGTAATTTTTTTTCAGAATTTTTTTTTGCAGCTGCAATATCTCGGCACTTGGCCAGCAGTTTTTATGCAGCTTTTATGCTCACGGGAGTGAGAAAACATTTGGAGGGAGTCCAAATGTTTTTTTAAGACAGTGCTCACCCCCAAAGCAGTTTTGGCCAAAGACAACATGTTCTTATAATTCAGCTGCTTTAATTAATACTCTGATTTCTTAGCAGGTAGAACTAAGAGGAGGTGTAGGTCTGAATTCCCCTCTGCTCACAATGGTGTCAGGGATTTAAGCTGCAGCAAGCTGTGGTAGAAGTTACCTGTCAGACTTCTTCAATGACATGCACAGAAAAGTCCAGAAATTCTTAACAGAAAATAAACAAATGTAAATATCAGCAAGTTTGAACCTAACAAGCTGAATTCAGTCAGATGCTTTTCAAGGAGTTCAGTAGTGTTTGGAAGAGGTTATAATTCAACCATGTCCTCATAGAATGGGAGAGTGTACTTCAGCTTTGAACCTCAATTTGGGTATTCCCTGTTTAGTTCATTTACTTGAAAAAAATCCTAGTACTGGCTCAAATAAGGAATCAAAAACTGTGTACCACTGTTCTGACTTTCATAAATGTTCCTTTGGCATGGTTGCAAAAATTTAATTAGCCTCCAAAGGACAAATTGTCTTTAGGGATTAAATCAATCTAGAATACTATTAATAATAAAAGTTATGATGAAAATGACCCTAGAATTTCACAGGATAATCAAGTCTCTAAAGCCCTACATTTTTGGTTTATAAGTCCTAATAAATACTTCTGAATTTACTACGTATACATAGTATTTTAACATTTATTTTATAATACATTGAAATTACACTTGGGGGTAAAAAAAAGAAAATCCTACAGCATTCCTATGTGTCACTTATGTATGTTGGTGGTTTATACTGTAGGCTAATCTGTTCGAAACTTAATTCCTGATGATACAATAGGTGATATGTTGGCAGTTCTCTGTATTACTTTTCATTTCTGTGTCCTGACATAGGGGTTTGCCAGCTTGTGAATAAGATGGAAGAAAACTCAGGAAAAATCAAGGCTTTCAACAGAAATGATGAGGAGTTCCTGGAAGCATTCGTCATCTTTTGTGGCCTGGGGATCCAGAACACACAGATGTACGAAGCTGTGGAAAGAGCCATGGCCAAACAGATGGTGACATTAGAGGTGAGCCCAAAATCTAGGTGGTCCTTAATTAGCCCCAAAGAGACCCTAATGTTCCCCAGACCCTGTCTGTTCTGCACATTAATGCAGCTACTCACAGGGACATTGAACAGAGATTGTTGTCCCTCAGGAGAGCAGCATTTGGGCTGTTGAGCTGCTCAGGAATTTTCTGCTTGTTTCTGACTCTGCCAGCAGACTCTTTAATTTGGTATTGTCTTAACTTCACTCCTGAGATTTAGTGGGGAGCTGGAGGCACCTTCTCCTCTCCACGAGGCTGCACGCTGGCAGCACAGTGGGTGCATGCTGTCGTGTAGGAAGAGGAAATGGTTTGGCAGATTAAGGGGCTTCCTCTTCTTGTCGAGGGGTTTTGCGATGATTTTGGCTCAGTCCTTTAGACAAACCAGTGTGAGGAGTAACAGCAGCATTACTGTAGGATTTCAGCAATTTCCTCAGACTCCATCAAACCATATTGAGATGAACATCATCTGGTCCCAGCCTTTGAATTGGTTACTGTTAAGTTTCACAGCTGAAAAGGGCTTTAGTCTGAGAAGCTGAATTACTCAGAGGTGATAACTTGAAGCTGAAAGTGAAAAATGTGTAGACTTTGGATCTCCTAACATTCATTATGTAAACACAGTGTTTTCAGAGCTCCTAAAATGGGATTATATGCCCTGTAGCCTCTAAAAGAAACATTACAGTTCTCAAATAAACCTGTATTAGGTCATGTGAAATAAAAGCTGGTAAAACTGTCATCAAAATCATTTGCTTATATGGCAAATTACTAATTCTCTCTCCTACTATAACACTTTGTAGATAATATAGGAAGTTCCAGCCAGATTACAGGTTAGCATGTAAGATGGGTTCTTTAAGAAAAAATAAAACTCCCTAACGTTTTCATGTCATATGTTCTCAATAGCTAAAAAATATGAACTTATTTTTTTAATTTAAAGTGAATATATTGTCTTTCAGACTTCTGCGCCAAGTTCCAGTTAGGGCAAAACTTTCTTTTATGACTGAATAAAGTCCTGAAAGAATTACAATGGCAATAACATCAAGCTCATAATAAGAGCTGTTTCATGTATTATTTGTCTTTGAAAGTGGGCCATGAAAACTTTCCAAAGAGAAAATCAGAGTTCATTGCTCTTTTATAGAAACTATTCACGTTTTCTTGGCCTAATTATCTCTAGAAGATTCTGTGCTGTGGGAGATTTGTAAAAGATGCAGATATCTCCACACATGCATTCAGAGAGCTCCCCTAAAACTGGCTTGGGCCCTGTATGGACAGAAGATTTCATCAGCAAATGCAGTGGGATGCTGAAAAATCTGCTCTAGGAAAAGCACGTTGTTATCACATTGCTCTTTTGTTTGTACTAAGGGCTGCTTTTTTCTTCCCGTAGGTTCTCTCATACCATGCTTCTGCTGCTGAGGAGGAAACGAGGGAGCTGCAGGTAACAGTGGTAATTGAATTTTTTACTATTACTTTAGAAATATTGCTTTAAGAGACCAACCAAGAGGAGTCCTGTACACAGATGTGATCCCTAAAGGGGCAGAAGTACATGTTCCAGAAATAAAAATGGCAGTGAAGCTTATACTGATGGGTTCCTGAGCTGAATCACATAAAAGGGAACTATTACAATGCCTACAGTAAGAGGTACAAGCTGCCCAAAGCACTGTGAGAACCAGACCTGTGCTGACTGATTTTTCTCAGGAGTTTGAAACAGTCACAGCTGGTGCAATGTCAGTATCAAACTCATAATAATTAAGTATTCCAGAAGCAAAATGTTGTGAACTTTCCATTCTGCAGCTAAGTCTGAATGCTGTATGTCTTACAGCTTTGGTACCTTTCAAACATCCCAAGCACGGGTGCAGCTTTGTGGCCTTACGTATAAATGCTGTATTGAATTTTTTAATGCAATGATTTTTAAAATGTTTTATTGTTGCTTTTCTGTGCAGCGTCCTGTTCTGCTCATGTTTAATTCTGTGTTTAGAAGCCACTGCCTAAGGAATAACTACAGCTAGGATTTCAAAGCACAGCATGTGCTTAGTTTCTCCAAGTCATCAGCAGGTATTCCAGGGAAATAGCATCACCCCTGCTGCATGAAAACAAATGGGAGGAGGGAGAGGAAGGAAGGTGTAGGGGACCATGAGGTGGGTAGTGTGGGACTGGTCTGGCCAAGCAACATACCAAGCTGTAAGACTAAGGGTATCTCTGGAACAGCGTCGCACAGATTTTTGAACCTCAGTCTTACCACATTGCTGCTCATCAATAAAGAGCCAGTGACAAGACCAGAGTGCAACACCTCTCCTAAGGTTTCTCTTCAGGGCTTGCAATGAAACCTTTGGGGTTACATTGTTACTGCTCAATGAAACAGAACCACGGCAAACCTGGAACTGGATCACTGTCCACCTGCATGGCTTAACTGTCCACAGCTTCCTAGCACACTCCTGGTCTGTGTCAACCACCACTCTCTAAGGTGACACCAGAGCACAAGCACAGGCCTTTTCATTTGCACTCAGAAATTTTTTATTTTAGTTTTTATTTTTTGCACTCATATTGTTGTATAAAGATGGCCAAAATAGTTTAAATTTTTTTTCTGGATATACCTTTTTGCTCTGTTTTGCTTCTAAATAATCTGAAAATAGATACTTATCAGGAAGCTGGGCTAGAAGATGGTTGTAGGGCTCTTCCAGCTGGCACTATTCCATCCATTATCTGCCTTATGGAATAGCCTGCAGTCAAATTTTTTACTTTAATCATCGTTTCCAAATACTTCAGAACTGTCCTATTGCATAAGTCACCTCCTTTGAGCCTGGATACTGCCTGCAACCTGTGTTCTATCATCCAAAGCAGATAAAACAAAGCAAAACTCTTTATAGCTGCCACACAGTGGTCCCACGTTTTCTACAGCCTTCATTTTGCTGCCAATGTATTTACAGAAACCAAAGCTCAATAACTTGAAATTAAAATAGCTGATGAACTTTCATACTGTAAAACAGGAGGCAGAAGGCTCTAGTGGCTTCGGTAAGTGAAAAAGGAAATATCTAATCTGGTTAAACAACACTATAAATTGCTATACAGTGCAGGTTTCTCACATCTCAGCTGACATGAAACTCACTGTTGTGGCTGTAAAAGGGAGGAGATCAAGGAAGGGAAAGATAAATTATGAATGAAGTGAAGTGTGAGGTGTTCTTTTGAGGTCCTTCTGTGTCCTTCCAGCCCCTTTCCTTGTGAAATATCAGCCTGCAGTTGCAGTTTTTCAAAATTACGTCAGTAGCTTTGCTGAACAGTTGCATTACTTACCACTGAACACGCAGGCCTTTCATTTGCTCACAGCTGAAATACCACGTGAATCCAAACTGAGGGACACAAAATTACTGGCACAAGGAATGTGTAAGAATGATGCATTTTTTTCCGGTGTAAATACTCTTTTGCATAATCTTCCGTGACTTCCTGATTCTGACACGCAAGACAGAGGACAGCAAAGTTACATGGAACAGAGGCTGGCAGCCATAGTTCCGTGGATTTGCGTGTTACGTGCACTAATACTGTAGATTATGACAAACGCTTCCTTTTCAGTTCCTCAGCCTTCTGGGACACAGCTGCCCACGCTGGAGAAATGTTTTCCTCTAGAATTACAAAGAGAACAATAAAGGTTTATTTCTTCCACCATTTCAGATTTACCCGATTTTCATCGGATTATATTGAGGTGAAATAGCCGTAAAGTAGTAGCACTGCAAACCCCACCTTTTATTGTACTGCAGAAAATTATACTAAGTTTTGTTGTATGGTATAAGATTTAGCATTTATTTTGTTAGTATAAGAGTTAATATAAGACTTAGCATAACCTCAACACTGGCATTTTGAAGGGCAACCAATATAAATACTCTGTATTTTGTAACTAGAAAAGGGATGTAATACATGGAGATATTACTGACAATTAAAAGATCAGATTTAAAAACATATAGAATGGGGAGGTAATTGTGTACTTTGTAATTTCAAACTTCACATTGAAGGTTTATGGTCGTATGCAAACTGCACCAAACCCACTGACCACAGGTTTTAAAGATTACTGATCACAAACGAACTCAAATTTTTCAGGTTTCTAGCCCTGAGAAAGCTCTGCCTGTGGACATGTTCTGACTCCCATCGTGCCCAATGTGGATTCGGTTATCAAATCTGTTTTACCGACATCTCTTTCCTCACCATTTCTAGAAAAACGTCAACAGATTTTGCTCTATGCACATCCATAAAAGCAAGCATATAACTCAGCTGTCTTGTTTTCTCAGTCTCCCAATATCATCAATAATTTTGGTTACAATTTGCCTCAGGTGATTTAGATAACCAGACTGACTAGGTAATTCTATCCTTATCCCCTTGATCTATGGAAAAGTGCTTGTTAAATCTAAGGTAAAAAGGTAAACAAGAAAGGCCAGGGGAAGTAAATGAGAAGCAATCGTCAGTTTCCAGTATCACGTGAAGGTAAAATTTAGTGCCTCTTTTTCAATGCCTCTGTTGGAAAAGCAGGTATTTGTTCTGCTTTCTCTGCCCTAGTGCTAAGTTGTGTTCTCTCATTCTTCTCCAGGCTGCTGTAGTGCCATCTGCACAAACTCTCAACCTGACTGACTTCTACTTCAGCGATTTTGAGCTGTCAGACTTTGAAACAACACTGTGCACAATTCGAATGTTCACAGACCTCAACCTGGTGCAAAACTTCCAAATGAAACATGAGGTATGGTTGCTGCCAAATACTGCTCCCCAGAAAGAGACAGCTGAATTATTAGGAATTCAGAGCAGTGAAATGATCCCACAGAAAATATAATTGGACATTTGTATTAAAGAGTAACTGGCAAACTAGGAAGGTATATGAAGTATTGGGGCCTGTCCTCAGTTTGGTTCTACTGAAGGATTAACAATTTTAAGTCTATGATTAATGGACTGGAAAACAGAATACTGAGGAGGGAGAGGATAGCAACATCTCAGGAAGTAAAAAACTCTTACAAAGAGGACAAATAACATTGGTCACTATGTCCATATGAGGTAGGAGCTATCCCTACAAAAGAATAGATTAGAGGTGGAGCTTTATAGTTATGGAGATACTAAAGACTGAAACAGATAATTTAGGTGGGCTGTGGGAATTTCCCTGAAGATTTCTACCAATACATCTGTCAGAGGTGATCAAGACAGGTAAAACAGAAAATCTCTTCAGCCTCTTCCACTCAGTGCACACAACACCTATTTGTAGAAACCTTCATTTTTAAATACTTTATTTTTGCTTCATAACCTTTTCAATAAAACCATCAAAATTCATATAAAATGCAAGATTAATTTGTAGAGCTTCATAGGCAAACCCATTAGTTAAAGAAAACATTTATTTTCTAGATCAGCAGTTTATAGACCAATTTAGATTAGCAGAGTTCAAGGGCCATAAGGAGTATTGTAATACCTAGTCTGATCTCTTGAATATTCCAGTATTTAGCTTCACCTCTGTAGTAAGGTCAACAACCTCAAGGAATATGTCCCAACATCAAATTACTACCCGACCTTCATACCTGTCACTTCTGTACCAAAAAAAAAAAGGTAGGAAAAAAATGTGTGTGTACATATATATATATATGTAAAAAAATTATAACCCACAATTTCTAATACTGTTGAGTAAAACATCCAGGACATGCGTTCTTCCTGCATAAAAAAGAAACTACCTACCAATATAGTAATCTTTCTATCATAGTTACTTGCTTCTAGCAATATAGTTATCTTTCTATCATACTTGCTTGTTTTCCAAAGTCCAATTCCGCTTGGGTTTGACAAGCTGATAGGAGGGAAAAGCTGCCTGTTCATTCTCAAGACAGCTCTTAAGAGGATTCATTCTCAAGACAGCTCTTAAGAGGATTCAATAACTAACTAATTAAATTTTCTCTATCAAATATGTCATTATAAACATGGATTTTTCTCTCCCAGTTAACTCAACATACCTCAGTTTCTGAATTAACAGCAGTGCTTCTGACATTGACATTCAGCAATAAAACCTCAAACCCACAAGCATTAAATACTCAATGAGAAGCTGCACTAGTGGTTGTAAGCCTGTTCTTATCTACAGTCACAGTTACAAGTGTGTTATATTTGAACTTAAAATTGAGTTAAATGGAAATTCTTTTTCAGTAAGAGTTTCCAAGTGGGATTAAAAAAGCTTGAGTGTATTAGAAATCTGTTCTTCTTATAAAAACACATCTATGTGATGCTGTTTCTTAAAGGTTCTCTGCAGATGGATTTTAAGTGTGAAGAAAAACTATCGGAAGAATGTTGCTTATCACAACTGGAGACATGCCTTTAACACAGCACAGTGCATGTTTGCTGCTCTGAAATCTGGGAAAATTCAGGTGCGTTTTCAGTTCCTCTATTAAGACAAATGCTCTAATGATGCACAGCTCTGATTGCCATGTCAGTTCATGATTCCATGGTATTGCCAGTGGAATCTTCTGCTGAAGAGTTCTGGCTATGAGGGCTTGGTTTATGAGACTGCTGCCACGTTGTTTTTGTACCCAGTTTCAATTAAATCCTCCGGAAATGGTTATCTGGATGTTCCCAATGGGGATATCTCAAATAAGGTGGTGCGTACATTGTTATGGCCTTTTGCAAAGTCCATGCTCAGGCTACAAGCAAGTCAAAAAGGTGGAGAAGAAAAGCTTGACCCATTTTCAGGATTTTTCCTTAAAATATTCAACAGGAATTTTTTAATGTTCAGATGCAGAGACGAGTACAGCTTTAGATAAACAACAGAACAGAAAAAATACAGAAATAAATATTTAAATGTTTATTCCAATGCTTTTTAAGAAATTTTCAACTTTCCACTTAAAAAGAAACCTAACAATTTAAAAAACAACCTAATCATTCTGATTAGGGCTAGATGATGCTCTAAATAAGTAAGATATTGATTCTACATCCTTTCAAAACATGTTCTTAGGTTTTGTTTTTATATTCTTGCAGGAAACAGAATGTTTCTGCTCCTTCTGAATAAACATGCTTGTTCAGTTTGATTACAGACAGTTGTTACTAGTTGGTTTATACTGCTTTAGAGTAAGCACTTCTGAGAGCATAAATAAATCCCCTTTGTTGGCCAAAACCCAATGCCAATGAGGAAGAGGCATTTCTTTCCTCTAAAAACTTTGTCTCACTAATGAAAATGACAAAAGGTGCTGAAAGAGACCAAGGCAAGGACATCCATCTTCCTTCTCTGCTGGAATGGACATGGTAGTTTTGCTCAGTGTGCGGTCGAGCAATCTCTGATGATCCTGATAGTTTGCCTGCTATTTTTGGAATCCTGACAGTCTCCACTGCAATTTCCATAAATTGTTTATTCTTAACTACACTGGATTCGCTCCCTGCTGATTCTCATGTCCTAGATTCCGGAGTCTGAACAGCATTGAATATAACTCAATTTTTTTTCTAGTTTGAGGGGAAAGGGAAGCATTGGGAGACACATTTTCCTGGGAGAAACATAAAATCAATCATTTCCAAACTGAGTTGTCTTTTGACTGTACTAAAAACAGGTTTCATTATTTAGACAGCAGATGTAAAACACATTGTACAAAATAAATTTCCCAACTCACTTCTGGCATTACTCTTTGCATACAGAGCAAACTGACTGACTTAGAAACACTGGCTTTGCTGATAGCAACTCTGAGCCATGATCTGGATCACAGGGGAGTGAACAACTCTTACATACAAAGGTAAGTGGGTCTGAGAGAAGTGAAATAAAAACAGGTGAGTGAACAAAAACAAGCACAGAGCTAAATTAGGTACAACCTCATTGTTTTGATGATGTGGGGCTATGAAAAGGAGCAGCTTTTTACAAAGCAGAAAGTGCAAGAACAGGCAGAGCCACCCACAAGTCCAAAGCAAAGATGCACAGACTCAGTTGCTGACTAACTATGATGGCAGATGAACTGAACTCTTTGCTGTGCAGGGACAACATTTTCCTGCTCCCGTTCCCAGCGTCTCCTCCCCCATTTCCCATAAAGTGACAGCAAAAGGCTGCAGCTTCCAAGGGACAGTGTGTAGGAATCGTGCAGCTTTTCAGATCACTCCCTGCCCAGCCCAGCTGTTTGCTGTCTTGTCCGGGCCAACGCAGCACCAAGATCTGCAGCCCTCTGATACAGAGGTGTCTCCCCACCATTTTGAACTCAGATTGTTTTACTCGTGGCTTAGCCACGTTTTTCCAGAATTCTACGTTGTTTAGAATAAGTTACATGGTTAAAATCACATTAAAAAGGTATGGTGGTTTTGCATTGATTTTTGATTATCTGTACCCTTTAACTTTGATCCAATCTGGAATTGCAGAAAAGCCTTTACAATACAAAAAGACAAAATATATTTAAAACATTGAAAAAATATTTTTACTAAACAAACTATTTTGGTTTGAATTTATCAAAATGAAATATCTGAACAAGTCTAAAATTTTCCCCATATTTTAATTTTTAACTAAAGATACTGGGGTTTTTAGAATTTATTAATAATTTCAAATCCACCCAAAATGTGGGGGTTTTCAGTGAATTTGGTATCACCTCTAATAACAATATATGAATCTTCAGTTGAATAAACCGCTTGATTTAAAGCATGGCTTAATGTGATTCCTGTGATATGGCAGTGTGTCCTGGCCTGACCAGAGATGGGGAAAAGATACAAGCACACACTTCTGGGTATCTTTTTCTGGCAGAGCTGGAGAATGGTTTTGAAGTGACCTGTAGAAGGAGTGGTCTGCTGTTCTCACGATGTGTAAAGTAAGATAGTAGGGAAGGAAAAGCTTGTTTGAGGCACAGAATACTGAAAGGCAGAAGATAAGTAAGGTGAAGCGGAACTCTTGCATTTCAGATTTATGTCTTTGGAGTAACACTGACTGATGGGTAAAGGAAAAACAAAGTCCACAAAATTGAAAGAGTAACCTTTTTCTAGCTTGGTAGTAGAGGATTCCAGCAGTAACTGTAGCCTTGCAGTGATTGGAACTAGTTAGCTATTTTTTGCTTTATTTATTTAAAAATAAATTTCCTGGAAGACATCTGGAGATGCGTCATCTCCTCTCAAAAATGTCCTGGGAAAGTGTCATAGACAGCAAAATCTAACATTTACACATGCTGTAAAGCTGAGATGGTTACAACTTAATAATTCCTTTCTCAATAGAAAGTTCCATGATTTTTTTTTTAAATATAAATACAAGAGTTCTTATTTCTAAGAACAGATCCCTTCTGTTTCTTCCTTTGAAGCAGGAAGAGTGGATATTCAGTGTATGATTCTTTTCTTAAGCAGCAGGGTTCTAAAAATTGAAATGGTCCTGGCAGTAGAAGTTACAGAAAGGGAACTGCTTGAAGGCCTTTAGGTAGATATGCAGGGGCGGGTCTTTTCTTTTTCCTCCAATCCCACATGTACAGTAGGAAGCACAGAAAGCCACGCTGACCAAACCCCTGTGCTCAGAAAGCTGTGGTGTCCTTTGGCCTTGGTGTGGGGGTTTGACAGAAGTGTCACTACAGAAGTTGGACCTGAATTTATTTGCAGCCCCAGCCAGGGCGTGTGAGTACTGAGCGAGCTCTGGTTTGGAGCAGTACTTGGAAAGATAACCTAAGAGATTTCTCATATATTTTTCTCTCCAGCCAGGATGAACTCTAGGAGACACAATATGCATCCCACTTAATTCAAGGGGAATTTCACCCAGCATGTGTTGGCACCATGCTACAATTTGTTTCCTTGCAGAAACACAGGACTACATTTGCTCTACACCCCTTTTGTGGGGGTCTCAGAGGAGGTGCTGGGCAGCCAGCCCATATTCCTCGGGGGCTTGTGTCCTTTTAATCTCCCTTTATGCGTTTTTGTTTGTCTTTCCATCTTTCTCTCCACGTTTTTCTGCTTCTTAAATCCCCAGAGTCTCCTCTTACTACTTTTATTTGAGTCTCTGTGCACTCACTCACACAGAGACCAAATCCTGCAGCCACTAAGTCATGTGAATGGTCCTGAACCATACAGAAAATCTCATGGAATTATATGCTAAAAAAGAACTTCTTACATGATTAAACGTTTGTAGGTCAGATTATAAATAGAGTAATAGGTCCAGGATCATCAGCAAAACAGACTTCCAAAAGAACCCAGATTTAGCTAAAGAGGTGACATGAGCAGTGTGGGACCAGGGGCTGAAAATCAAGACAGAGCAGCAAAAACCAAGAACTGTATAATTCAACGAGGGACAGGGAGAAATTGGAAATCCTCAAGAGAGGAGGAGTTTCTGTACTTTTACCATTTTCTAGACTGAGATACTTTTAAGTTCTGCACTAAGGTATTTTTAAGTTCTGCACCTGCACAATTGGTTTCCTGCTTTTTTTTCACTGCCTGTAGTATAACCAACATCTCTATTGGCCTTCAAGCGTTTCCCTTTCAGATTTTACCCGGGCAAAGGGTAGGTGATGATGTTGCAGTAGTTCAGTCATGAAGATAGTGGTGATGAAACACCAGTACAGTTACTAACCCTAGGAAATTACTTGATCAACATTTTGGGCCCAGCATCATATTGCACTGAGGCCAGCAGGAATTTTTCTATTGGTATCAGTGAGTTTCCTTTTAGGTTTGCATTATTACTTACAAGCTCAGCAGATAAGATGACTAAATATGCCGGCAGGTGGTTCGTAAACATGTAACATGTTTAAGAACATGTTACAGAAACCAAAACTGTCTCCTAAACTCTGCTTGTGAAAGAACTCTTCATGTTGCCTTTCTTTTTATACAAGAACTTCTACTCTTTATAAAACCTTGTATTACATTCTCACTCCTTGCATGTAGCTGGTCTCTACAGGTAACAGAAGGCAGAAAACCAGAGCTGTAAGTGCTCTGACAAAGGAACAGCATTATCTTTTAATCCATATTCCTACAAAGAGGATGTTAAAAGGGAAGTTATTTCTGGATCACTAATATGTTTGTCTAATTTGGTTTCTCCATCTTTTTCTTCCTCAGAAGCGAACATCCACTGGCTCAGCTGTATTGCCACTCAATCATGGAGCATCATCATTTTGATCAATGCCTTATGATCCTGAATAGTCCAGTGAGTGCCACATTCCTGTGTATGCTGAAGGAAACTATTTTACTTTCTATTTTTAGCTTCTGGATAGAATCCCACCCTTATATGTTCTTAAGTGCTCTTTCTTCCTTTTTGGGTAAAGAAAGCAAATGCAGCAACGTGGAAATCACAGTTCTGTTGCTGAGAGCCACCAAAGCTTTCCAAGTGCTGTCTGATAAGGGAAGCCTTGCTAACATCCTTTTGAGTACCTGCTTCCTTGGACCAAAGGAAACAAAAGGCTTTGCTGCCACTTTCATGACCTCTTAAAAACCACCAAACAAACCCAAGTCCTTCCTCTCCTTTCAAAAAACATTCCAGCCTACACAATCACAAAGCAGCCCTGATGAGACCAAACCAAACACTGCTCATGTTGACATTCCAAAGTGAACCCAAACTTAAGTTAAGTAAATACGCAAACAAAACGACATTCTTCTTGTTTGATGCTATTATAATTTGACGCTATAATTCTGAAGACCAGTGATCTAGCGTGCACAATCCCTTCAAAGGACTGCTCCTTTTGTGCGACAGGTTGGGGTACTTCTGGCATTCTTTGTATTGTAATGATCCTTTGCTATTCAGATAGGCAAATATGGAAAAACAATGGAGGCGAGTTCCATTTCACCAGCTCTGTAGTGCTTTGGTTTACCAGGAGGCTGCTGAGCTTCTATTTCTTTTTAATAGCTTGTTATTTATGCTGCTTCATAAAGGAAAATACTTTCATTTACTAGAGGTGTATGGGCAGGTATGGGAACCTGTTATAATTCCTCTGCTTCAGGGAGGGGAAGGAAGAGGAAAGAGAAGCTGTGATAGAGCCAGTGACAAATTTAATTTTAATGAATGAAATGGACTTAAAGGCTTTGATGTTGCTTTGCTTGCAGTTTCATTTTGTAACAGTCAGTGATGATGCTGCTGCTATGCAGCTTTCTGCCATTACTCAAGAGGACTGGAATTTTTATTTTTAAACCAGGGAATCTGGGAATGGAAGGAGGGTTAAATAATGACCTCAGATATCAGCAAGCAACTCATAATGATTTGGTAACTTAGGGACACTTTAGCAAGCTGGTGTTGCCCATTTCACTGATAGCACTGTTTTTGGCTTTTTTTGTAAAGGGAAATCAGATTCTCAGCAGCCTTTCCATTGAAGAATACAAGGCTACACTGAAAATGATAAAACAAGCCATTCTTGCCACAGACCTGGCACTATACATAAAGTAAGTCAGAGGAAAGTTGGGCTGGATAGTCGCTGCTGAATATTAGGATCACATCAGCATGCTGCAAAATCTTTTCTTTTAACTTCTTTTAAAGGAGAAGAGGAGAATTTTTTGAACTTCTAAGGAAGAAGCAGTTTAATTGGGAAGACCCCTCACAAAAGGAGCTATTTTTGTAAGTAAAAGCAGAATAATCAAGAAGTCAGTTAATACTATTGGGTACCCAATTTCCCATGTCATGTTCCTGTGAACGTCATTAAACCCAGCAGGTCTGTGTGCTCTGGGCCTGTACAAGCTGTCACTGAATTTCCTAGGTCAGAACTACTAAGGTGCAACCTGTATATGTAACCTTTGTTAAATAGCATGTGGAGTTACATTTATAACTTTGCTTTAATTTCACTTGTTTTTCTGACTTGGCTGTTCCTTGAAATTCTATGTTCTATTTTACTAATCACCTGACTTGGCGGCTACATACATTTTACCATAGAGTAATTTATCCCTTTCTTTTTGTTTGTTCTACAGAGCAATGCTGATGACTGCTTGTGACTTATCAGCCATAACCAAACCATGGCCAGTTCAGCAACGGGTA
>WEIT01023673.1:0-14678 GCA_013389985.1 Dryoscopus gambensis | reverse complement strand
TCATACTAAGAATTTCCCCACAGTATGTGAATGGTTATTCACACATGGAATATACTTTGTATTACTGAAATTACAGTCAGAATTGACTTTGTATGAGCAGGGGGCTGGAGCGTCTTTGACTTCTGCCATGCTCAGTGCAGAGGAGCTGCCTAACAGAGCCAGAAGAGTCTGGAAAGTCCTGTGGAAAGAAGCACAGGACTGGTTTTTGTAATCCTCAAGCCATCACAGGCACATTATTTCTCTAACTTGCATTAATGCCTATTATTGATATATTCAGTACTGTTAAAATCAATTCAATCTAAAATGTTTTGGTTCTATGGTAACTTTTAGAAACTATCTCCTTAAAGGCCTGATAATGTCAGTGGAAACAACTCACAATGACTCTGTCTATAAACCCTTGACTCCATCTCAGAATGCAGCCTCCTAAAATGGATGGAAAAGGCCAAATTTTTCACTCCAAGATTTTGCCATTACTTTTTCCGTCTGCCCATGTCCATACCTTGTCTGTCATTAGGTGGACATAGATTTAAATGCAGAACAGAAGGGTGCCCACGTAATGAAGGCTTTTTAAATCACGTTAGACATGAGCACTCAAGTCAGGAATCTCTCAGTTTATTTAGCTGACTCTGCCTGGCAACAGGGAAATAGACTTCTAAGATCCTTTTGTGAGCCCTCCCAAAGCATAAATGCTATGCTTCCGTGTTGCCCCTCTCCATCAGAATTCATACAGTTTTCTCCTGAGCATAACAGTGTGTGCAATGAGCCACAGCCTCCTTCAGGAAAGTCTTCATGTTTAGCCTCCAGACTATCACCAAAGGAAACATCTTTAGGCAAAGCAGTCTTTTGACACTGTCATCTGTCTTGCAGAGAAAAAAATCATTCCCTTGGCCTCACTGAAGCCTCTGATCTTTGGTCTTTGCTGTCAACTGCTGCATGCAGCCTTCTGTCTGCTGACAGGTTTTAGAGCTCAGGCAGGTTTTAGAGCTCTAAGTCCACAAAAAATGATGTAGGAAGAGGGATGTGCTTTTGCCTTACAGTCCTTCTTACGTGCTAAAACAGGTGATTGTTTCCCCAACCCCGTCACAGCTGGGGTTGTATTCTAAATATATGTGTCTGGATAAGGACTCCAATTTTCAGCAATGCAGCATCACATCAGCAGCAGTAAAATGGTGAGAAAGAAAGAAGCACTGACAGTCCACATAGCCAAGGGTGTGGGCTGTCTGCTTTGGGACTTTACATTTCCTGCCTAGGGAAACAGAGGCACAGCATGGCAGTCTACTAATGAACCACTTCAGAAATCATGAATCTGTGTGCCTGTGAGGACAGCAAACACGTCCTTTTCCTTTGATCTCTTCCTTTAGACATGTGAATTGTCTAGCCCCATGTCCTCCAGATGTTCAGACTCAAATTATGAAGGTCCCAGATTACTGGTAGAGTCCACTGAGGCTCTCCATCTTGCCCTGAATAAGGCACATGGGACAGTTTACAGAGGACTTCCAGACTGATGCTCATGAAGCAATGTTTGAGCCTCTGTTTCCCCTTTCCTGTCAGAGAAGGGATATAAAGTGCCTTCCCTCAGTTCTATATCCAGTTGTAAAATCTTTTCTACAGAGTTCATCTCAAGCTTCACCGCTGTGAACTTCTGGAAATCATGGGCATGCTTCCTGATGTGAAACAGGGTGAAGAAACAAAGAGCAGCCTTTGACCTTCAGTTCTTACCCTGGTAGCCCCAGGTGATGACAGTCAAGGACTGGTAAGGCCGCTGGACATTCAGCTTTTCAAAGAAATCTCACAGCTCTAGTACGTTTGCTCTTCTTTGCTTTCCTTCATACAATACCCATCATTGCACTTACTCAACATTTAGGGGCTGTTCACTCACTTCCTCTCCCGGTACATGCTGTGCTGTGCCCTCTGCTCACTCTGCTTCTGCCCCTCCTCTTCCCACACCCTGTTTCAGTGGCATGACAGCAGGCATTTTTGGCAAGGGTGCAACTAGCTGAGTAATAAGGAGTATTCAGATTCTGCACAGCTCTCACAACAGTTTTCTTGCTGGTGCCTCATTATAGATCCTTTCAGAGGCAGAGATGGTAGGCACAGGCAATGCAGTATGGGGGCAACAGAGCAACATGAGCTCTGAGAAGCTGCTGTCAGGTCAAGGTTTGAATACCTTTAGAAAGGTTGTCTTATTTTCTGTGTTTTGCAATTGTCTGCTTTAAAATCTTCAACCTTTCTGTGTAACTTTCCATCAGTTATCTTGGCAATCATTCGGAAATGGAAAAAAGTTAATAATTATAAAGCACTGTTTAAAAAAAGGTAGTTACTGAAAGTACGGTATGGTCAACTGATGTGCAGTGCTCCAGACCAAAAGAAATGTGCACCCTTTTTCACCCTCCATGCTCCCCACATGGACAGGACACAGTAAGGGAGTGTCTTTCTGCCAGGATATCTTGGAAGAAGTTGGGGAGGTGACATGGGCAGACCACTGGAGGTGTCCCTCTGGAGGCAGCAGGTGTCAATGTCAGAGGAGCTGAGACAGTCCGTCACATCAACTTCTTCTAGTCTAGGAAGACTATCTGGCTGGAGTTATTCAGGCTCTCTGTGTAGCTGGCCAAAATCTGTTTTTCTCAAGTCATCTGGATGAGAAAGGTGATTTTACAGGTTTTGCAGCATTTAATCAGATGGAGAAACAGCCTTGCTGTTTGTCTCCAGGGAATTACTGTGAAAAGAATGTTGAATATGTGGACTGTAATGAAGTAATGTTAATCACTAACCTAAGGACTGTTATTATCAGGATTGCATAATAATTTTCTGTAAATTGACTATAGATATTAATTATTGTTAATCAGCATCATTCTTCCTACTGTAGTTCATTGTGAAATCTCTTGTAGGAGTTATACTTTGAAAAGCTGTATTTAGCATTGCTTTGAGAAGTACTCACTCTCATGAATATTTTAGTATAGTTTTTTTTTGGTTCAGGGTTGTAGTGGCTTTACAAGTAAATGTGTGAATTCTTGAATACCGTATATGACCACCCTGATAGTGGAACTCAGTAACAGTGGGCCTGTTTTCAAATCTTGTTCAAACTTTCTTTGCATGACTATAAAAATATCCTGGATTGTGTTACTCTCTCAGATGACAGTTGCACTAGTGGAAAGGCTATATTTCAGTGATAATCCACAAATTAAAATAATAAATTGCAAATACTACAGGACCTGGAAGAAGCCATTACAGTATATTAGTTGCAGTTTAGAGTGCTAATAACATGCTAGCATCGGACTAATTGGGAAGGACACTACTTGACTGCATTGCCAGCCACAGTGCCTTAGCAGCACAGGTGGATGCTGTGAGCTCCTCTCCCAGACAGAGCAAAGCCTCTGATGGGCAGCACAGGCTGCTGGAAGCCTTCATTCCCTGCTGCAGATGGCAACCAAGCTCCTTACGGTGCTCTACACACATTTGGCTCCAGAGAATTCAGTGTTGGATATTGAATGTCACCTCTATTGTGATGGGATGTTTCCACCACAGCTCGTGTGGTGGGACTGCACAGGGACTGCTCTCAAGTTCCATCTCTGCTGAAACTCCAGTATTGCAGTCATAGAGGGAAGGTGGGCATGAAAAGCAAGTTCATGGGGATGAAAAACCCATTGGGTGATTTTTAACCCCACAAAGAAATGCAGCCTCTTGCTCAAAAAGTCATTTTGGAGTGCCCAAAGACAAAAGGAGGGAGCAGGAGAATCAAAGTCCAAGACTGGGGCAGAGTCCACAGGTGGGTGGATACTCCCTCCAGCTTCGATTACATGTACAGTGGTGGTGGCTGCCCCTCCCAGCTCTCACAGTTTATTCCTGAAGGATGAGTGAGGTAAGTGAGAAACCTCTCCTGGAAGCACTGGTTTCCTTTGCTGCGCATCAGCTTCTGTCTCCCCAGTCACAGGCTGGACAGTTCTGGCCTTTTCTCTCCCTTTCTTAGCTAGGGGAGGCAGCAGGTGATGCACACGTCACAGGAGGCTGATGCAGCGCACACAGATAGCACTGCTCACAGTGCTAAAGATGGGCAGGACACAAATCCTTGCAAAATGTGAAAATTTATATGCTACACAGTTTAGGGCTGATATACTGAACAGACACATGTATTGCAACACTTAAAAGCGCTCCCTGAAGGATACTGCACTGGTGCTGTTTCTGCATGGACTCATGTACCACAGTGCATACATAGTGCAGGATCTTGTCCCTGGCTACTTCTGCTGCATTTTCATTTGTTGATCTGAAGTGCTTGAGCCTGGTGTAGGTACTCACATGCTACACCTGGGACAGGAATATTGTTACAGTTCCAAAGAAAGCACTCACTTTCTCCCGGGAGCAACACTGAGACATCCCTTCTAGTTCAGTCCTCACAGCCTTCAGAGAGAAGGTTGAAATCAGAAAGAATGAAGAATCCAGACAAAAGAAGCCTGGGAACTCCACCTCACAAAGCTTTTTTCTGAGACAGATGGGAGGAGAAGCCACCACACTGCTCACACACACCCAACACACCTGGGACTGAGGAGGAAATCCCCTCACCAGCAGTCACATGACTATGGATGGTCTCTGTTCTGATGACCACCATCTCTCTTCCCCAGCATGCTTCCATGTCAGTCGACCCCCAAGACATTATCCAGCAGTGCCAGGACCTGCCTGCTCTACTTTGGTGTTATGGGAACTAGTTTAGGGCTCTTTGTCCCAGAGCCATCCATTCTTCTCCCATGCTTTCATACACAGAGCAGGAGCAGATGGTGTGGGGCTGGGCTGGACAGTCACATCACATCCCTGGGACCGTGCGCAGGTGGGTTTTGTGCTGGTGGAGGGTTTCACAGAAGTGTCCCCTCACAGTGATGGGTTCTCTTCTCACCCCAAGGACTGACTTCAGGATTCCTACTGCAAACCAGTGAGATGTGAGGCTTGGGATGAAAATCAGGAATGGCAATGAGTCACTCCAGGAGGATGAGAGTGAGGAAAAAAGCCTGGTGGGAGTAAGGTGTGGGACTAAAATGCTTAATGCATCAGGCTATCTGCCTTATAGTGAAGACCCTAGCATAGAAAGAGAGGAGCTGTAAAAAGAGAAAATACCAAACTCTGACCAAATGTTTTCTGAGCATATTGCATGACATGGAAGAGACAGGTGGGTATGTGAGCAGCAGAGGGATTAATTTGCAAGAGAAGGGATGACCTGTGTGTTTCCCAAGCAGATGGCCAACCTGGTGTCCCACTGACAACCGCTGGCTGAACAATGAGAGGGGGGTTGCATTGCCCTGGGTCTTGCAGCAGCTCAGCATGCAAACAGCACAAACCTGGCCCAACACCACTGTCTTCTTTCACCTCAGTATGGAAAAGAAGGAGGAACTATGGCTTAAAAGGGAAAGCACTAAACAGGTGAGTCCAGTGTCTCTTCTGCTGCTGGTTCCTTGGGTAAGCAAGTTGCACAGGCTACCTGTGATTCAGTATCCATTTCCAGAACAGGAATAATGGCACATCATTGTTTCTCAGGGTCAGTGTAAGAGGAAAACACATCTTGTAATCTGAAAGACTCATCACTGTGGTAAAAAGATCTTTTTGTATGCAAATCTTTTCATATGGAAGCTTAGTGCAGCATTTGCAACTTGTGAGCTTACAGAGGAACATTTATGTTGAGGGATGAGGGGCCTCCTTTTGCTGCTGGCTGCTGTGACAGCCTCTGGAAATGTGGTGAAGCAGAGCGGCGCACGGAAGAGAGGGAAGTCTGTAGCACAGCATATACAACCCGGCAATGGAAGTCATTTCCACTGGGTGTCACTGTGACCACAAGTTTAGCAAAACCGAAGCAGTAAGCTTGTGGGGAACCACGGTTTTGGTAGCTTCTGTTTTAGAAGTCAAGCCCTCAAGGGTCTTACCCCACACTTGTTATACTCCCGCTGTTTGTCCATAGAGTTGTGGCCAACAGCAGGATGATGAAGCACTGTTCTTGAACCTGGTGTATGCTTCAGGTGTTTCTTGTTCTGCAGCCTTTTTAGAAAGTGCTGTGAGGCCCAGGGAGATCTTACACGTGCTCTGTCTTCTTTGTGGCCCCAGGGAGACAGACTCTATGTCTTAGTTACCATGATTGTAATCAGGGGAAGATTCAGTGCATCGACTATTTGCCAGTATTCTGGAGAGTTGATTTTTTTCAAGGTACCAGGATCCTGAAAGCTGCTAGAATGTTGTCTGAGACTGATTAAACCTGCTTAAATTCATGAAGGAGAAGCGCTATGAAACTGCGATCCAAAGTGAGAGAGGGCATGGGACAAAGGCACTGGACTAGCAGAGCCAAGGCAAGATGGCTTTCTTTCAGTGCTGGGATTGAATATGCAGCCTGGCTGCTGTACTTGTAAAAACTGCCACTTCTGCAAGTACTGCACTTGTCCTTCTTTCCTCTCTTGGTGGATCCATCTGTGGCTCCTGCATTGCCACTTACCTGTGGGAAGCAGGCATTTACAGCATGATCCACTAATTTCACCCGCACCAGTACCTGTCATGAGGGTCCTGCTCAGCTCCTGCCAACCACTCACCTTTCTGTTCACATTTCATCACCTTTCCTCCCATGTCTTCTCTTCTTCTTAAAAATTGCTGAACATGTCCCAGCGCTTCCTTTCCATGCCAGGAGCTAGGCCCAGATCTTGGCAGGAGCCAACTTTGTGTGTGAGGAGTAGGTTACCCTGATATCCCCAGCCACTTTTTTCAACACTGGTGCAACATGCTCTATTTTCACCCATCAGTGCTAGTTTTCACACCAAACGCCAACATCACCCCTAAAATTTTAATATACCACATGTGTTCCAGTGGGATTAACTGTGTCAGCTTCTTGCTGCACAGCAGATCTCTGAGGGGTTTTGCATGCTGATGTATGAATTTCTCTTCCCCCAGAAGTAAGGAGATTTTTCATGTCAAAACCCCACACACCAAGCAAGCTTGGTGCAGTTTTTATGAGATAAGGTTAGAGGAGAGCTTAGTCTGATGCACCCAGCTGAGATAGCAATCAGTGCATTGAGAGGTGGTATACAGAAATGTTTGCTTCTCAGTTCATTGTTCCTGCTAAGCCTCACTCCTGTTTCAGCCCTGTGTGTACCAACATACAGCACCCTGGCGCAGGGCTGCAGCCCCCAGTATTGCTGTCTGGCCTTTTCCTGGCACACGTGGCCCTGCAGCTAATGCAGCTCTGCTATCCTTCCCAGCTGCCCCGTCACCGGGCAGCTGGAGTGGGAAGCCAAGGTGGGGGAGGAATTCAGTGCCTTAAAAGTGGCTGGAGAAGAACAGAAATAGGCCAATAAAAGGCAGGAGTCATTCCAAGGAAATTATGTTACTTGTTTTCAGGGTCAGTAGTTAAATAATGGACTGCACACAATGCTGTAAATCTCTACTTGAGTGTAAGCATATGGAAAGTATTTCGGTATAAATTAACTTCATAAATTATGGTTTCTCTGTTTTCACTCACTCCTCCCTTTTCTTGATGATTACTACTTCAGTTCTACCTCATTTCATGGGCTTTATATCTTGCCATACAGAGGACATGACAGCAACGTATCTCAAAGGACTCAAATTCTTCTGCAAAAGGACTTTTGAGCTTCCCAAGTGTCACCAAGAAGAGAAAGAAAACAAAAAGCTATGCTCAGGCAGACACAAGTGGCAATGTTGTAAGAGAAATAGCATATGCTAATGTCTTCCCAGAGCTCAGACCTGTGCTTTGCTCCTGGGCCAGGGTGAGTGAGACAGGGAGCTGGATGTGTGTATGGTGCTCCCAGGGGAGACCTCTGCACCTGACAATGGATGCAGCCATCGGCTTGAAAGAGTTAGTAGATGTACTTTTCTCGTTTGAGATAAGGTACAGCTCTGAAGTGCTTTGCCTTCAAGCTGCCACACGGGCTCCAGTTCCTATTTTGCTTCTGCATAATCTTTCTTTTCTCCTCATCAGGGTGTTCATTGTGCCACCTTTCCACAACTTTTAAATATTTTGAAGGATGCTGTCCTTATCTGCTTTTGACAAGGAGTCTTTACTCTGACTTGTTCTACACAGGGCTTACAGTTCTCCTTCAGGATCTCCCATCTAGAACTGGTCAGAAAGTAGATTTCTTGTCCCAAGACAAAATGTCAAGATTTAAATGCTTTTATTATAAAGGTGGCCAGAAGAGCAATTTTATTACATATTACTTAAATGGTGTTCCAGGGGAGGTTTGCCCAGCTTTGATCCTCTCTCTTTACTCCCTTTTTTTCCTTTTTTGTCCTTTCTCTTTTTTTTCTTTTTCCTTATAAGGTAAATATCACTTTGAATAATACAGTAAAATTCTCTGTAAGAAATAACTTTGACTTTGGATATAGGAAATATACAGCCATATTTGTTGTACTTCTGATGGTAAAACAAATACAAGTGGTAAAGGATATATTCTTATGTTGATGAAGTCCTGTTCCCCTGAAAAAAAATTTAAAGTTTTTAAAATTTAAAAGCTCAAACCCTTTCTAGCATGCACTTTGAGAATAGAGGCTAGCTTCAGTTTGTGTAGGATCTGCCTTGCTGTTGAGCTGTGGCAGAATATGAAGCAAATGTTGAGTCCCCTTAGTTTGATTAAACTACTTTTACTTCCTGATCAAGATGAAGGCTCAGCCCTTCTCCCGTCAGAGACAGAGGACAGAAATGGATAGAAGGAAGAGGGGAGATGAAGTGTGGGACTTTCCCACTGCAGTCCCCGAGGGGCATATTTTCATAGCCAGGGTAAGTTACAGACAGAATCTATCTGAAGACAGGGATAAATTTTTGAGGTTTCTCCTCTCAATAGTTTCACATTTTCCATGCAAAGAGACGGAGTTGGGATATTTTCCTTTGGAGATCTGTGGGTCTTTGAAGTGGCTTCTTAAGTTTAAAGTAGATATAAACCAGCATGAATAAGAAGTGACTTACACTGTTTCTTTTAATATGACAAATTCATTTTAATCACTAATTGAAGCACCAATACTGGTTTTGACCAGTTCTGCCACGTAAGGGTTTTGTCTATTAGCTTTTAATACCATGTTATTCTGCACTCTCAAGTATATTTCTGATTCTTTTGTAAATGAGCCTCTGGCTTGGCATATGGATAATAACAGTGGGCAGAGAGGCTGCTTCAAGAACATTTGCTTTTCTGAATGTTACATGTGATTTAACAACACTATACCAAGCACAACTATTACGCCTATCAGGTGGCATTATTTTCACAGCAGTCATTGAATTATCTGTAGTAGCAGAAATGAGGGTCAGTTATTTTTCTCTCAGTTACCCCTGAATTCAATTTAGTTTATCAATCTGGCTCTGGAGCCTCAAATACCTGCCCTGCAGGTAAGAAATGTGTCACGCAAAATTATTACTTTTGGCCTAAAATTTTATGCAACCAAGGTCTGAAAACATCTGGGTTTATCCCAATACAATTTTCCATTTTCATTTTTCAGCTGAAAGGTCTGAACTGCCTATTTAAATCCAGCAAAACATTTCTACATTATGTAGAAAGCTTTGCCACTTCTGCAGTCATGGACACACGCAACTCTTTACCAGAAAGATTTTCTCTTAAAACGGAAAGTTTTCCTTTTAAGTATCTATCTCTCATTGCATTAGGCTTCAGCTATCTGCTAGATACAAACTCAACAGTTCCCTTCCAATATGTCTCATGTGGTCTCTTTTCCCCAGGATGCCCGGTACTGGGATTGACCTTTAAAACTCCATGGCAAACTGCACCTTCCATCCTTTTTCTAATGGCTATGAGAAAGAATTGAGGAAGGCCTGGGTTTGTGTTTCTTCTTCATTTAAGTGGCAATCTGTTGAAAGCATGAGGGCAAGAGCTAAGCAATGCAGAATAAAGGGTTTTGATCACACTTTTTAACTGTTTACTTTGTGTCTTTTGATGCTGCTCTCTATTTACTTCCAGTGTAAAAAGAACATATGGGGCAAAAGAAGATTGTTGAATATTGTAAACATCACTTTCTTCAATAAGCTGTAGTATCTCATTGACAAATATACCTGAGATTTCTAGGAATTTTTCCACAAAACCTTAGATAGTTCCTGCTTAGCAGGGTTTGAGGAAAAAAAAAAAAAGGAAAAACTCTTAAAAAGAACAAAAAAAACTTTTTTAGGCTTATGGAAAAGGAAGACAGACTAATCTTAAAAAAAGTTAGGAAAAAAATATGCTACAAATCCCTGGCACCTCCAGAAGACATAAGGGCTTTCAAACTACTGAAAAGATAATTTTTCTTAATTGTCTTATAAAGCTAACAAGCTTTCCCCCTTGTCTTATGTTGCACACATATTCTTGTCAGTATCAGCATATTCTCTTTTCTTCTTTAAGAGGGAAGACAAAATCGGTACAAATTCATGGCTATGTCACTTTATACTGGTGACAAATGGACCTTTAAATGTATGAACGTCAGAAGAATTTAACAGACTGTTTGAAGAAAAAAAGAGAAGGAGGTCAGGGTTAATTTAAACACAGAATTTTAGCTTCTAATCACATTTGATCTTATCTTGAAAGAAATTATTTAATGTATTATTGCATGGAAATGGAAAGAGCTGGAAAAACCTTAAAAGTAATCTGACACAGCATTGAATTTCCAGCATATTTTTGAGTGTGTGTCTTGGAAAAAAGTGAACAGCTACAATTTCAGCCCTGCTTTCTAGAGGGAAAAAGTATTCGCACAGAGGTTTGTTGATGATGAATGAGAATTACCTCAGAAAAAAGTTTACTGTGCACAAATGCCTTGGACGTGGTAGAGTGAGAGTAGTATTCTTCAGTAAATACAGCAAAACAAGCTTTGAATTTGCCATGGGATATTGATGAGACAGCTAAGGCTGATTTTGTTATATGTTGACTGTGCCAGAGCACCCAGTGAATCCACATCTTGCACACTTTTTCCTCCATTTTTGGCTGCTCATAACACTGATTTTCATTTTCATATGGTTACTATTCATCCAGTATTTTTCAGAACCTGTAAGTGTGTTAAAAGCAGATACACAGTTGTTGTGGAAAAAAATCTCTAGGTTGTATTGGACTAGCTAACTTTGCTGAAGATTGGGGGTCTGTACTCTTTGCTGATCTAGCAATGGTAGTCAATGCCTAAATCTTCCAAAAGCGTGAGGTCTCCTATTTCCCAGTCTCACATGGAAGGTGGTCAGTCACTGACTCTTTTTTAACGGATCATTTTTCCTCAGAATTAAATATTGCAGAAGTACATGGGCTACCTAATATTTCTGGAGGAGCAGGAGCATATATATGTGGGTGAAAAGGCATGCATATGCCCTCTTTGCACCTTTTCTAATGCACAGAACAGAACACAGAGATCTAGAGCAGCTTTACAGTGGCTGAACATTGCCACCCAAATTGGTACCCTGCCATCCATTTCTACTTATACCCTTTGCATTTGCAGCAGTGTGGGCCTTCTTGTGTGTAGGAGGGTGCAGGAAACCTTTCCCACTTTTCTCCAGTTTAGCCTTCTTAGGCAGGCCAGTTCTGCAGAGAAGTGTCAAAGTACCGCATAACCATGACTCAGAAACTCACTGAAGGCTCTGTCAATGTTTCTGGTAATTTTGCTCATTAATACACAGAAAATAAATCTTGTAGGTTGCTTGACTTAGTTTGCTGAAAATTTAGCCTAAATCTTGTAACTCTGTAATACTATTAAAACCTTAACAGCAGCATGCGCTGAATTAAGCACAGATTCAGGGACAGCAAAGTTGTTCGTTAGACCTTCATCGGCAAACATGGGTTAAACTATGCAAACTTTTAGTTCCCCCTGAATTTTCTTCTGATTGTAACATTTCTGCACTCTATAGTCCTAAATATCTTCTAATCTTCTGTTTGAAGCTATGTGCCTGCTGTATGCCAAAGTGCATCTGATGTCTGATAAGTAAGTAATTGGTACAATTTCTTGACTAGAAAGTGACTTACAGCAAGATGGAGGAACTCTTCTGGGAAGAGGCCGCTTCATTAGTGTTGACTTTGTGTTTTGTCTGTGGCAGAAAGTAAGCTTGAGCTTAGCTATTCGCTTTCCTGGGTTTTTCCCTGGCCGAGCTTACAAGGCAGAGGCAGCACAGCCATGTCTCCCAAGCGTCCTCGCCGCTCAGCAGGAAGCAGAGGAAACGCAAGGGAGAATCTCAGAGCCAGGTGGGAAAAGGCGCTTTTTTCCCTCTTCGGTGCGGCTCGGCCAGGTAGCCTGATTTCAAGGCAGAAAGCGTCCCAAGAACAAAGGAGGCGGGAAGGGCAGTCCAAAAGCTTTTAATCCGACGCAGCCAGGACTTACACAGACGGATATACCAACTGGACTGGCCGAATTCTCAAGCCAGACTCACCCTGAGGTGGGCGTGGAAACGGCTTTTCAAGGGGGCGGCAACAGAACGGGAACCAACGAGGGACAGGGAGAGGGGAGGACACAACTGGGACACAGTCCAATGAGGGAGTTTGGGGGGTGGAGTTGTAACACAGAACAAACGCAAAACCAAATTTAACAGAACTTTCCAGGCTAAGGGGAAGAACAATATTCAGGGTGCCACCCCATGGGCTGTGGCTTATGATCAGGCTAAGGCATTCCCACACTTAGCCCCAAAAATATACTAGTTTTTGGTAAGGCAGCACACTGTCAGGCTCCATGTCTAAGTATGGTGGGATCACGAAGCTCTCTGGGTCTCAGAAGTGCCCTGTGTCACTCTTATCCTGTCTTACTGAATGGGGTTTTCTACCCAGAATATGTCAGTACACAATCACGGTCTTTACCCCTACAGCTGTACTGGTAAAGTGTTTTGAGCATTAACCCCACGGTGGAAGGCAGAATTTTAGAGGATCTTTGGGTGTAGTTTCTGCTGAATGGGGAGTGGGAGAAATACTGGAAGTCAGATTCTAAAAACCTCAAGACAGAAAGACACTTTCAGCTGATCTGCTTAATTGTTTTCCGGATGTATTAAAAGTTATTCCCTATCCAGATGGTCAACCAAAAAAAAATTTTGCATCCCTCTGTCCTTTCTTATTTAAATGCCAGTGCTTGGAATAAATATCCGTAACATATTTTTCTATCAGTCTTCGAGTAAAATAAAACCAGGGCTGTGATTATTCATATTTTGGAAGTGGCAAATGGCAGAAAAAGTGAAAGCAATGCTCTAAGAACTTCTTAGCCTGATAAATAAGAAAGAAGTTTTATTTAAAGATCATCTTAAACTTACATGATTAGTGATACAAACTGCATAATACCGTAGAAGCCAAGAAGCCTGTTTCAGGTTCTCCTTGAGTTAGTCAAAGATCAAAATATTTAGTTTTCAACTTTTTTTCCCAATTTAAAATTGAGCCATGAGCATCATTTTTGTGAAGGTTGCTTCGTGTTCTGACTGCCTTTCAACTATAGTGTTATTTGCAAATTACTTAGTGTAACCAATGCCTGACTCAGTCTGGCCTTCTTTTTAGCCCAGGAAATATGAAAGCTGGTGAACTGGGCAAAGTGCACTCTGAGTGTGATTAGCAAACACAGGGAGGCTTTGGGGTTTTTTTTTAATTTGAAAACATCGAGAACTGTAACCAAATCAAAACAGTGGAATTTTTTTTCATCCATTTGATACTGTTATAAAACATGCACTATGAGACTGTATTAGGGTATATTTCTTTTGGAGCTCTCCAAGTAAGCAGCAGTCCAAGTAAGAAGTCTGCTTTGAGTAAGCAGTCTTTTCAACGAGCATACATACTTACCAAATTGTAATTGTGCAAAGTTTGTCTACACATGTTAGAGTGAGTGGAGATATGCTGTTTCATACTTAGGGGGCAAAAAATCCGTAAGTTTTTAAAATGTTAATTTGCATGAAGAAAGAGACTTCCCTATGTAGACTTCATCTACTTTGGCATAAATATACAGATTTTTGCACTGTGTGCTGCTCAGATGCTGCATATTAATACCTCAGATAATGAAAAATTTCATCCTAAATGTAATGTGATGGATAAGAAATTCCCAGCAGTCAAAAATTTTGTCTAATGATTACCTTGCTAACTGAATATTGTAATTGTGCATCTCCTAGGACCTTACTGCAGTTTTTTAGGCTTCTGAGGTTTTGATCTGGTATTGTAATAACTGCACTCATCACATTTTTTTAAAACATCAAATCTCAGACTAACATCACACTCTTTTCAATCAAGATGAATGGTTATGGAAAAATGCAGTTGTTATTGACATTGTGCATTATAAACAGCAATTATTAATTTCAGGGGTTTTTGTGAAAGCATCAAAAATCTCTTTTTTTTTAACTATGAAGGCTCTTAAAACCTCACAAATTCCAGTGTTATTTTAGCAATTTAAAAGAAATACAAATTAGGAAGAAAAAGGTTTTGAAATATTCCTGTTTAAAATTAACTTAATTTTTTTAAAAAATTAATGGAATTAAACACTGGTATACTTTATAGCAAGAGATTCAACTACCTATCAACCTACAACTCTGTTTATCTTGGTATTTCATGAGCACAACACACAAATAATTTAAAAGAATAGAATAACCCCTTAATATCTAAACCAAAATTTTTAGCTTGCAATAGAATAGTAACAGATGCAATTCAGGTAAGCTGTGGATTTGGGGTAATAAATGAAATAAGTTCAAGAAACTCACTGTCCTTTTCAAGTATTAAATCTGTAAGAGTAGTACTTTCACC
>WEIT01023662.1:23951-37507 GCA_013389985.1 Dryoscopus gambensis | reverse complement strand
CAAAATTAATTTTGTGGATACATGGTCCAGTGATAGTTGTACACAATTTAAAGCCAGAAAGTGTATATTAGAGGGGGAAAAAAAACCTGCTTTGAAAAGAACAGTTTTTATTAAAAAATCAGTTTTACCTAAAACAGTGTTAGTTTTTGTGGCACACAGTACAATAACATATTGAGGACAGTGTGATTTAGTTAGCAAATGTGAGAAGATAGTTTTTATCAAATACGTGAGTAAAAAAAGGCCATATCTGTCATGTAGGTTAGTACAGTTTCTACAGACAGACTCAGGAGTGGTTCTAGCTCATATCTGGTTGACATCAGTCATCTTTCCTCAACACTAGTAAAACCAAAATCTTCTATATTTTCTGTGCTTCACAAGTTTCACTAGGAAGCTTGAGCTTTAGCTCACTTGGAGCTACTTAAACATAGACATTCATGTTCAGGCAGTTGTATTTTCTTATTTTCAGATTTTAAAATGGCCCTAAAAGACAAATGCAAGCCATCCACATTAAAATATGAAGATGCCAATTCATAAGTTATGGTACTGAGTAAATCACCTTCCTGAAATAACTCCTTATGCTTCCATGCAGTTGGCTTTTCATTTAGAGTTTTGTGTTTCCTGGCCTGACATTTATGCTGTGCCCCCAAGGTCATCAGATGGGGGCTCTTTGGCTGTAGTGGAGCAGAAAACCAAAGCAGAGGAGGCATATATAACCTCTGTATTTACTTTAGCAGCACAATCTCCCATCCTGTTATATGTCAAAATGAATAATAGTAGAAAATCATTGTCGTAAAATCAGTACTTTCCCTTGCCTGGTGTAGACACAGTTGTTCTGTATTTCTGTTTTCTTTACCCTCTCTGTGGACATCAAGTTATGGGAAGGGCTGTGGGAAATATTTTCCTAAAGAATGATTTGTGTGACTGGACAAATACAGGCTTAAATGGATATGTGTGTCTGCCCTAAAGGTTGATCATTGAGGATCTGATACAAGGATTGAGTGGATAATGCCAGTTTATACTTGGTTTGTCCTTTGTATGAAACTGCTGGTTGATGTGGACTTCTTTCTTTCCCACCCTCCCCCCACTCTTCCCAGAGTGACAGTAATTGAAATCTATTGCTAGTCATAAAAACAGCTTCACTGATGATGATTCCTCTTGCATTGGGTTATGTTTGGTCCTTCTGCATAACTGACTGAACGTTTTTCATTTGCAAGCTACTTGTTTCAGCCTTTAAAAGAACCCCACAAAACTAGCTTCACACAGGTAGAGTGTGCTTCAAAATTGTACTTTTAGTAATCATAATGTGGTTTGTTGAGTTGCTTTTTTGCTTACATGCTTCTACTTATAATGTAAAGAACTTGCACAGGAAGAGGGAATGAAAGCTAAATTTATAACTCCTAATTCGAGATTTTTGGAGGCCACGTTCAGCACAAAGGTGTAACATACAGCTTGCAGTGAATATCTGTTGGTGTATTTGCATCTAAACCTGTGGGTAACTGAAATGGAAGGGTTTTTTTAAGAGTCAGAAAGCAAATTATACATAAATCTTATTTCTGAGTCTTTGGTGATAAAAATCTCTGCACTTTAAGTTTGGGCTAGTTCCTTTGAAGACAACAGACATACTTGCAACAATGACTCTAAACGTGCTTGGAGATACTTGCCTGGTTACCAGTTGTAATACCTGATATATTATTCTGCTAGGTTTTACCCTTAGATTTTTTTCGATGACAGTTATGTAGTTCATATAGGAAAAAATGGTTTCCAATGCCTGTAATTAATTAATTTAGAAAGATTTTTAGTGAAACAGAAGCACTTTTAAAACGAGACAACAAGAAAAATTATAAGTCAAATACAATAATATATTCAGGATGATTAACATGTTTGATTCAACACCACTATTACAAAAATTAGGTTTCTTCCCTTGTTTAAAAATGCAAATAGAAGTATACCATTTGTCTATGAAGCAGTAATGTACTAAAGTCTTTAGAGCAAATTCCCTTTCATCACTCTTAATTCTCTGTGTACCACGAAAACCATGTTCTAATGTGCATCTCCAAGTACCAACAGCATTGGTACCTTCAGAGGTCTCTCATTGAAGCTGAATTCAGAGGCATTTCTAGAAGTTGTGTTATCCTGTTAAGATTGCCTTTGTTGGACCAGCTGTCCAGCAGCAATGAGGCCCTTCAATTTTCCCGATTTAAGTGCATATTTCGAAGTGATACAGTAGTGGGTACTGACGCACTGGAACGAGGCACTCTGATTCCCGAATCAGGAGTGGGATTTAGGAGAGAAAGCAATTGCTTCTGCTGAGCTCTCTGCAGTGTTTCTGCTGCTGTGGAGCACTGAACAGCATTCCTGACAGGAGCATTCGTAGCCAGGCCATTAGGAAGCTTTTCTAATTGCAGGAAGAGAACTTCATTGTTCTTAAAAGGGATTAGTCCTCAGAGTTCGTAACTCCTTTTGCCCCTTCGGTCCCTTCCCAAGTTCGCAGATTCATCAGGGTTTAAGGTGAGGTGTTTAAGTGCCACTTAGTGGCTGTCTGGAGCAAATGTAAGATGCTGCGATTGCTGTGACAGTTTTCACCTCTGCTGCTGCTGCTGCTGTCCACCAGCAGGAGAATTGCTCACCTTACCGTGGAGATACCGAAGGCTTAATCTAAAACTGGTTGAGATCAGTTGAAAGACACTTGTGGGCTTTCAGTAAGAAACAGTACTTTCAGTACTGTCATTTCCATTTTACTTTTTCCCCCAACTGTCCTCCTGAAGTTCTGTTTGGGTTCTCCTAGTGGGGTTTTTTTGCTTGTTTTTCATTGGATTTTTTTCAGTATTTTTGCAATGCCTCTAAAAGTATTGGAATGAGTTTGTATTTTACTACAACAAGAAGCAGCAGTATGTAAAATCTGTAGAACAGAAATACTGCTGTTTCTCTAGTTTATTCTTATGTGTTAATTTTCACAAAAGAAGACGTGCTTAACGCTGCTTGGTGTTTGACATCAGCCACTGTTCTGGGATGTTTCAGCTCCCCTCAACAGAATATCTGATAGATGTGAAAACATTATCTCTCAGTCATGTTAGGAGCTTGCTATAATACGTTTTTATGTGTGTAAGGATGAAAGTTTATCTTCTAGAAACTTGCAGGACTTCTGAATATTCTTTACATGTGTGTTATTAACTGCATAGTGAACCAGATACATCCTTAAGACAAATAAGGATATAGTAGCAACTTGATCTGTGATTTTAGTGGGGGCAATTTTCAAATGAATAACTTCTATATCTCAGAGTGCATACATTGCCTGTATGGAGGCTTCCTCTTTACTGGGAGGAGGTTTTCAGTGGGCTTTCTGCAGAGAGCTTGTGTACTGCAGAAGGCATGCTTCAAGTTTTTCTTTAGAGTTGTCTTTTTTTTCCTTCTGTTTCATTTTTTGTGTTTCATAGACTATCCATATGCATGCTAGGTTTGGAAGAGTCAGAAAAGTTCCCAAGAACCTCAAACAAACAAAACACAGGTTTCTGATTACATTTCTTGTTAAAGTTACAGAACAGAAACGGTCAAGGTCTCAGGATAAATCCCTTTGCACATGTTGAGACAATATACTTCCAACTAGCCATATAAAACCTAGATACGTGACAAATTTTCCTTAGCCAGATAACCCTCAGTGACCTGACTTTAAGTAAACATGTTTGCACAGGCATGTCAGCCTGTTCTGGAAGTCTTGATGCCAGCTTGAAACTTCAGCTAAATTAGACTTCCAGGTTTTTGTCTTAACTGGAGTTCTGAGCGAAATCAAAGCGCTTGTATGGGAATGACATTGTAGATGTACAATGAGAAAATGTAATACTTGATTCTTATTAAGTTCTTTTTGCATGCTAAGAGAAAAAGCTGGGAAAATTGATTAAAGCTGGCCTACATTCTACTCATAAGTTATAATTGAGAGCAATGGGACACTTGAGAATTTAATATACCCTGGATGAAGTGTCCTGTTTAATAACTTTACCAATTATCTGGACAAGGGGATCGAGTGCGCCCTCAGTAAATTCACAGATGACACCAAATTGAGCGGGAATGTTGATCTGCTGGAGGGCAGGAAGGCTTTTCAGAGGGATCTGGACAGTCTGGATGGATAGGCTAAGGCCAATTGCATGAGGTTTGACAAGGCAAAGTGCTGGATCCTGCACGTGGGTCACAACAACCCCATGCAGTGCTACAGACTGGGGCGGAGTGGCTGGAATGTGGCCCAGTGGAAAAGGACCTGGGGGTGCTGGTGAACAGCTGCTGAACATGAGCCAGCGTGTGCCCAGGTGGCCAAGAAGGCCAGTGGCATCCTGGCCTGTGTCAGCAATAGTGTGGCCAGCAGGACCAGGGCAGTGATTGTCCTCCTGTACTCAGCACTGGTGAGGCCACCCCTCGAATCCTGTGTCCAGTTCTGGGCCCCTCAGAACAGGAAAGACACTGAGGGGCTGAGCTGGAGAAGGGCAACAGAGCTGGTGAAGGGTCTGGAGCACAAGGCTTGTGTGGAGTAGCTGAGGGAGCTGAGGGTGTTTGGACTGGAGAAGACTCAGGGGAGACCTTACCACTCTTTGCAATTACCTGAAAGGAGGTTGTAGTGAGGCGGGGGTTGGCCACTTTTCCCAAATAACAAGTGACAGGATGAGAGGAAAAATGATTTCAATTGCACCAGGGAAGGTTTAAATTGGATATTAGGAAAAAATTCCTCAGTAATAGGGTTGTCAGGCATTGGATCAGGCTGCTCAGGGAAGTGATAAAATCACTGTCCCTGGCAGCATTCAAAAAATGTGTGTATGTGACACCTGGGGACATGGTTTAGTGGTGAACATGGCAGTGCTGGGTTAGTGGTTGGACTTGATGATCTTACAGGTCTTTTCCAACCTAAATTGATTCTATGATTCTAAAAGACCTGCTTGGATGACTTCTGAGGTTCACTTATTGATTCTTTGCACCTGTGAACACATTCAAATATGTGAGCTAAGACTTGTAAATTATTCAAATATGTGAGGTCAGACTTGCAAGTTGCAGTGGTATCTGAACTTACCAGATCGCTTCAGTGAAGAATTCAGCTGTCCAGCCCATCCATCTAGCTTTGTGCAGGTTTCTGGCATTTATGGAATGCCAGAGTTCCCTATTGGTACTAAGAATATCCAGAAAGGAGGAAATGGCAGAACTGACCCATGATTATTTATGTAGTTCAGTAGTGTACTACATGTCAACTAATATTTTGAACTTTATTCCTGAAAATATGTATACATTTCCAAATTTTACCAACTCCATGAGTTGGTGATAAGACATGGTTAACTCAACCTGTGGTGAGGGACTGACTTTGGTGTGCGTGAATCCGTGTTTGTGGATGGCTGACTCAGCACGCAGGGCTTCCATTGTTCTGGCAGAGGAGCGGAAGCGCAGTCAGCACATGTGGCTGAAATGTGCAGTGGTGACTTACAGTAGTATATCCTGAGCCCTTTGAAGTGATGCAGCTTTATCAAAACCACAAAAGAACCATAAGGACAAACCCTGTTGCTGTATTTTAAAAGCCTCTCTATTGTGTGTTGTATTTTACAAATGTTTTCCAGTGTGTTTTTTAGGAGTTAAAACAGAATTGTCTTAAAATAACTAAATGTGGAATGTTGTTTGTAATGAAACCTGGAACTGCATATTTCTGAATGAAAAGCCAGCTGAATCATGGGGAAAGTGGTTTTTCAGATTGGTAAAGACAGTGTTTGAATCTTGATTTTAAAGATGGTTTATTGCCATTTTGTGGCTTTCACTATAATTGAAAGACAGTATGACTTAGCCAAAAATACAAGAGAGTCCACATCACTGGCAAATATACACTCGATGGGTTAATAAGCCCACAGAAGAGGGTAGGAAGGGGAGAGATTAGAAACAGTAAGTTAAAAATGTGTGCAAGGGAACATTGCTGATAAAATTTTCCACTTGCAAGACAGCTGCGAAGGAATATAATCAACAGCACAACACAACAAAATAAAAATCACAGATAATTTAATTAAAAAGACAGATTTATATGCTCCATACAAAGTTACTGTACATGCAAATTAATATGCTTGTAGGTTCCAGTGGTACTCTCAATTTCACATTGCACTGGAAATACCTAGTGAAGGACTATGCTGCAGCTTGTAATCAAATGGGAGGCTGGTGATGAGAAGTGATGCAGAGCAAGGGTTGGGCAGGCAGCTGAGTGCACTTCTTAATCAACAGCAAGGGGCTGCTGTAGTTCTCGGCCAGCTGCTGCAGTTCTCCCACCAGGGTTTTGTCCAAGAGCACCGGAGCAGGGAGGCTTATGATATGAGGGCAACATTACAGAAATTAAAATTTCTTCAGCTTGATTCTGGAAAAGAACAGGACAATATGGTATTTGTTTCCTCTTTTTGTTATCTATGCTTAAGATGCATAAGGGTATAGTAACAAGTTGGTCTGTGATTTTGCTGGGGGCAATTCTCAAATGAATAGCTTTTACACTCAGATGCTCATCATATGTGAGCTGCAATATAGCTCCATTGACTGGAGGTGAGTTCTGGACCCTACACCTACTGAGAGATAAACCTGAACTGATAGTTCTTATTGTTAAGCAATTCCCAGGAAAACCAAGACTATTTTGGTTTGGGGGTAGAATGGTTAACACTTAGAGTTTTATTTTAACAGCTGGGGTTTTTTCAGTTTACTGAAATGGGGGTTGCTTTAGAGAATGTGAACTACAGTATAAACCCATTAGAATCTGTGTACTGTCTATGGGGATTGTGGCTGAATTAAATAATGAGAAATCAATGCTGTTAGAAATAGATTTATTAAGTTATTAAGTAAATTGTGGAGAACTGGCTATTTTCCATGGCTCTCCATTCTGTGGAACTCAATATACTTCCCTAGTCTCCTACTGTTGCAACTGAAGTATACAAAATAATATGCCTAGGGCAAAATGGGACTATTTTCTTGTCCATAGTTAATTATGAATCTATAGTTAATTGTGTGAACAAAGAGCTAGGCTATAACTCTGTAAAACAATGCATACATGATTGCTTATTTTATATTACTCATTACTAGAGTGTTCTAGTAGGCTGCAGTAAATGTGGACTAAGTAAACTAACATGAAGTCCCATGTAAAGGAAATAGGCATTCATAATATACGTCTCCATAGCATATGTGGGGCATTGATAAAATTATAATTATGTTTTGATTTTCACCAGTCAAATGAGAGGTGTCATGTTCTGTTCATAGGTTTTCCTCAGTACTTTCTAGACATTTTGTACTCTGTAACTTATCTATTATTGGAAGTAGAAGTGCTTAGTAGTTTGGGGTTTTTTTCCCCACTGTGAGGTAGTGCTTCTTTACAAAGGAAATGAGACCTATCTTCGGATGAATTGTCTTTTTTCCCATCTGGCTTGAGTTAATCTTATAAGCTTTAAGATCAACAAACACTTTAAGTATAACTTTTAATTAATTGCATTTTGAAAATGTTTCTTAAACCTTAAGAGGTTTTTTTTTTTCCTGAGACCTGTGAGTGCTTGTCACAAGGAAGCAGCAGGAAGCTGATGGAAAATAGTGCAAAGTCCTTTCAGGGCCATGTATCTCGTGCCAGGGGACATTAATGGCAATTTGATTTTCTCATCTTTTGCATCCCAGTGCTGGGTAAATTTTAAAATAAGCAGTCCTGCGTAATTAGTATTTTATATTTTATCCAGTTGTGTCAGAGTGTGTGTGCAGGTGCGTATCATCCCTGTGGCATCTGCTGGTCTCTCCCCAGAACCACCTCAGCATTCTGTAGAGCTCAGCTAAGTTATCCTGCAGTTTGGTGACACTGAGAAGACCAAAAGTTTCTACTCTGCAAGGAGGAAAAACAGGGGGTTTCTAGCTGTTTCAGCTACAGTCAAGACTTAGCTGATGATCTCATGGGCTTAACCTGTGTGTTTGTCATCGAACAGTGGGAGCATCCCCATTTATTTTGAGCTCCATGATTTGCTTCTGCAGTTTCCTAGTTTGCTTTGCTTGTTTTCTGCTTTTCCTGCTAGTTTCACAGCTTCCAGAAAACCCTCATTACTAAACAGAATAAATGCACAGAACCTCTGATGTCAGTTTGTGGCAATTCCCTGCTGTGCTCTTGAGTTTTCCCTGTTGCTCATTTGCCACATTGTCCTTGCAGGTTTTTTGCATCCAACTATTCAGATCAAAGTGATCTCTTCACAAGAGATCTTCATAAGTCTTGCTTGGCCTTATGTGTAGATTCAGGCTGTTTTTTCACTCATTTATAGAGATCTGATCATTTGATTACAATTAGATGACTCAGCAGTGCACATTTCATCTTGGTCAAATGCAGATGTATGATTATGCTTGAGTGGAATTAGAACCCATGACAAAGTTCCTGACAGCTTTAAGCTTTATTTTCTGTCTGTGGGAAGACAAAACGCAATCCAGCATAAAGCTTGCCAATCCAAAGTTTGCTCCTCAGTGTTTTTGGAAGTGTTTGAAGTGCCACAATGATTTCAGTCCAGATGAGCTTTTTGTGTCAGATGACCCTAATGTTTATGAATGGCCACTAATAGACCCTAAAGCTAGATTGTATTAGTTATGCTGATTATGTGTAGCCTTGGTTACCTTTACAGGATGGTGGGTTCCACATGCTGTGAGTAGTATTTTCTCCGGTCCCTTGTTTGATTAAGGATTTCACCAAAACTCTTCCACTCTGAACTTTCTGGAGCAAATGAGAAATTATCCATTCCATTCAAGATAACTGACTGATCATCCCAGCACCTGCTATCACCCACAACTGCCTTCTAACAGGGCATAAGAAAAGCAAACCCATTTTCTCTAGATAAAACTTTTCAAATGGAAAGAACACCACCTAAATACTTCTTTGTCCAAAACAGACCCATGGAGAAGAATCTGAAGATAATGGTAGCCAACCAGGAAAGCTGCTTCAACCTTATAAGGTATTTTATCATCTAATACTCTCATGACCTCCAGTTGATCTAATCCTGCCTCTAGGATATTACTTGCCCAAGGAGGACTATCCACTATCTGCTGAGTGAGCAACATGGCCCGTGTGCTCTTACGCTTCTCTCCTACAGGTGTAGAATCACTTTTCCCTTCGCACATCTTGCTTTCCCTCAGTCCTCTTGCTGAGGTACAGGATCCCAAATGAGCCTCAGCACATGGTAACCCTCTTATGCTCTGACAGTGTTGGAGAGGGAAGGGATAGTGGTGGTAGGGAAGAGGACAGATAGCCCATCACCAACGCAACTTTCCATTCCTGAGCGAGAAATCCTAGTGCCATTTGAATCAAAGCATTTTAGCAATTACAAATTTTGTGGAGGAAAAGACAATTATATGGAAGCTAAGCCTACAGGAGAGGTTGGAAAGGACTCTGCTGCTGAATCAGTGCCCAGCAGTCTGGTGAGGAACTGTTCTCTTCTGTCTGCCACACAGGGAGTGAATTGCAAGTTATCTCTGGGCACCGGCCCAATGTCAGCATTTTTCGTATTTGCTGCTGTTTAGCAAATAGCCAGAATATTTCACTCACAGTACTAAGAAGATTATCCAAATCATTATCATTTCTGTTTCTACCGAGTGTCTAGAAACCACCAAGAGAGTCATCCCAGGTGCTTTGGTGACAGCTGGATTTCATCTTTAGCATGGGCAATGGGCTCCTATGCACTTTGAATTAAAGGAACAGCCACTGCCAATCTGTGGTTAGGTGTCGGGTCTTGCTGTTGTCTTTCATCAGGGGGCTGGCACAGATCTGGTTTGGTGAAGTAATTTGGTTTTATGATTATTATTTTATTTTGTATTGAGAAAAAGTTTGTTTATAATTTAGCCAAAAGAAATAACAAAGCTTACTCTTTTCTTCACCACAGTATCTATTCAGAAACCACTGAGTTAGGCTTGGTTGAGTCTTTGGATAGGATGAAATCCAGAGGATTCATTATTCTTTTCCTTTGCTGGATTCAGATGAATCATTTTTGGCATCTTGCATCATACGAAGGTGCCATAAAAGTCTGGTGCTTCCTTAGACATTTTTGTTTTGGTATGTTTTATTACAGCTTCATTTAAGAACCAAAACATTATTACATTTTGAATTTGCATCACAAACAGTACTCTCACAGTAATTACTTACTTTCTCTCTTTTTTCTCTGATAAAGAAGAAACCATCACACCTGGAATGAGAAAGGATGAGACAATATTCAGGGAAATCCTAAAGAATGGTGAGAAATAAGTGATAAAGGATAAAAATTGTGGATGTTTTTAAACAAAGACAAAATATTGGAAAGTGATAATTAATGGCAGGCATATTTTTTTCTTGCATTTTTTTCACCTGAATTTATCAAGACCTTCTTGTGTACAGGGAGGAAGGAGACAAGTGAAACTTGTAAGTAAATGTGGACAGAGGGCATAATTCATGAGAAGAATAACTGCCAAAACATGTTCTAAGTACAATTCAGAAGGAAAAGCTTTAAATGGAAATAGGATCTGCTTTAAAACCACCACTAGTGTTAACACAAAAGCAACAGTACCACAGTTGTGGCTATATCCTTAATGCAAGTTCTTGTGAGACATCATTCAGTGGTGACACACTGTGATGACTCACAAAAATTTTTATGGCCATTAAACCAAGAAAAAGCTGAAATCAGAGGACAGCGAATCAGAAATACTCTTCTTTTGAGTTAAAAGGTCAACTGCACCCTCCTTTCTTCTTAATATTTTTTTATGTCTCCCTTTTCATAGCTCATTCAGTCTCTAAATGGCTTCTTTTAATGGAGAAAACTTTGCTGGAGAAAAAATGATTGTGTATGTGTAAATTTATGTAGGACATCTGTAAAACAGAAAGATCACCTTTCTGACAATGTCAGCTTTAAGTTGTGGCTTTGAATATTTTAGTTGTTGCTATTTTAAAAACAGCCACAAATATTTTGCTAATACTTTCCATGATAACATGGAACAGCTTATAGGACTGAGAGGTTTGTTTTGATTTTAAGAGATCATACACTTGGATAAGATGGTGTCAAGTGCTACTTACTGTTTATGCAATACAGATGTTATTCCCTGGCCCTGAATTTTTCCATTTCCCCAAAATGGGTATGTAGTATTTTTGGAGAGATAGTTATCTACACAAACCAAACTTCAAATACTAAAATACAGAGGTTATGTTTTTAGACATTTGAACATCCTGAAAAATGAATGCAGTTACTGTTCCAACTACATTACTTGATGCATCTTTTTTGGAAGGTAAGCAACACAGTGACCTTTTCATTTACACTGAAGAATTTCGTGCATTACTAAATGTTTTTATAGCTGAACGCTTAAGCCTCACTTCCAGCTGTTTCCCAAATGCCAAAGTGTGTCCGCTCCTCCTTCCTTCAAGGCCAGCATCTATCATCTTCCTTTAACAAATTAACTAAAGCAGAGAGAGCGCTTATGTAGCATGCCTGGAAGTCAGGCAGGAGCTGGAATTCATTCATTGTTACTCTCTCCTAATTCAGTGTCTTCACCACAAGACCACTCTTCTTCCCAATCCTATAGAAGCATGTAGAAGTTTTCAGAGTGCATTTAAAATCATACAAATGTCACCGTAACAACTATATGTAACGGGTTTAGAACTTCTGTAGTGTGAAGTGACACACTGGAGATGGCTGTTTGAGCCAGTTGCAGACAGGGCGAGAAGCCAGATACCCTGACTGACATCAGTGTGTAATGTGGACTCAGGGGGAGATGTGTGTATTGTTAGTTTAAAATTGTGTAAAGATGCCAGTCAGGAAGGAGGGAGCTGGAAAAACTCCCAAGCTGGCAGGAGCTCCTCAGAGAAAGGGGAAAAAAAAATTATTTAGAAGTAATGTTGTTTGCACTCAGTGTTAGAGAAATGAGACTCTTGAGACTCATGCTACCATCAAATATAGTGATTATACTGTACAACTATAAGGAGCACATAATGAGAAGCATTCTGCCTTGCTCCTGCCCTCAGTTGCTTTATGAAATAAAAGCGGACCTGGTTCTGTACTTCAGATGGTCATACTTCTAGTGTCCTTGTCAAGTTCTGAGTTTAAGGCCCTGAGAACAGATGTCATTTTTTCACATATGTGCTCTGTACATCACAAACAGTAGCAGCAGCAGGAAATTTCTCCCTCTATCATGCCAGTAAGCCTTTAGAGACTGCTACTAGAATGGATGTTGGTCATATATAGTCACTTATTGGGCTTATGGCTAAGAACATCTGTACAATCAAAATGTCCATGGCCACTATCATAATGACAGAGAGAGCCATTGACCATCCTTGTGAATTATCTCTAATCTGTGGAACTATTAGATAATGGAACACTGTTGTCCTTTTATGAAGATCTGAAATGTATTTGTTAAGGTTTTAGTTTCAGAAACTGTAGCTTAGGTACAGCCTGAGAAGAACTGCTTTTGTGTTGCCCCCTCATCCTGATGCGGCCCCTTAAAGACTACAGCAGCACTAGGGCACTCATCAGCACCGCATTAGGAGGTGATAGAGCTCTCTGGCAGCTCGATGCCTTGTTTGCTTTGCATGAACCAAACCCAGGGCTGCAGGATCATGCAGTCTGGGGCAGGGGCCAAAACTACCCCTTTTCTTCCTCAGTGAGCTGTGAGATTTGCTCTGCTTCTCCCCAGCCCGTGTGCGTGGATGTCGCTCTTTTCCTCCTGTTTTCACTTAATAACTCAAACAGCTGGAGCAGTGTCATCTCTAACCCAGAGATGAGTCCATTGGCCGTAAGTGTGCAAGTGCAAGCATATGCAGGGCATTCTCCCAGTGGAGTAGCTGTCTTGGTCAGAGTGTCTTTGGGCAAAACGGAGACCTGAATTTGGCACTTAATAATCTAACTTTGACCAGTTGAATTATATTGAGAAGTGCAGAATAGACCCTTAGGCTTTTCTGTTACGATTGCGCAAATCTAGTTCTTCATGTTGTTTCTGTGAGGCGGTGGAAAACAAAGGGCTTTTTGTTTAGGGTCCAGTGGATTATTTCCTGTGAACTCCAAGCCTTTTTTCCTTTCCTAGTTCTGTGCCTTCCTCCAAACTCAGGAAAATTAGTTGTTTCAGGCAGCCCTATGGCCACTGAGTAAGAGGAGGGGGATGTTCCCAGCCGGCTCAGCCGGAGCAACGACAGGAATGAACAGCATTCCTGGCTGAGTGGCAAGTAACATCCCAGGACCTGCCGGAAAGATGTACACTACTGTGTGGCCTTCTATGACAGTCTGATTTCTGGAAGTTGAATTGCTAGTGTGTGATGTCAAATGCCATTAGCTAACACGAATGGCAAGACTGACTGGAAGTGTAACATTTCACAGTTGTTTCAAACAGATGATTTTTCGCTCGATCCTTTAATGTTAGGAGTGACTTTGATGCCGGTATGTTCCCAGAAAGTTTTAGTAACGAATCCCGTCGTCAGCGCTGAATTACGTGGCCGGGCAGCGCTTGGCGGCCGCCGGCGGTTGTCTGCGTTGCCGGGCGCGCTGCCGGAGGGCGAGCCCGCTCCCTTCCCGAGCCCGCTCCCTTCCCGAGCCCGCTCCCTTCCCGCC
>WEIT01023662.1:13182-23902 GCA_013389985.1 Dryoscopus gambensis | reverse complement strand
TGGGCGGCGGGGACGTTTCGGGAGTCCGGGCGGGCCGGTTCCCTCCCGGCGCATGAGGCGGTGGCAGCGCCGGGCGGGAGAGGCGGAGAGGAGCGGCCGGAGCCAGGGATCGCCGCGCCGGAGCCCCTAGGATGTCACCATTGTTCAGCTGGGTGGCCAAGGTAGGCGGCGCGGCGCCCGTCGCCCTCCGCGCTCGGGAAGTAAAGTCCAGCCGTGGGGCTTGCAGATGTTCGCGTGTAATTTCAAGGCAAGTCAGTCATCTCTGGGAAGGGAGCAGAGCCCTGCTGTATTGTTCAGCCAGGGGAAAGGAGGAGCACTCAAAGTGACCAGTAAAGTCAACCTGCTGTCAGACATGGCTTGGGTTTAGGGGCTAAAAGCGAAGCTGGAGGTCTGGGCTACGTTGCTGCGGATCTGCAAAAGGGGAGAGCTGTAATTAAAACTGCTCAGATGGCCTGATCGTAGTGCCTGTTGGAGTCTAACGCTACTTGTGTACTCTGGGGAATGTGTAACAGCGCTCCCACTGTTTGTTTTGGACTCTTTTTTCCGCTGGTTTTTGTCATGCTCAGAATCTATGAAGAACAGTAAGTTGGTTTTTAGTGGGACACTTACATGTGTAACTATGAGAATACGTGTGTCGCGCTGGCTTCTACATATGTGTGTCTAGGGCTTCAGTAGGATTTTCTACTGTAACTGAAATTACATATGGATGCAAAGCAGTAAAGATGGTTAAAGACCTCTAGAATATAGTTTTGAACTGATGCTTAAATTTCAAAGAAACCTTCATTCTGAATTAAAATGAGCTGCAAATGATATTCTATCTCGAGGCACAGTTTAACGTGTAGAAGAGGACAAGTGTGTGAAACAGCTGTATGACAGGCAAGAATTGTAGGTTCCTTGAATGAATTAGCTGGGAAAAAAGACTTTGTCTTGAAACTTAACAGACAGTGTAGGCTGCTAGGCAGACCACATAAAACCTGGTTCGCCCTTCTCTGTTGTCAGGTGTAAATGGTCAGTTGCTTAATTACTCCTACATCCCTGTTCCTGAATATTTAACAGGTGAAATGCCAACCCTGGGAAGATAGTAAGAGGGAAGTGCTTGATATGTGACTGTTTCCTTTGTTCAGATTCTCAGATGGAAGGATTTGCTCTATTCTCTCTTGAAAGTAGACTGCTGAATTTTAGACGCACCCTGAAAAATCGAAATGTATCCTTCTCTCTTTCCACTTGCCTTTTTTTCTCTGGGTGAAGACCTGTTAGGTGGAGCACGTGTAGTTGCCTCTGCTGTCATGCCTCAGGCTCTGTCTCAAGCGTAAGATGAGGCCCGGTTTGCCGTGTTATCTGAGCGAATGATAGCGGCTGATGTCCATGCCGACTCCTATAAATGTGCCGGTCTCCTGTACAGGTGGCTGCTGTTAAAGATGAATGATGCCACTGAGTACATACTTCACGGATGCCCCCAAGGGATGGCCCATTTCCTTCCCTCATTGTTCACTTGTCAGCTGGGCAAGGCAGCTGGTCGGAGAGGAGTTGGAGGAGGTCAGAACTTGTAGCACATGGAGTTCACTGTGCTTTTAGAGAAACTAGCTCTTGCAGAAACACATTTTTAACTGCTTTTAGGAGTGCTTTCTGGGCTTTCTCAAAACTAATTATTTCAATGCTGGTTCCTCACAACTACTTAGTTTTATTCTTTTGATGGCCATTAATTGTCAGCACTAATTTGGGAGTGAAAGCAAAGCAGTGTACTTAGAAATATAAAATGAGGCTTGTGAATAAAGAAAGCTTTCCTGCCTGCCAAAATCTGATCAGTGAAAATGTAGGAGCAATTGCTGTAGGCTTTCAACACAAATGCAAGCCTTTCCAGTTTTTATAAGATGGTGGCACATTCCAGAACAGAGAAGGACTGGGATGGAGGGAGGAGGAAACTGCCCCCCTTGAAGCAAAGTTGGCTCCTAGCATCTATTACTTAAAAATGAGTGACCCACCACTTAAGTAACGTGTTCAGTCTCACCATGCAAGTCCCCAGGCCTGCAGATAGTTACATGTGAAGCCATTTACTCCCAGGTGCTATAAAATCGGTTTCCCTGGTGCTTATACAAACATTAACTTTTAATATATCTTCTTTACACATTTTTACATGCAGCTTTACCCAGCTTGTCTCTTACCTACACACAGGCTCCCCAGGGCTGAGTTTTGCAGTGCTGCCAGGCTCAGCCATGGGGCCCATTCTGGGATGGAGGATAAAACCCTACTTGAGTCTTACGTGGATTGATGTTGCCCCCATTGACCACATGGATGCTGGGTAAACCCCCGAATGATGTCTCTGTGGATAATGAATTCTAAAGTACTGACTTGTTTTAGTCTCCTAAAATTATTTAAATAAAAAAGATAGTTATACCTGTTTTTCCTGCATGATTTGATACAAAGTTAGACAACTGACTTATGGGAAACCTTTGACTAAGCACCTAAAAGCATAGTCTCTTGGAAGTGTAATCTGTTTGCACTCTTCTGAGTAGAAAATACAGTTGCTTTTGTAGATACACAGACTATTCATATTTACTTTAGATCACTGAAGTAACTGTTACTAAAAGTAATCCTTTTGGGGTTGAAAAATGTCAATGCTTTCAGTCTCAAAAAAAAAGACATGCAGATTTTTAGTGGTAAACTTGCACATTATTAATTAGTAGGAGATAATACAGTGATAAGTGTTAAGAGTAATTTTATTTCTGTTCCTATATTTAATACAGCTTTCGTTTTTTTTAAAAAAAATTAGTCTTAGTTCTTTACAAATTGCATAAGTTTATAATGCGTATTTCTATTCAGAAGCAGCTTGACAGCAACCAGAGTTAGGGAACTAATTGCTGAAGAAATAGAAACAGTTCTTAATGCAAGAAATTGTATACATAGAGAATTTTGAGCAAATGTGTCCTCAGATTCTCAGCTAGGGAAAGGGATGTTCCCAGTTCCCTCCTGAGGGGAACGGAGAGCGACAGAGTGTATTGCTGAAGCCTGAGGAACCTCCATTTACATGCCACCAGCACTGGCAGAAAAAGATGTGGTTACAGTGTAGCTGTCCCCAGCCCGGTTGGCTAATCTTGGACCTTGAGTTGAGAAGCTGATTGTTTGGATTCCTTCTCCTATGAAAACCAGATTTTAGGGTGTATTTACTATAGATGCTCTGAAATTCCCAGTAGCAAAACAAGAAGTAAGTTTTAGTTTGGTTTGGGTTTTTTTCAAGGATTTCTGAGTCAGAATGACCTATGAGCTTTCCTCAGTTTGGGAAGCTCTCAAGCCATCAACAAAGTTTCTGTCCTATTCAGTGCAGCAAGACATGGCTACCTGGCTTGTGCCATGAAATATTACTGAAGAAGTAACGATAATAATATTGGAAATGCCACTTACATTTCTTGTAATCCTATTTTAGCTTTATATGCTGTGTTAGAATTGATCTTGCTGGTGTTTTGCCATCATTCCTACAATTTTCTATATAACAGAGTGCCGAATAGACCTCTAAAGGAGCATGCATGGGAGTAACAATATATTTCTTAGTTTAGGTCAGAAGCTACAAAGGAAATTAATTTACCTTCTGCAAAGGAATGAAGAGGAATGAGAGACTGAAAATCAGGATGGTCAAGAAATCCCCTCCTGCTCTTTTTTTTCCTTTTTAAGAGTGTTGTGAAAGGATAATCTTGGTTTCTTTGCTGGTCTGTTCTAGGGTATATCACACTCAGTTATGAGGATGTTTTGCTCCAGTTTAACTGACATGCCTCTTCCTTTTATTCCCCACAGCTTCCAATGAAGTTGAGCGCATTTGGGCATCTTTAATCCCTCAGTGAATGACTTATATTTTAGTCAAACAAATCAAATTTTGGTCTCTTCAGGAGCCATCATAACCAGGCATTTTAACACTGTCTAAAGCCAAAAAACATAGACATTTGTTAAACCTATCTTAATTTAAGCCCATTTTATGATAAATTATTTGGGTAGGTAAGTGGTGGTGGTATTCTGTGGAGTGCAACTCTTGTTTGTGCTAGTGCACTTACCCCTGATAACCCTTTTTGTAAAGGAATTTGAATACTTGGGTACTGTATCAAGAATCAAGCAGTTAATAGAGAACTAGTGCCAGGCAAGAATTGGGAATCACTGAGGAGGGAAGGCTCAAAAGCCATAGTTTTGCTTGTGGAAGAATCTCCTTGAAGCCATTGACGCTGTGGGTAGGGCTGAAAGGACAGACCCTCGCTTGTCTCCCAGGCTGGATGCCAGCAATGTAGCAAAGAGAAAATGCAGATTTCTGCCAGAGCTGTGTTTTGGTGCCCAAGTTTGCACAATGCCCTTGTCAGGGAACACTACGTTTCTGCTCAGTGTGATTCTCCAGGTCAGTTTATGTTGGGGTAAAATGTTGTTACCAATTGACAGCTTTCAGATAAATGCAGATTATCACAAAATACTAAGCAGTTAAAATGCACTGTTTTCTGTATGCCAGTCACTCCCCGCCTTTCCCTGCGGGGGCCTGGGTGATGACTGAGGAATATGTGCTCAGCATTTGAAATTAAGTCAGTCCTGTGGTGAAACCCCTCAGTTACTCAGCAATTAAGTTCCCTTTGGAATTGTTTGCTTTTATTCTTCGTCCTTCCATTTCTTTTTCTGCATGCCAGGCTCGAATTGCATCGGCTCTGCTTAGATGTTCCCCGTTTGATGGGAGAGGACCCGAATATAGTCGCTCACACGGCTTTTGTGTGGCCTCGAAGGTGTAGTAGGGCAGTGTCCTCTGCATTTGTCAGGTACATTAGGGGTGCTTAGTAAGGAGTAGAGCTTTCCACAGTGAAATTCCTGGCCATGTAGACTTCAGTTTAGCAAGGTTTTTCTCTTGAATCATTTATGCCTTTCTGAATTAATTTCTCATGAGTATCTTCTTTCAGGTTCATGTTGACCTTCAGATTTAACAAGCCAAGCCCGACAAGGTAGCTGAGCTTGCTCTTTTGTACAGGTTCTGTCCTCTGCAATTCAAAACAGAACTTTTAGCCTCAAGTCAGACACTGTTTGCTTTTCTTTGCTGAAAAGCACTCTGGAAGTTGGTGCTAGCTGTCTTCATGTGGTTAACATGTTCTGAGCCAACCAGTAGCAAAACTACTAGTAAATCCTGCAGGATCAGGGAAAACCCCAGGTCCTATCAAAGATGGATAATACAGCTAAGGGTTTGTTTGGATTTTTTGCCATATATGCATGTATCTGCAGCACTGAAGTTTAACTTTATTTGCCTGACATTTGATCATTTAAAATACTGTTTCACATCATAGCCTTTTTAGAAAGGCTACTGTAATGAAGCAGTCTTTTATGTCTACTAGAGGTGTTTCTGAGAACACCAAAGCAGCAGTTCCATTCTGGGTCCCATAAATAGAAATATCCTTAGGGAAAAGTCAGGTAAAGAACCTCTTTACGGTTTGTATTTCCCATCATCCTGAATGTAGAAGCAGCAGCATTTCTGAGAAACCTGTTTTAGGGGGTTGTTGGAACTTTTTTACTGTGCCATCTAATAAAAGCTTTAAATACTTTAAGAAGTCTTTTGAACCATTTTATTTTGAATTTAAAGGAGCTGAGGTTCTGTATGGTGTATAGAGGTTGATTAATGACTTAACAAGTAAATCCTCAATGGAATTATTCAGTTACCATTCAATTAAAGGAATTACATCTTGGCTTTTTTTTTTTTTTTTTCCATTAGAAGCCTTTACAGCTCAACTGTTCAAGCTGAAGTACTTATGGATGCCAATGACTGAGAGGAAAAGAATTCTCAGCCTCTGTTTTGGTAGTATTTTATGTATCAGTTAAGATATACAAAATATGTCAAGAGATCCTTACTAATTTGTATAGCGAGGTGAGGCAGTAGAGCTGGGAAGAGCAGCCAGAACTCAAAAGAGCAGAAGCTGAGGCAGGGGAATGACTTTAGCTACTGTGTATTGGTTTTTATCACCGAATTAACTGTACTGAATTGTATCTGAATTGTTTTCAGTTATTCTTGCTTTTTAAACAAGTTACAGTAACAAATCCTGAGATGCATTAATGCATAAATATAGAATTTTAATAGGAGAGTTTTCATAGAATCACAGTATAAGCTGAATTGGAAGGGACCTACAAGGATGAAGTCCAGCTTCTGGCCCTGCGCAAGACATCCCCGAGAGTCACACCCTATGCATTGTCCAAACACTTCTTGAACTGTGTCAGCCCTTGGTGCTGTGACCACTTCTCTGGGGAGCCTGTTCCAGTGCCCAACCACCCTCTGGGGGAAGAAACTTTTTTTAATATCCAACCTAAAGCTCCCTTTACACAACTTCAGGCCATTCCCTTGGGTCCTGTCACTGGTCACCACAGAGAAGAGATCAGTGTCTGCCCCTCCTCTTTCCCTCACAAGAGAGTTGTAACTGCAGTGAGGTCTCCCCTCAGTTGCCTCTTCTCCAGGCTGAACAGACCAAGTGCCCTCAGCCACTCTTCAAATGACTTCCCCTCAAGGCCTTTCGCCATCTTGTGTTGCCCTCCTTTGGACACACTCTTAACAGCTTTATATCCGTATTGTACTGTGGCACCCCAAAATGCACACAATATCCAAGGTGAGGCCACCTCAGTGCAGAGCAGAGCAGGACAATCCCTTCCCTTGCCAGACTGGTGATGCTGTTCCTGATGCCCCCCAGGACACGCTTGGCCCTCCTGGCTGCCAGGGCACTGCTCACTCATGTTCAACTTGCCATCCACCAGGACCCCCAGGTCCCTTTCCATGGCACTGCTTTCCAGCATCTCATTCCCCAGTCTGTCTGTACATCCATGGTTGCCCCATCCCAGCTGCAGAGTCCAGCATGTTCCCTTGGTGAATTTTATATGGTTAATGATTGCTCAGCCTGCTAGTTTATTAAGGTCTCTCTGCAGGGCCTCCCTGCCTTTGAGGGAGTCAGTAGCTCCTCCCAATTTTCTATCATCTGTAAACTTGCTTAGTGTCCCTTTTTTAAAGTAAAATCTTTCTGAAAAGCATGATTTGGTTACTGAGAAATGAGAGGGAGGTTCAGGCATCTTTACCCTGTTGCAGTGTACTAGAGCGTAACAACAGGGTTTCTGGTGCCTCTTTTCCCTTGTGCCTTCAAGTTCCCAAAAGGCCAAGCCAGTACTCCTGGATCAGCTGGCCATGTGCGTGAAAGCTGCAGTTCTTAGCCTGGATGAAATCCTCTGTAGGTTGCATCTACATTAGTAAGTGCCATACAGCAACATGTTGTTTGAGGGGAACTGCTGGTGCTGAGGACCAGGTTCTATACCTCACTCAGGGAAATGAGTTTTACTTTGATCTGGCCCTAATTTGGTGCTGTGAACCAAATGCCTGTTTGCAGTGAAATGTATCACAAAATGAAGGTTTAGTTCTGTTTAAATAGGTGACAGTTCTGGTGTTTTGAGATACCCCCACAACGTAGTCTGTCATACAAGAGGTGGAGTGGCAGAATCCACTCTCAAATATTTGTTGCTGGTCCAAAATAAAACAGTGAAGTGGTCACACCAGATTACAATTGAGAATCCAGTTAGAGAAGCTGGACAAATAGCGTATATATGGCTTTTGCTGTGTGGACACACTGGCACAGTGGATGGCCCTGATGGAGGGAGTAGGGGCCCATCAGGGAATTTTTGTTTTATTGAGATGTTGACCTGTTGGCTAGTGCTTAGTGAAAATTTCAGGCCTGAAGAGGTTATCTGGAATTTCTGTGCCCTAGATTTCTGTCTGTCAATAACTGAAGCGCTGTGAAGAGAGTGTAAAAATATTTGTTGTCTTCCATTCTCAGGACACTGTATGTAAGGACACGTGTTGATGGTCACATTTTAGAACCAAACCAAAAATTATTCATAGCTGGAGTGTCTGGAAGCTTCTTCCCAACTCAAAAGTTGCTAGCTTTGGACATGTGAATGTTTCTCTTTGTATCTTTGCAGCACCATCACTATAATCAAAAGCATGAGGTTTTTTCCAGGGGAAACCTTTGATATGCAGCTACCAAACAGGATTTTCAGGTACAGATATTCTGTGAAATTGCAGGTTTGGGGAAAAGAGGCTGCTTATGCATAGTTGTACAGGCACACTCCCTGCTACTGAAAATGGCAAAGCTGAGCTAACTAAACAGCTCCTTTCTTTTTCAATCAAACATGTTGGGGGGTTTATGTGATTATTTCGAGGAGCTCTGTAGCCAAATATCTTACTTTTACCAGATCTTAACAGTTGCCTCTCTAGATTTACTGAACTAGTGGTCTGCTGCTATAGTACCAATGAGGTGAGCTCCCTGAAGCCGTTGTCATGGAAATTTGGATGGTTGGCACTAAATGTTTCATGCTGGTTTTGTTTCTGTGGAACTTTTTATAGCTTCCAATCCCCTCAAATGCAAGTCATGGAAAAAGAAATTTGTAGAAGTGCTTTGGAGTTTTAGACAATTATGTACCAAGGGCCTGTCTTTAAAAGTGGTGCTATTTACCCAGAATCTGAATGAGTAATATGTGGTGGAATTTCAGATTTGAGTATGTCCCATTGAAATATAACCTACAGAATTTATCATTCTGTGAAAGCAACATTTCTGCTTGACATACAGTCATTGAAGGCTGACCTTTTTAGACTAAAGCATATTTTTTTATAAGCGGACACAGTTCATGCAGCCGATGTGGTTTTGTTTATGAAGCATGGAATCATACAAAAATTATTTATTGTAGGTTGTTATAATTCAGTCAGCATTTTTTCTTCTGTTTTACAGCAGAGAAGAATGAAAACTGGTGAACTAACTGCTCTTTTAAATGAAAGTCAGAGCAGTTTTCATGGGATGTTTAGTCATTACTTTCCCATCCCGTTCTCCTGCGAGTTCACCTGAGGCAGCTGAAATTTGTAACTATAAGACAAAGCAGCAAATGCTCTCATTCACAAGCAAATTAGTTCCCCAGGATCCTTTACCAGTCAGGCAGAATGCTGGAAAAAGCTGATCAGCTTCTTCGCTCTGGTTCCCTAGGGGCCCTTATAAATTTAATGATCAAGTAAGATTCTTCTGATTAAAAACATCATCTGTCCCTGTGCCTCCCACCAGCAGCCCTAGGAATAAGGTGTGTGTGGCTATCTGTTTCCTCAGGAAGTCTGTCAGCTCTGTTGTCAGAGTAAGAGGGACGGTGTTTTACTCTGCTGCAGATAAAACTTGCACATCACATCAACTAAAAGCATCCATAGGCTGACTTTCCCCCACTGCCTTCCTCTGTGAGAATCTCAAAATAAATTTTGAGGGGAGGAGGATTTTGACGTGCATTTGGGTCAGCTGTCAAGAAGGTTATATCAGAAATAACCTTAGCTGTAATGAGGACACACATCAGAAATGGAGTTGTCCTCCCTTCTTGTTTGGAGTTGGATATTGATAAAAAGGAGAGAAGAATTTCAGGCTCTTTTTTTTTTAATTTGTAAAGAAATTGTATTCACTTCTGTCTGTTTTGCTAACCCCTGTTTTGCCTTTGTAGCAATTTTGATAACTGCCAGAAACCTGAGAGCACAGGAAACCAGGAGAGAGCCTGTATCCTATTGTACAAATGAAATCTAATGTGATTAATAATTAAAAAAAAAAAAAAGTTAGTACCTAATTCCCTGTTTTAATCCTGTTATTGCCTTTCAGTTATAAAAGACAGATTCTCTCCCCTGCCTGAAAAAAAATCAAAACAGAAAAGAACTCTTATCCTGAAAGCTTTAAAATGCCATTGCTGTCTTTTTCCATTTATAGCTATCTAAGAATAGGCTTCCTTCTGTTTCCCAACCCTTAGCCTCCAGCAAAGTCCCAGACCTGTCTCAACCCTGTGAAGGGAGCTGCTTGCAATTCCATCTTGCACCTCTCCCAAAAAACAGGATTTAATCTCTGTTGGTAATGAATGAGCACAGATATTTCTAGTTATTGCTTACAACAGGTGTTGCCTCCTTGCTCAGTACTCACCTTGTAAAATGTGAGCCAGGAACCCTGCAACTACTTTTATGTCTTGAAATGCTGTTTTCTTTTGTGAAATTGTGTGAAAAGAAACTTTTGAAACAAAATATGGAGAAGATAACCCTATGAAGATGTTAATGCCTTATTTGAAATATCTTTTGACTTATTCCACAGTTGTTCCTTACAAGTTTATGGTACTGAATGGTATGGTGCTGATAAAGCAGTACAGAATGAAAAGGAATGGTTTTTATAGTAAGGACAGAAAGGGCTGGGCAAATACGAATTAGTGAACACCATGTAATAAGCCCACTAGGTATATGGCAGAGTATACTTATATTTTTCCCAAAAGCAGATTTCGTAGGAATACCCGCTTCAGAGCCAGTCAGGTGCTGTTGCATTTGGAGATGTTCTAAAAGCACAGAGACCTTGCCAACTGCGGCTTGCTTTTGGGTCATGCATTTTCATGGGGAAGTGTCCAAAAGTAAGAAGCAATCCATGACACGGCAATTTATTTATGGAGAGTAGCCAGTTTTTGTTGTGTTTCAGGTTTCACATAACGTATGTCTTGAAAGCACGTGTAAGAAACCCTTAAAGTGTATCAGCAACATGAGGCATCTCTCTTGGGGAGCAAGCACCATCACAAGACAGAACAGCCCAACTTCACTAGAACACTGACTACAATTAAGTTCTATTTCTGAGCTTGGTTACTGTACTGTATGAACAGATTCTGCAAATATTGGTTTGGTGGTTGGTTGTTTTTTTTT
>WEIT01023662.1:0-13156 GCA_013389985.1 Dryoscopus gambensis | reverse complement strand
CAAAAGGTGTAAGAAAACCTTTTTGTGCCTCCTTAAATTACATGGAGTGCTCTCAGACTCACATGATTTTGCAAGAAGTGTACTCTTTTCTGTCTGGCTGAGGAATCATGGGGAATGTTCTTGAGCTGAGTTTGTCTGTAATACTAAAAGGAATGTGATACTGTGAAAATGGCATACATAACTCATTACATCAGTCTGCAGTACTTTAACAACCTTCTGGAGGTAGCACTTGATGTGTATGGGAAGTGTAGTCCCCTTTGCAGCTTTCTATGATAATGTGCAATCTGTAAGAGTATATGTTGGCTACATGGAGCCCACTCTTGGTGCTTACTGTGTCCGAGTCATCTCAGACAATGCTAGTGGCAGTCATCCACTCATCCAGGTCGAAAAGAACTAGATTTAAACAGATGACTCTCTTCTGCCCCACACAGAGTATCCTTTGAATGGGCCCATGGTGATGTTCAGCTGTTGAACTCTCCCTTATTAACGTGGAAACAACACCTTTGTCTTTCTTTTGCAGGTTTCACAGCCCTTCCTGAGCAGCACACCTGCACTGTGGTTAGTCCTGCTAGCTGCTACCCTGGCTACCCCTCCCAGCCCTCTGGTTGTGCTCCAACTTGTTCTCCTTTTCAAAAGACATTCATGAGTTCCCTGGTTGAGACACCCAGTGCATCTTATGTACTATAGAGAGAAATGTGCTAGACCAACATGTGTGGCTGGTGAAGCTGTTAAGAGTGGCACAGTTTATAGCTGGTTTATGAGCACTGAGGATACAGCAGCAAAATTTTGGATCGTATGTGTTGAGGAGTGAAGTCATGGAGTAACGGTGAATTGTCTCTCTTGGTACATGCCAATCTTACGTACTTAGGGAGCTGTTGGTAAGAATGTCACTTTGGTTCTACCCCAGTGCATTTGCTATGCACAGAAAAAATGACGGGAGCTTGCAAGGACAGTTGTAGGCCAGGGACTGAAAGAGCTATAAACTTTGTTGTTCTCTGATTTAAATCTGGGTTTGAAAGTGGCTTTGTGGGAGGAAGAAAAATCAACAAATAGCAACTGAAGAAAGGTAATAATTGAAGTATTCCATAGAACTGTTTATTAAGGGTCAATGGGTAAAAAGTTTTAGGACAAGAATTGAAGTTAATGACTAGAGAAAGTCAGGGAAGTGTGGGAGACTGCAGACGAGTGTCTAAGCAAGATGATAGAAGAAAAAAAGCCCTGTGAAGACACTTGAGATAAGACCTGAATATAAAAGGCCTTTCACTGAAACAGACATTAACTGCAAAAGTTTATAACTCTTTAATACATTGAATTTCTGCTAATGCTGGAGAATAAGGAAATTCTGTCTTGATATTCCTACTTGGAACTTAGCTGGATGTGACCCCCAGCATCTCAGCAAAGTTTGAAGCTGTATCTAACTTGGAAGTTTGCCTTGCTTTATGTAGGAGACTGCACTGTCAGAGGTCACTTCCAAATCAAATTATTCTTTGATTTTGAAAGGAGAAATTGTGCAGTATCTCAATTTAAAAGAAAAAGAGTACCTGTAAAATATATTCATTAAAATGCTTTAGGTTTTAAAATGCCAAACTTTAAATCCTATGTGTGGAGAAAAGTGTTCGAGAAGTCAGTTGACCACTACTGTGGGTTAAGGAGTGGTAAAGACAGGAAATGCTGATCTGCATTGATTTCTGCACAGCTATTTTGCTACCAGTGGGCTGAAACCAGCTTTTTATTACATATCAAACTACTGAAATAAAAACTTTTATGCAGTCTTTTAAAAAATGTGAGTAAACACTGCTCTGTATTATCTTTTCTATGTGTTGTATGTGTTTAAAAATTTATTTTAATGTCTTCATTCTACTACTTTTACAAAATGTTCCATGATTGTAAATGTCTTATAGGTGACAAAAATATTGCTATCTGTCCTGATACAACTATATAGCTTCTCCCACAATTAAATATCTGTGTACTCTATCTTTTCTGTAGCAGTACTCTCTACTAAAATAAAGAAGGAAAGATACTAACAGCAAACAGTATTAGACTTCTTGACATATTGAGCCTGCTCTATTGATCAGGAAAAAAAGCAAGTAAAAGCACTTAAAATAATTCATATTCAGTAAGCTAGCAAAATTCAATCAAAGCATCTACTTGTTTCAAGAGCTTTGTGAAAAATTTTAAGGTTTTGTTCTAGCTGGGGTGGTGTAAGACCTTCTGAGGTTCAGCCTAAGAATCTGACCCTAATGTTTTCAGTCTCTAACAATTTCTGGAGTCTGTTGCATAAGACCAGTTCCTGTCAGCACAGGTCTGTCTTAGGTCGAACAAAACCACCTATGTCCTTGAAATTGTTAAGCCAGTGCTTGAGCCTTTCACTGACCTGAAGCCTTATGCAGAGACTGGTAGATGTAAACTGGTAGATTTATACTGCAGGTATAAACACTGCATAACATCTAGAAAAATAAATTATCCAACTTTTTTTACCTACTCCTCCCAGCTGATGTGTTAACAGTTCTTTTTCTGTGGCACATTTTGCTTTCTTACCTACTGTGTATAAAGGAAACGAGGAATCATTTTTTAGTCTGGTCTTAACCAAAAGTCAGCTGTTGCATTCAGCTGTTACTGGGCTCTTTTCGTTAAAATAGTTTCTAACTCTTTCTTACATCTACTGACAGGATAAAGACCTTGACCTCTTACATGCTTGTATGTAAACTTACAAGGTGACTGCTAGTTTCAAGGGGTAAAAATGCAACTGCAATTTATGTGAGGGAAAAGAGCTGTTCTTTTTGTCCTTCAGATGCAGCAAACCCATGCATGCTTAAAAATAACTGCCTTTTGTCATGATTTCGTGCATGGCATAGAAGCTGTAGCTATTTGTCTTGTAACTGAGTAACATGCACTAGGAAGTCCTAGGTGTTGGCTTGTATTTTGCTTGAATACAGTCACAAGAATACTCAGCATTTCAGTTCCCTGCTTTGTCTCTGCAAAGTAAACATTCTCATTATAGCAGAAATAATATGGTACGCTTTAAAAAAACCCCACAAGTCCAGTGTTCTTTTTAATGGTTATAGATACATGATCTTTTTCTGTATCTTATTCAGACACTCTAAACACAAAAACTTTTCCTAGTACGTTTCAATTATGTCTTCTGTTCAGCAGGCTTGTTTGGCCTGAAGTGTTAAGAAGGTAATGCTCCGTGTTTGGTAAAGGTTCATTGTTGCTTATGCTGATGTTCTATACTTAGTTTTGTGGGTTGAGGGAAATAATTTTAGGTCAGCAGCAGTAGCTTTTCTGATTACAGAAATGATCTTTATCCACTAATTACGTACTTATATTAAGAAACAAGTCAGAAAACACTTAAGAATAGAACTATGCTAGAAAAGAGAATTTGCTTGGCAGGAAGAAATCATACCTGTGTGCAACAGTCTTCCCCCCGTGTCTTAGCAAGTTCAGATTAGTAGGCACAATTACCAATAGGTGTGTATAAAAGCAGTTGGTATCTATATCACTAAGGTGACGTAGGGTGGCACCTCCGGGGGTTATCTTGTTCAGCCCCCTGCTCAAAGCAGGGTCACCTAGAGCAGGCTACTCAGCCCATGTCCAGTCAGAGTTGGCATATCTACAGGGATGAAGGCTCTGCAGCCTCTCTGGGCAACCCATGCCAGCTTGTGGTCACCTTTGCAATAAAAAAAAAGATTTTTTTTCTTATGTTCAGAAAGAGCCCACAACCTTTAAAAGACTCCAAGCAACATTGACTTAATTCAGGAGCAACTTCATCCATGCTGCTTTTTGATACAAATTGAAGAGCCATAAAACCTGATTCTGTTTACACCTAATTAATTTTTGGAGGTTTGCAAGAGATGTGGTTACTGATCACCCAGTGGCATGCTGCTTAATCTGGAAATGTTCCAGATGTTGTTAATAAACATTTGCCAGGATAGAGCCTACATCTTTATTCTAATAACCTGAAATAATTATAATATATTTATTTTTATCTTCTGTTTACTTCATGTTTATATACTCAGCATCCAGGTCTGTTTACTCAAAGAGCCAGTGTTAGAGGATACAGCGGGCAGGTGGATTGTTCATTTTCAATGCTTGAATAAAAAGTCTGGAGTGGTATAGGGAGATATAAAGAGCACACATCTTGATCAGGCAAAGAGCAGTTCCAGGGAAATAAGTATTTTGGGTTGTTTGTTTTTTTTTTTCATTCATCATGGATCTTGTCTTTACTAATGAAAATAGATAAATGTTTAACGTACATAAGCATCACAGGAAAGTGAGGTGGTGATTTTCTGCTTCTGCTGCCGCTGCATCAGTTGCCTAATCAGAAGTAATAAAATTTTATTAGCAGGCTGCAAGTTTTTTTAGGTCTGTAAGTGAGAACAGAAAAGTCAGTGTTTTTTAGTAAGTGTAGCACAGAAACCAGCTGTTACTTATCAATGACATGATTCAAGCCCTAGCATATGTGAAAATAAATAAATAAATACTCCCCTTGATTTTTCATCAACAGACCTGCTGGGTCTCCTCAGACACAAAGTTTGTAACTACTGCAGAGTCCTTCTGTGTGATGTAGTGTCTTTCCCTAACCACTGTCTGTATGCAAAGTATAGCCACTGTTGAATAGCTATTTTGTCAATGTGCAAGGTGTTTGATAACAAAAAACATTGAAGAAGTTAAAGTCAGTACCTGCATATATGTGCTGGATCCCTAATGCCTTGTCAGGGCTTTAGCTCAGCTGTACCTCTTGCAGCACCTGCACTGCTGGAACCTTCTAGTAATTGATATGTGTGTTGCTGGGGGAGCTTAACGGTGTTGAGATAGCAGCCCTCTTGGCCTGGGTGAGAGCTGAAGTTCCTGGCTTTACCAAAGTAAGCAGAGTTCAGAAAATGCCTCAGTCCTTTGCTGTTGCCTCTGCAGCCTCAGCAAAAGCAGAGCTGGGATTGCTGGTCTCTGTGTGTATCCTGGGCAACTCAGTAGTAAAATTGCCTGTGGCTAGTGAGTCCAGGCACTCCCACAAGAGTAGAACATGTTTATTAAAAATTGCTAAGGCAACTGCAGCTTCAATTGTGGGTAGAATGAAGTTTTATCTTTTACTGTCATTCTGATGTGTTAGGCCACTAAAATTGTTTCTTTGAAGGAGTATTGGGTAAATGAAACTGAAGTAGACCTTAAGCTCTCTGTAGAGCAAATGCATATTGTTTGAGGTACTAAAGATTTGTTATATCCTTAATGTTCTTCTTGTGTATGGTTAAGAAAGGCACAAAGCTGCCTGAGCCCAAGGCTTTCCAACTGGTTTGTGACATGTCAGAGAGTGGACTTACGAATTCCTGACCCTGCTTTTCTTGCCCATTCTTCCCTATTGTCTTTGCTGAATGATTGATGACTCATGCCTTGCACTGAAGGCTGAAGTAATGCTTCCTGATTTCCTTATTTATTTTGTAATGTGTTACTTGCTGTTTTAAATCCACTAGCTATGTGTGCATATCTATTTATCTATCTATCTCCCTATCCATATCTTTACCTTTGTTTCCTTGTCTATAAAAGGAATCCTATTGAGGTCTTTATGAGCACCCAGAATATTCATTCAGTTTTCACTGTTCAAATTTTTTTTTGACTCAAAGTCTTTTGCTGTTTCCTCAGTTGGTTTATGTACGTTACTCCATTATGATTAAGTAATGGATAACTGTAAAAATATCTGAAAAAATCCAGAGTCCAGGTCTCCAAAATATTGTCTAGGTTTAGGGATGCCTTTTCTCATAGGGGAGAGGATTCTTCTGGGCTGCTGTTTTAGTCTGCTGCATCTGGTCTTCTTCCTGTACTATCTGCAACCAAATACTTGTAAGTAAAGCAAGTTCCAGTTGATGCTTGACAGAGGAAAATTGTTTTGTCAGGGAATTAGCACACTTTGAATGGATTTTTCTCAAAGTAACGTTGGTAAATAAAAAAGCTGGCAGAATTAGCAGTTGTAATCATAGATGGTGGCCTCGCATTTTTCATTACAGCAGGAGCAGCACAGACTGCAGAAGGACCTTAATCTCCTGGATCAAGCAAAGCAGTGTGATGTAACCAAGCCTCGGCCTCACAGCAGCTTAGCAGACAGCATATGCATATCACTACCTTCTAACCATATCAGCAACTGAGACCGTTTACTGTCACTAAAACTGTGTCACATGGCAGTTTGGACTCTAATTACAACATCTGTGACCTGTAGCAGACTGCTGTCTCATACAGATACCCTGCAAGTCATACTGTATGTGAGGTAATATTATTTAAGAGTGTCAGCTAGGATAGTAGAACAAAAATGAACATCTAAAATAATGAATATAGTTATTAAAAAATAAAGCTATTTACATTAAAGAAAAAACCACCAAACTGCCATAACAAAATAATATGCTATTATGAAGGGGAAAGCAAATATGCAAGAGACTTGTTAACCTACATGACAGAAGTGTTTGAGTAAGAGAAGGGAGTAAAAAATAACAGAGGTTAAATAACTTTACCAGTTAATTAGTCCATGAGTTCTCNATTTTGATTTGGAATTTGTCACATTATACTGGTTGCTTCAGGGGCAAAAGTTTTACTGAAGCTGAAGAGCATTGCAAGGGACAAAGCTCTTTTGACAAAGTGTTGATGATGGTGAACTCCTGGCAAGGAGACAAATGAGAAATTCCTCTTCGCGGTGTTTAACTGCTATAATGTGTCTCTTGAGTAAATACAATATCAACTAGTCTTTTATTTTTGAAGCTGAATCAAAGTATCCATTCCAGGAAAATCACAACAGGAAGCCTCTTACTTTTGCAATTTGTTTGTCATAAAGCGCAGGATGCTAATGTGTATTTTTTCCCCTCCTGTAGGTGCCTGAAATTATAAGCTCTATTCGACAAGCTGGAAAAATTGCCCGTCAAGAAGAGTTTCAGAATAATCTCTCAGATGTTGAAGATCCTTTTGCCAAAAAGTTTGAGGTGCTGTTCTGTGGACGAGTAACAGTAGCACATAAAAATGCACCTCCAGCACTCATAGATGAATGCATTGAGAAATTTAATCGTGCAAGTTGTACAAAAAATTCAGATTTCAACTCATCATCCCAACAACATGAAACTGCCAATAACTTTGGAGGCTTCTCTTTCAGCAGCAAATTTCGGTCTGTATTCCAGCCCTTGGTCAGTGAAGAGGAGGAAAAAAGGCCAATTAGGAAATCTTTTTCTCAACCAGGACTTCGTTCCTTTGCTTTTAAGAAGGATTTCCAAGAGGGAGGCCTTAGGAGTAACAGCTTTGTCAGGTCTTTCGAAGAAGATGCAATTTCACTGAACCTAAAAAGTCAGCTCATCTATGGACACAGTGTTGTGCAGCCAACTGACATTGCAGAAAACCGGACTATGTTGTTTACGGTAAAGCAAGATTTGCAGCCTCTGGTGGTGTTTTCACATCTTGGAGTTTGGAGTGGCAAACACCAAAGCAGATGTTCTGACAGATGGCAGTTACTTTTTTGATAACTTAATTGCAATTACCAAAGCTTAACTGAAACTTGCCTATTTCTCTGGAGAGCATTACTTGTTAGTGCAAATTGGTTTACATATTCAAAATAAGTTTATATTAAATACTTTAAAACAGTACTACCTGAAACGCTGGGCTTCTAAAAAAAGCTTTTAGAAAGTTACTGCAAGTTAGTGGGTAGTTGTGCAATTGCAGAATGGTATGTACATTTACACTAACTAGTAACAGCAGAAATAAATTTCCAGGTGAATGAATTACCTATAACTAGAGCAGAAGGACCAAACCATGACAGAGAGCTAGTAGACTTTGCCCCATGATAAGCAGTATAATTGATGAAAGTGCTCCTGCTGCCAAGTCTGTGTAATGATGGAGTAGTAGTGTAATAGCTTCCTATGCTACTCCACGTGAGCCGCCACTCCTGCCCTGCTTTGGTGTGGCTAGCAATGCCCTTGCCTTGATAGGTGAGCAGCAAAACTATTTTCCAAGAACCGAGAAGCAAGTAAGGAACGTGGTATTTGTTCCTCTTCCAGTCCTCACGATAGATAAGCTATGTAACACATTTTACATAGCTTGTGTCTTCTGAGCGTAATGCAAACCTGGAGCTGATACTGCAAAGACCGACTCTCCTAAGGTCATCTTGGATCTGTCAGCTGCTGTTGGAGCTGGGCGTTTTTAAGGCCAGTAATGGAGTGGAGTGCATGCAGTTGCAGTAGGTTATTTGAAGCGGGGAAAGAGAATCCTTAAGAAGGATTGCCACTGTGTTATGTCTGTAAAAAATAGCATGCAGAAAATGTTGTAATTAGCTATACCTGAATTAAAGCTTCTGTTTGGTTGTGGCAGGCGATTGTGGCAGGCTGACATCAGACAGAGAAGTGGAAGAAGATGGAGAGATGTTTCTTCCCTAGTAAAAAGAAAACCATGTTCACCTTCTTCCCCTGAGCATGTATTCCACATAGAAAATATAGGTACCCTTTGTAATAATAATGCCTAATTTTTAATAAATCATGACTCCATTATTAATTCATGGCACATACTTTAGAAATAGAGAGATTATATTTGGTCTAGGTAGGTCCGGATCCTCTTACTCCAGTAAGTGCATTTTTAATTTGTAATAAATAGATGCAACAGTTCTCAAAGACACCTGCAGCTTCAGCCTGAATATAATGTCAGTCATCTGCTGGCAGGCACATTTCTAAATTGTGGGGCTTTGCTGATCTGGCTTTGTGTTTTGGGTTGCTTTTTGCCTGGGAAAAACATTGTTTAGTTTAGTATGCACAGCTGTATTCTTTTCCTATTCAGCCAGCCTAAATTCAGCTGAATATAAGGAAGTGAAGTAACTCTAGTTTGTGCCTTCAGTATCCACAAGCAGCAGCTCACGGCAGAGCTGAGTTTGTTGGTTACCTGTCCCCCGTGTTCAGCAGGTTCCGAGTAGGGGAATGCAGGCAGTGTGCTCAGGTCTCATCAGTTTGTGTGTGGCTACGTATGAAACGCTTACAAGTAATTTAATATCCAGAGGGGAAAAAAATGGTTGGTATGTTCTCAGTTAGTTACTTTGATTTTCCCTAGGACTGAAGCAAAGATTGGTTGATGAGGTGTGAAAAAATTCAGATTTGTTATCTGCCAGCTCTCCTCACCTGATTCAAACAGTCCTGATTTTCATGTACCTTCCTGAAGAGTTGCTTTCCTAGCCAGTTTCTTAGGATTTGGTGGGGAGAAGGGGGTATTTTTAGGTTTTTCTCCTGGCTGTATGTTGGGGCGAAGGGGGAAGAGGTTCATTGGTTTGGGTTTTTTCCCCTTGTTCAGTGGGCTTCAAATGATCACTGCTGCCCAGGGGCCAAGTATGAAAGAATTGTGTGGGACTGAGCTGTAAGCAGCCTCTTGCTGCAGGGAGGGGAAGGCAGCAGCAATCGGGAGGCTGTTGAGCAGGTGTTGGAAGGAATAGCCCCATAAACATGCAAGGTCAGCCCCAGGGACAATACAGGAAAACCAGCAGGTGCCTGGGGAAAACCACTGTGACTGGTTGAAGTGAAAGAAGAGGTGGAGGGTGAATGTACAGGACCATTTTTAGACACAGAGGTGTGGCACATCTGACTTGATCTATTCACACACAAGATTTGATCCTTCCCCTTTTCTTAAGAAAGTACAGTTATATTGGTGTTGCTGATGTTTTTATATGCATCTTTTGGGATATGTTAGTGATTGAAGCTGGTTTCTCTAAGTTATGCTCATGAGTGGACCCAAATTCCACCTCCTGTCCTAAAATCCAATATGAGAGTTGTTTTTAGCAGTCTCTGATATGCTAGAAAATAGGAGGAATTTAAATTTTTCTGTTACTATCTTACAAAGATGTTGCAAGAAGCTGAAAAAATGAAAACAGTAGTTTCACCTTAAAAATGCCCTTTACCCGTCAATACTTAGCATCATCTTTTGATTGTACAAATAGCCTACAGATGAAATTGCATTAGAAAATATACTCCAGTGAATTCATTTGTAGTTTTTGAGTTAAGGCTTTAAATTAAATGTTATGTGTGCCTTAAATAAATGAATGAAACTCTAAAAATGATTAGGTGGAGTACGGAAAGAGGCACACAATTAGATTTAAATTTTAGAACAATCTCATTAAGTAGCTTCTGTGGATGTGGTACATTCCAAGACTGAAGAAAATAAGAAAAGGGAGCGTGAGTATATTTCTCTCAGTGCAAAGTAGGTTACTTGTGATAGAACATTGCTCTCATCTGTTTAAACATTATTTTCAGTCTCTTGTCTCGTTAAAACTCAGTGCCATAGTGTGCAGAGGTCTCATTGCCAAATCAGTGTTGCTTCAGTATTCTTTGTGGTAGTAATATGCTAATTGGTATAACTATACAGGTAGAAAAGAAATTTGAGGTCTATATTCAGGAAGCGTTTTTATAGTGGGACAAAAGGAAGTGTAATGTTACTTGTTAGCACCTTGCAATTTATTTTGCTCTTTTTAGATTGGCCAGTCTGAAGTTTACCTAATCAGTCCTGACACAAAAAAAGTCGCAATTGAGAAAAGCTTTAAAGAAATATCCTTTTGTTCTCAGGTAAGATTTTAGTGTATTCTTTTTGTCTTCTTTTATTGTTTAAATATTCTCTCCTTGTGAATGCCCATGTAATCCTCTCTCCTAGAACTCCACATGGATTCTCTCAACAGCAGTTTCAGTGACTGCTATTGAAAAGTTGCTAATTAATCACTAATTTTATAAAACCATCATTCTTCTTTCATGCTTTGCATTGATTTCTGAGATGAAGACTCATGTCTGTATGCAGTGGATGAATAATATTAGCTAGAAGAAACACACTCTTGTTTGAGATTGCAGTGAGCATGATTCATGCTTGTGCAAATCTTGGGATCTCTGAGCCATATTTTTCAAGCAGTGAGAATGAAAGGAAAAAAATGATATGTAAAAGTAATCTGAAAAATACTTTAAAAATACGTTCTTTTCAAGAATATAAGTTGCATGTGTTTAAAGGAGAGTCCTCTGCCATGCAGAGGTAATGTGTGTGATGCACTGAGGGCAAGCATGTTTCAAAGCCTCCTCATTCACTATTAATCTCTGTTCCTTGTGCCACAGAGTTTGCTTCTCTGTCCTTCTGACTCTGGCTTTTTTGGATTGTTTTTTGGGTTTTGTTTTCCATAAATTACTTTGGTTTTGATGACAATAGCTTTCATCACTAAACATAAAGGCACATATTCTGAAAATTTCAGAGTAAAATACATTTTGAATAGAATTTATTAGTCTCTGGGTCTGTTATGTGGGTCTTTTGTACTTCATCCATTAAAAACAAGCCGAAAAAATAGCGTCTGACTTAATTGAAATTCCAAAGATTCATAGTATTCCATGATCAAGTAATAGATTCTATAACAGGACAGAATTTTAATGGCCAGACGTCTTCAATGTGGCTGTAACAGAGATAAGTGACCTATATGTAATGCTATTTTGTTCTTTTCTTCCTGAAAGAAATACAGGTACAAAACATTGAAAGTAGATATGACTGCTTCATTGCTGTGGTTTCTTTGCTAGGGAATTAGACATGTGGATCACTTTGGGTTCATCTGCAGAGAGTCTTCAGAAAATGGAAGCTTCCACTTTGTTTGCTATGTGTTTCAGTGTACAGATGAAGCACTGGTAAGTGAAAGAAAAGAGCAGCCAAATAGAGTATTAGGCCCTAAAGTCTTCTGTTGCTCCATGCTCTGTATTTTTCTGAATGTCTCCAAATCCTATTTCACTTAGAAATACAAGTATTTCAAAAATGTAGTTAACATAGCAATCTGTAAAAGACCTTTTCATTTGTTTTGAGGTTTGGAGTTAAAATCCACTTTAAAATCTCTTTAAAATCTGCCTTTCATTTCACAAACTACGTTAGACCTTATGCCTCTTTTTTGGAGAGAATTTTCTCATAGGGCACCTGTTCTGAAAATTGGTACTACACTCCTGTGCTGTAAGTAAGGCCAGTGTATCACAGCTGCAGTAAGCTTTTTTTATCAGAGACAGGAAAGGGGTTTGAGATAGAGGGTAGGATCTTTTATTAGACCACCATAATAAAATTGGGTGGCCTGGAAGAGACATGAGTTCATGAAGAGTTTTATCTTGCTTGTGTGTTTGTGCACAGAAATGACATAGGAACAGCTTGTCTTTTTAATCATAAGCACATTCCCAAGCAAGGGGCAGTATCATTTTAAAAGACTGTTGTGTTTGTGTTAAGGAAAACAGAAGCTCAGTGGAAGAGTGAAATTTTGTTCTTTTGCATGCCATTCTTTTCAGGTTGATGAAATCATGATGACATTGAAACAGGCTTTCACTGTGGCTGCTGTGCAGCAAACTTCCAAGGCACAGCCCCAGCTCTGTGAAGGGTGTCCTATGCAAAGTTTGCATAAACTCTGTGAGAAGATAGAAGGTGAGATTTAAAGAACTTTCTGGTTGAATATTTTTTCTGACAATTTCATTGGGGGACAGTCTTTTATGTAAAATCCTAAGGAAATTACTGCTTAAAAAGAGCTTGGGACTTGGGGTGGAAAGTTGAAAGCCAGTACTTTTATTTAGAGGACTGTAGTGTCAGGTTTTCTGTAAAGTAATAAGAATTTTCTAACAAGAGTCCAGCTCCTTTATCGTGTTTTAGTTGAACTTTTGAAAACTATTATGAGTGTAAGCATTAATGAGTTGCAGCTTGTTTGGCTCTATTAGCCCTATAAATGCAGAACATTGTAGATGAGGAACCTCTGAAGGATAGATGCTACAATAGCTGTGACCTGCTGTCCTATTGAATCCACTTAGAAACTGGCATTATGTTATCACTAAGCAGGAACTAAACAGTATGCTTTTAATATGTATGTTTGTGGTGTTGATCTGTGCTCCTTCATAAAAATGCAGAAATTAGAATTGTAGTTGTTGCCCAAAACAGAAGTTTCAAGACATAAAAAACCTCTTTACATTTCAGCAAATTTCACAGTTAGATTTTGTTCATTTAAATGATGTTTGGGGTGAATAAAGGGCAACAGCAGCTTGTCAGATCACGTAATAGTGGCTTGTTGGACTAAAACCTGTCTAGTATTAATTTGATGAAATTGGAGAACTTCCAAAACTACTTTCACTCTATTTTGGTTTTCAGCTAGCTGTGATTTTTGGGGAGTTTCTTAAAGGTA
>WEIT01023648.1:0-16775 GCA_013389985.1 Dryoscopus gambensis | reverse complement strand
CAAATCCCTTATTTGATTACAATAGCTCTCTAGCGAGGACTGACTATTTCTTCCTTTTGTTTACTAATTTAAGCAAAATTTGTGGGCCTTTCCTTCATACGTCTACAGCTCAAGAAAATACTGTCATTTTGGGGGTTTGGTTTTTGGTTCAGTTTTTTTTGTTAAGGAAAAATTAGTAGGCAGCCATAGCTTTACCCTTTTTCCCTTTCCTCTGCCCTATTTGTATTCTATCTTTTTTGTGTGCATTTGTGTTGCAGAGTTTATACTATTGTGTTTTTCCTCTTTGTCATTGGTCCCAGGTGCAATAGCCTAACATCTGGTAATCAGCTAAAAGCAGATGTCTGATTAATGGATCTGCACATTCATGGGAGAGTAATACTCATTCTACTATCATGTGCTGCAATAAATCAAGTAAAACTTGCAAGAATAAGGCCAGTGGGGTGTGTTACATGATTTGCAGTTCAGAAAACAACAAGAAAAGGGATTTCAGATAGGATTTTAGGCTGTCTTACAAAAAAGCAGGTTGGTTTTGTCTCTAGCAAATCTGAGAAAATTTCTCCAACCTGTTCTTGAAAGTACCAGATTCATTTAGTCATGGAATTAAATTATTCTAAATATTATAAGGTGTTACATGGTTTAATTATTGTTATCATTAGCACTTGAACTGTCTCCTGCTCACATCTGATCTGAAAACTCTCCTGCTGCAATTAAAGCCTTTTAGTTGCTTGTGTCCTGCCCACGTTGTCACTGGAGAGCAGATTCATTCTAAACAAATTCTGGATGTCTGGAGTGTATTTGTATCTTTATTGTATTCTCCAGGTCTGTAGTCATTCTTAAAGCATTTCCTTGAGCTGTGTTCTTTGGTCCTTATCTTCCTTGTGTTGTGATACACGAAATTTTAGACATTATTCTGCTTGAGGGCTCTGATGAATGAAGCAGAAGAGGTATTTCGCATAGTTTATATTCATTACTGCACAGATGAGTAAGGTGATTGATAAATTTTTACATGACATTCTTGATTTAGTGTTTGGTTTTTTTTGATGTACCTTCTATATCCTTTTGTGAAAAGGATTGCTCATGAGGCTTAAAACCATGAACCTGATCATTCTGGCTGAAGAATGGGTAGAAGGCAGTATGCTTGTTGAAATAAATCTGGGTTGGACAAAATAAATTAAATCCCTCTGCAGTATGTTCAAATTCTGATTCTACTCTACAGTGCTCCTGTAGAATTGTTATATTTTATGACTTGCTTAATAAATCAAACTCTTCATTTAAAACATGTAAGTAATCAGTGTTAGTGTTGAGCTGACCTGATTTATTAAATTTTTAAATCTGATGTCTAAAGCAGGCTGTGAAGATACCCCACTAAATTTTGTCTGAGCATTTTGTGTGTTTTTGTAGCCACTTTACAGTAGCATGTTGTCTTGGCTGGCATATGAAAAAAGGTCAGGCAGCAAACACATAAGTCTTGTCAGATGTGCAGGATGCACTGGTCCTGTCTAAGGCATGCTTGTAAAGAGCAACCAAGTCTATCCTGTGTTGTTCTGAGCATAAAGTTATTTTGAATTTGCTACCTGGTAAGTAACTTGGTTGGGAAATGTAATGTTAAATGGGTTGACCTGTAATTCTCAGATGATCTGTAGCAATTATTGCCCTTTTGTAGGATCGCTCATCATTTTCTGATTATTACAGTCATAGTATTGTGTGGCCAAAAGCACTGAGCCCAGCTAATGTGGAAACATTTTAACATTCAGAGAAGTCTAGAATCTGTTTTTACCTTGTTGCTTTCATGTAGACACTTAAACTTTTGTGATTACTGGATCAAAAAAGGCATTTAAATATTCCAGCCTTCTCAGCATTACCTATTGGGGGTTTTTACCTCATCTGGTAAAGATAAGAGAAACTGCTCAGAGGCAGAGAGAAAAGGGGGTGGAAGAACTTACTGTCCCTACTGGTGTGTTTGTGGAAATATTTCGGATTTCTTCTGTCTCTTGCCACAGTGCAGAGTGTTATGTTTCTCACTTTTGTACCTACACAGATGCATTCATTCTTTCTGCTCTGGCTTAGTAATTCGGCCTGATTTCCATTTTTTTTCCACTTTTCAGTTGCTGGTAATAGGTATTGGTAAACACAAAAAACTCCCAACCTAAAACAAAAAAACCCACCCCCAACCAAAAAACCCCCAAACCCACAAACGAACAGAAAACCCCACTGATTTTGTTACTACTTTGGAGTTTCCTTTTTCTTGGCTTATAAAACCCTAATTGGTTTGAGACCACTTTGAGTGATGGTGCTATTTTTTCCCCTCCAGCACTGCCAGAGTAAATGTTACGAGTTTTCTTCTGTTGAAGTATTTATCGCGAGCGTTGACTGGTATGCCTAGCAGCATTTCCTTTTTTAATTCTAACTTCAGCTGGAAGAACAAGCTGAGGTGGAATTTCTTCTGCTGTTTTGGAAAAGTATTGTGTTTTTATTGACTTCAGACAAAAGTCTTATTTACCATGTGCAGATGTGTGTATTGCTGTGGCTCATTGTCTAAGGCTTGTAGTTCTAGCTTCATGTCTAGTGTGATGCTGTGTCATGTTTCCAGGACAGTATTACATCTTCAAAACTATTTAGTAACGAAGAGTTACTTATTTAGCATTATAAGCTGTTTGAAAATGCCATCTAATAAATTATTTTAATGAAGTATAAGTGATGATTTCTAAGATGTGTCAAATGAATGAACAGAATAGTTTGGAGTATAGTAGATCCTCATGGTGGAATACTTGGCCTTTTTCTGTAAATAATTTTATATGAGTTCTTATTGTGTAAATGGTGCTGTTTGTATTATTTGCAGATATGGATTATACAGTTCACCTTTTGATCCAGTTCTGTTTGATTTGGAGATATGTGGCTCTTCTTGTAAAAATGTGTACAACAGCAGCATTGGAGTACAGTCAGATGAAATTGATTTGTCTGATGTTCTATCAGGTATGTATGTTTAGCAGTGATTGATTGTGGTAGGATTGGTAAATCTCTATTAGACTGTTTTCTTTTTGTGAAGATGTGATTTTATACTTTCCAGCCAAGCTGAAGTCCGAGGTATTCTCTTGCTTATGGTATCTTATATTTCCTGTGGCCTTACGGCAAGTCAAAAAAGCCTCTTTCTGGAATCTGACATTTTCTTATCCTGTAGAATATCTCAGGGTAGAGATTAGACAGAAAGGCTGCTCTTATTCCCTGGGTCAGTCATCTAGGAATCATCTGTCACCTCTTTCAAGTAGCTTCCTTGAGGTGTGTTACTATTCATTCAGGCTAGCAACCCTCACATAGGCAGAGAAACCTAAATGGATTTTTGTGAAGTTGGGAAGCTGTCATATGGCATTCCTCTACTTAAAGGTTTAATGAGGTATTTTTTCTCTTTAGGGGAGTTAAAATACCTTAAAAATATATTTGTGTCTATCTTCTCAGGTTAATTCATAAGTGAATCTTTAGGCCCTGCAATATCCTAATTTTTACATGACTCCTTTCCTTCTCTTGTATGCTGTTGTCTTTCTCCTTCCTATCCCTTCCTCCATACAACTCTGGTAATTTGTTTGGATACTGATTAACAGTCTGAGTTTTATACTAAATTCGTATATGATCTTAGTTGGTCTGACAGTTTCTTTCTCTTCCTTTCCAGTAACATCAATATATTTTTGCAGGCTAATTTGCTTTCAGTGTAGAAAGAATAGAGCATCCATATATAATTTGTTTCTAGAATTAAGAAGATTTTACTACGCTTCTGTCACAGTTGACAGTTCGACTTTATTAATATACTCTGTTCAGATTTGGCAGCGTTATCATTTTAAAAATATACTTCCGTTTATATTGAGGATGTGATAGTGTTAAGATGTTTCTTCTACAACGTAAACTAATAAAATATGTGCATTATATTTAGTTGTCCCTTTTGACACTTCATGACTTGAAATTTCACTCTCAGGAGAACATTGGCTGACTGCGCAGATACATGTTTCTCTTTCAGGAAATGGGAAAATAAGTAGCTGTGCAGCTGCTGAAGGTAGTTTTACTTCCCTTACTGGACTTCTGGAAGTTGAACCTCTGCACTTTACCTGTGTTTCAACAAGTGATGGAACTAGAATAGAAAGGGACGATGCAAGTACGTTTACTGGTATATACAATTTTTCATTTTTTCTACTTAGCATAGTTCCACAACACATTTTTAATTGAACATAATGGGACTGTTTGACAAATGGATTGTTTGTAGTTTTGCAAGTGTTGAAATGTTTTGTCTGTGGTTTGTTTTTTCTTAAATAATTTCTGTATGCTATATGAATATGAAATATTCTCTGTATATTTCTTATATAATTGCTATGTTTCTTGGATCTTAGCAAACAAATTGGATTTAAAAATTATTAATTTGAATCAATTTGTTTCTATTGGAGAGTATAATGTACGAGCTTGCACCTTTACCTTACAGCCTTTTGTGGTGGAAGAATTCCAGAGCAATGGGTGGCTTTTCTGTAATCCAAGTGTTGCATGTATGACCACTGTGCACAGTCTATAAACCATATACTTTACAATTCAAGATGATGTTAACTTGTAGCAAGAACTGGATAAAAAGAGATATTTATCTTGTTTTTACATCACTCTGAACAATTAATAAGGAATTAAAGGTGTGTTTTATAACCTCTACATACATGCTTTGTTTTGTTTGTTTGTTTCATGCCAGTGAGTACCTTTGGGGTTACCCCAGCAGTTGGTGGCCTCTCTTCTGGAACAGTTGGGGAAGCCTCGACAGCACTGAGTTCAGCAGCCCAGGTAGCTTTGCAGTCTCTCTCTCATGCAATGGCCTCAGCCGAGCAACAGCTCCAGGTGCTGCAAGAGAAACAGCAGCAGCTTTTGAAGCTTCAGCAACAGGTTGGAGGCTATTTGGCTCTTTTTAGTGCTGTATCTAAACTTCGAAAGCTGAGAAAGTAGTTGCAGAGCTAGTTGCCTTTTTTTTTTCTTCATCGTGTATTTGAGGAAGGAACTGATCAGCACTCTGGTTCAGTCTTCTTAGTCAAAGTTCTGGGAGTGTCTCCCATGCTGCTTTGGTTTTTCAGACTTGGTTTTTGTTTATTTTAAGGGTGGGTTGGGAGTTTGTAATGAAATCTAAGTCTTCATAAGTAAGTATATCAGTCTGAAATTGAAAAAGCCCGCTGAAATGAAAAGCACAGTTGCTGACGGAGGGAAGTACCACTCAGAAAGCCATTGTTAGTATGAGGCTTGTCTGCGTTGACTCTACTTTGCTGTTCGGTGGTAGGGTTTTGGGATTTTTTTTGATTATTTCATCTCATTTCTCATGTTCCTCAGCAAATAAGTCAAATTAAATAGTTTAATAGCCTGATTTTTCAGCTTATAGTTGGTCATCTAACTTGGCCATGTTGAAGGTAGCTTAGATTTATTAAATCCAGTTGTATAATCAAAGCTGAACTTGTGGCTCAAAACTACTACTGTGTTCACAAGCAGTACTGTATGCTACTTACACTGCTTTCATCTTCTCCACAGAAAGCTAAGCTGGAAGCAAAACTGCATCAGACAACGGCAGCAGCGGCAGCAGCAGCATCAGCAGTTGGTCCTGTTCACAACTCTGTGCCTTCTAATACAGTAGCAGCTCCAGGGTTCTTCATTCATCCTTCAGATGTCATTCCACCCACACCAAAAACAACTCCTCTCTTCATGACTCCACCTTTGACTCCACCTAATGAAGCAGTTTCTGCTGTTATTAGTGCAGAGCTTGCTCAGCTTTTTCCTGGTTCTGTCATTGACCCCCCAACAGTTAACCTTGCAGCACATAACAAAAATACAAGCAAGTCTAGAACGGTAATTATTTTCTTTTATTTTTTTTTAGTGAAACAAGATGCTGTAAGCATTACCAGGGTCCTAATTTGTAGCTGAGTGCTAGTAATTGTATGTTTATTTGGGTGAGATGTGATAGCTATGTCACTAAATTTACACCATATGAAAAGAACTTAAGAAAGCAAGATAGTATTGTTATAGTGCCTCCTAAGGTTTCTCTTTATTGGAGCTAGCTTAAGCGTGTAAGGAGTTATTAATCCTTTGAACTTAGTAGTTAATATATTTTGATGGTTCATGCTCAAATCTAAGTGTAGTGAGGTGTTTTCAAAATGGTATATCTTTAACAGCTCATAATAAATGCATAGATTTTAATCACTTCATTTTGCTGATGTTTTTCCACTCCTCAGAATCCACTTGGATCTGGCCTTGCTCTTGCAATATCTCATGCTTCACATTTTCTTCAACCTCCACCTCATCAGTCAATTATTATAGAGCGAATGCACTCAGGTAAAACTGCAATTCCTGATAATTATGACATATGTTCTAATGAGAAGTGCTGTATTTTCTGGGGCTTTAAGTAAGTTGCTTAGCTACAGTCTCTCTTAGCTTTCCAGAGTAAAGGTATTTCTGTCATATCTGGGAGTTTAAGACCCAGCATTTGATGATAGTTGAAAAATCCTGGGGACTTGGGAAGTATGTTGGGTCTCCAAACAGACCACCTGTTCAGAAATAATGCATAAAAAGCGAAACGGCTTTGTTTAAGTTGATGCCAAAATTTTCTTGAAGTGTTCAAGCTGTAGTGAGGGTTTCTGGGATTGTGCAGCTATTTTTAACCTCAAGTATACAAATATACTTTTTAAACAATGCATAAACCTTTATATACCTTTTAAACAATACATAAACAGTGGCTTTATTGTTTGAGAAGTAAGTTGTCTTGCTGGTTAGCACACACTGGTCTTTTAGGTAATACTGTGTTTTTCTCACCTAGGAGCAAGAAGATTTGTGACCCTGGATTTTGGAAGACCTATTTTACTGACAGATGTATTGATTCCCACTTGTGGAGATTTGGCTTCCTTGTCCATTGACATCTGGACCTTAGGAGAGGAAGTGGATGGAAGGCGCCTGGTAGTGGCTACGGATATTAGCACACATTCACTTATTTTACATGACTTGTTGCCTCCCCCAGTTTGCAGGTTTATGAAGGTAAAAGGATCTTTTAAGTTCATGATGTTTGTTAGTACATGAGTTTTCACTTAAGCTCTCTTCAGACCAAACTTTTGTTGGCTATAAATTTTTTATGTATTTTTGACTTTGTGGGTTTTTTTGCCTGTTTTGATACAATTGTGTTACAATATAGCTTCATTTTCTTTCAGATCACTGTTATTGGTCGATATGGTAGCACAAATGCCAGAGCAAAAATCCCATTAGGATTTTATTATGGCCATACCTATATCTTACCCTTTGAAAATGAGCTGAAACTAATGCATGATCCCCTCAGAGGAGAAGGTGAAGCAGCAAATCAGCCAGAAATTGATCAACATTTGGCAATGATGGTTGCGTTGCAAGAAGATATACAGTGCAGGTTAGCAGGAAAAAAAGTGTATTTGCTGGTTTTTAATGTAAAACACTGGGATATCATAATGTTCCAGATTTTTTTTCTTTCCATTATATTCTTCAGACCAAAAAATACTCTGCTGTTGTTGTGGAGTGGTTGTGAATATCTTTATAGCAGTTACAAAGACTACAATGTATTTTTTTCAGTATCTGTTTTAACAGTGCATTCACAATGGACCAGAAGTTGTCTTCTGGTAGGGTGACTGTCAAAAATATTGCTGCTTGCTAATGTGTATTGAACTGTGTTTTTTGAATATTTCCCTTTAGGTACAATTTGGCCTGTCATCGGTTAGAAATCCTTCTGCAGAGTATTGACCTGCCACCACTCAACAGTGCTAACAATGCCCAGTACTTTTTGAGAAAGCCAGACAAAGCAGTAGAAGAAGACAGCAGAGTATTTTCTGCTTACCAGGACTGCATTCAGCTACAGCTTCAGCTCAACTTGGCTCACCATGCTGTTCAGAGACTCAAAGTAGCTTTAGGTGCAAGCCGGAAAACACTGAAGGAACAATCTGATCCAAAAGAGTTGATTCAGATGTCATCCACAGAACAGTTACGCACCATCATTAGATACTTACTGGATACTTTGCTCAGTTTGCTACATTCGTCCAATGGTTAGTATTTTTTGAGGTTTTTATTTTTTTGTCATGTTAGTAGAAACAATTTCCAAGTATTTCTATTTCTTGACCTGCACTTTCTTACTATAAGGCCTTTAAACTATGTTTAGATACAGAATCATAGAAATGTAGAATGGTGTTTGAGTTTGAAGGGATGTTAAAGATGATCTGGTTCCAACACCCTACCATGGAGAGTGATACCTTCCACTAGACCAGGCTGCTCCAAGCCACATCCACTGTCATTATAGTAGCTGATAACATACACTGTAAAGTTTTACCAGTGGCACCAAGCTGGCCTAACCACTTACTGAAAAGGATAGAAGATGTCAAGGTCCTTCTCGCTTTTCTGTAGTCCTGGCTACGTATTCCTTTGTTCAGATAGTCATCTGATCCTTCTGTGGGATGATCCAGTTTGCTGAAGTAACAAAAAAATGCCCAGGCAGAATACTCACAGGCAGAATCACCTTATGGAAGGATCTGTGAGCATTGAAGCCTATGCAATGCTGGGAATGGTTTAGGCAGTTAGAAGCGGGCCGAGGAAGCAGAAATTACCTTGAGAGTGGTGGTGATAGTGAACTCATAAAACCTGTATTTCTGCTCAGTTCTATCAGATTTTCTAATATCCAGTAAAGATTTTTATTTCCTATGCTTGCCATTGAAAGAAGTCTTGAAGAATTGAAATTGAAAAAATTGAGTAGGAGTGGTGGTTTGGGGTTTTGTTTGTTTGGTTGGTTTTTAACAAAAAAAAAAAGGCAGAACATTGTTCTATTGATAGGTTGTCTGTCTTGTGATTTTCTGTGCCAGTTGTTCTAAAGTGTGATGATGGTTTGGTTTTGCTTTGTGCAGACTCTGTGGGCGTATTTGAACTGACATGGTATTCATTTGGTTTTGACCAAGTGGCTCGGTGTTAGAGTTATCTGCAAATTACCCCATATGTTCCCTCCTCCTTTACTCCTGTGCCAATTAGTCTGATTGTAGTAGTTTCAAAAACTGACTGCAAACTTCTTCCTATGCTTTCAAGTCATTGTCTCTTTAAGCAGAGGTGTTCTCTTTTCTTAAAAGGGCACTCAGTTCCTGTGGTTCTGCAGAGTACTTTTCACGCTCAAGCTTGTGAAGAATTATTTAAACACCTGTGTATCAGTGGAACCCCCAAGATACGATTGCATACTGGCCTTCTGCTTGTTCAGCTCTGTGGAGGTGAAAGGTGGTGGGGTCAGTTTCTCTCAAACGTACTGCAGGAATTATACAATTCAGAACAACTTCTCATATTTCCACAAGACAGGTAAGGTATAGATCTATATTGATACATTACCTGTGGATCAATGAAGTAATTCCATTGTTCATAGCATAGCATTGGAACCTACAAAATTGGACTGAAGGGTACTTACCCATGGTTTTCATTGATTTAAGAAACAGATGCCAAAAAGTACTGCAGATGATAGATGTCCAGTTGCAGTTATTTATTGCACCTATTTGGTTCTTACTCCACAAAAATTTGCTATTTTTTCTTACTTGGAGATCTTCATGTACGTAGCAGGATTGCTCCCCAATGTCAGAAATGGCCTTCTCCTTTATCAGGCTTAAATGTACTCTCACCATAGAGCTGCTCTCCTCTGGCATTTGAAAGTGGGATTGAGACTGGAAGTTACACTATCAGCATTTAATACATGAGATTGCACTTAGATAAGAGCAAGAACCTGTCAAGTTGAGAACTGAATGTTAGATGTAGTGATTATTTCAGATTATTGATTGAGGTCTTTAATATTCTAAATCTTAGCATTTTATTTTAATCAAACATACTTGCTGTTTAGTGGCTTTCTGCCTTCTTTGAACAGCAACATTTATAGTTTCATATCTTTTTAAAATTAATTCATGGAATTAATTCTGTTTCCCTGCTGTTCAGTAATATGTAATAGGAAATAAAATGGATGAGATTTTGTTTCAGATATAGAAGACTGTGCTGACCTCTTGAGGGTGAAAAAGATGATGTTCACCCTAAAAAGCTGCATTAACCTTAACAACAGTAGAGTGTAAAATCCAGTCTACTTGCTGGTCCACGGTACTGCTTTTTGCACACACTTGTCTGTGTCTCAGATGAAAGCTAGGACAATATTGTTTTATAAGGGGTGTTGCAGGGTATTACTGAATCTGAAAAAGAGATAAAATCTTAAATATGTAAATTTTATTTTTAGGGTCTTCATGTTGCTTTCTTGCATTGGCCAAAGATCGCTTAGCAACAGTGGTGTTTTAGAAAGCTTACTTAATCTCCTGGATAACCTGCTGTCACCACTGCAACCTCATTTACCTGTGCACAGAAGAACTGAAGGTAGCCCTCTAATTTGGGAAATTATTTTCATATTCATTATAAACTAGAAAATTGAGAGATTAACTCACAAATTTTGGTGTATTAAAAGAAGAAATTGCTTGTTTACTATATTTCTAAAACACAGTTGTCTTTTAAAATGTAATAAATCTTCTTGTTCTTTAGGTGCTAAAAGAGATTCCTCCCTTGACCCCATTAAAACCTGAGCAAAATCTGTTTGATTGCTTTTAATTCAGCTAGGAAACTTTGGCAGAGTGTCTGACATTCAATGTACAGACAGCTCTAGTGAATGACTTTGGAATTTAAAGTTTTGGAAAGAAATGCACCTTTTTGCTTATGAGATCTTTTCTAAGTTTCAAGCTTTAGAGATGAAACACATAGAAGACAAGTTTGTTAGGTGTGTCTGCATGATTTCTGCAAACTACATGGAGTTTGGTTTTTTGTTCTTGTGGGGCTTTTTGTAATTATAAGGAATTTACATTTTTTTGACCCGAAGAATTTAGTGAAATTACATTCTTCAAACTTGATTTTCCTTGAGTATTCTTTTAACTACCCCAAGGTTGAGGCAAATTCTTACTTTTGAAAACATCACACCCTAGGCTACTTCATTTGTTATGTAGAGGTGGCAAAGCATCATAGAAGATATGTTGTTTAAAATTCTTAGCCTTGTGAGATCTTTAAGTGCCAGCTGAGACCCTGTCCTTAGTTTTCCCCCGTCTCCTGATGTTAACAGACCTCCAGCTGGTGTCAGAAGCTATCCCATTGCTTCCCACTGATCTACCGTGTACTTTCTCTATCGGGGCCATATCCTGCTATAGTCTCTAACTAGTTTGAGGCAAACCCAAGCTTACATCTCCTCTACCTCTGTTTGCACTCTCCCCACAGCTTCCAATTCCTTTCATAGCTCTTGCCTTACTAGTTGTCCTCATGGAGGACTTTAGGAAGCAGAAGTAACTGATACTTCAGAGCTTTATTTGCTGGTCTTCCAGCTTCCTTCCTCCTGGACAGTACAGGTGAGTACTAGGGCAATATTACGTGTGGTGGAAGCATCAGGTATGGCAGAAGAAATTCCTATTTGAGGACTATCACACATAAGGGTCAAAGGGGTGAAAACTGACTGGGGAAAAAGTGAAAAAACAAAGGAAAATCAGAGCAAGAGGTGAGTGTTATGGGTGGAGAAAAGTTGTAAACTTTAAAGCCAAAAGAGGAAAAAAGAATAAGCAAAAGACGCATGGAGGGAGGGAGGGAGAGAAGTTGAGAATTTTGATTTTTTTTTGAGAGAGGTAAAAGGAAAAGAAATGGTCTTGTTTTAACAGAGGTATGTAAAGGTATGTACTTCGCTCTGCAGCAGCCTCCTTTCTGTTTGTTCTGCCAGCCAAAAAGGTGTGTAGTGGTCACCAGCACTACTCATTGCTGTTCTTGCAATTTAGTTTGTGGTTCCAGTCCGGGTCCTGTTGTGGACCTGTAGGGGTCCTTCCTCTGCCCTCTCAGGATGCGCTGCTCTCTGTCAGTGTGCGCTCAGGAACTGGAGTTAACTAGTCAGGCTGCATCCTACTGCTTGGGTGCCAGCAACATGGGATTTTGGATGGATCATTTCTGTGCCTCAGTTTTCTTGTTTGATCTGCATTTAATAATAGTTGGAGTTAGTTACAGCATTTTTGAGGCCAGTGCATGAAAAGCACAGTCCAGTTAAATGTGGCTCAGCACAGTGCACTGATATGAAAATGTGCATGTAACATCTAGTACTGATGTCTTTGCTGGATTGACGTTGTGTAGAAGTATGCCATTTGCATAATGACTGTAATTAAGTGGTCATCATTTGTAGGTTTCTGGTCTTTGTTGAGCAGTCATGAGTTTACTTTGGAACTGTTCATTTAGATTTGTCCATGTGCACAAAGATTTTTCTTGCATGATGCACAGGATACATTTCTTTCCTTTCTGCCTGTACAAAATACGACATTTAAAATGCGACACTGAAATAGACAATAGCCAGTCATTAGTGCCACCAGCGTGGTTCGTCTAGTCTGAAGTCACTCTTGGCTTTCCTGCAACTTATTCAAATAGCTACATGAAAATAAACTAAGAAACGAGTGAAAATGGAGATATTTGTCTGCATGGTTATAACTATCTTACTGAAGCCCTGCTTGATGGAGGAATTTCAAAGAATAGAATTTGAGACATCTACTTCATGTGCTTTAATGCAAGCAGCTGTCATTATGCATTTGGTATTTAGGAAATTCAGACACACAGTTTTTGACTCTTCACAGTTGAGGTGAAGCTTTTGACTTCTGACTTCATCAGACTAAGAGAACTGTGACATTTTCCTCTGCACCTAAGTTTTATACCGATTTCTTCCCTCATTTATGAGGGCTCAGACTCTAACTCTCCTTTTAAAATACAAAAAGAGGGGAGTGGAGTCTTTGTGGCCTAGTGAAATGTGTGGCATTTGTTATGTGTTCAGAACTTTATTAAGGCACTCAAATCTATTTATTTTGAAGGAGTTTTAGATATTCCCATGATCAGTTGGGTTGTAATGCTGGTGTCCAGACTACTGGATTATGTAGCTACTGTTGAAGATGAAGCAGCCACAGCCAAGAAACCTCTGAACGGAAAAGAGAGGGAACGATTTTTGACAGGTACATCACATTTACTATCAAAACTCGGTTCTATGGGTATTGCTCTGTGAGCTGTTCAAATACCTAAAATGTATTTTCTATTCACTTGAAAAAAGAGATTTTAAAAATGGATGTTGTGATCTTTTTATTTGCATTTTTGTCTGCCTATTTACATCCCCTTCTCCTTATAAATATGTTCTCTTTCATTTTTTCAAGTGAAAAATGTAGGATTGATCTTAGTTTGTAAAATGTCTGTATATTACCCTGTGGCTTTGGGACTTTACAATTGAGAGTGCACCTTGTTGAGACACTTTGTGTTGTGAGAAAGGGCTGACAGTGTGACTTCATAAATGTTTTGGTATTTGTATCCACTATTTTTAAATGTGATTTTTGTCTGTTTTTCACTTATGTCATAATAGTAGTAGTAATAATAATATTTACATGTAGCATACATTGTTGTTATTATTATTATCATCATTATCATCATTATTATTATTATTTTGATTAGCTGTAGTTTTCTTTTAATATCTTTTCTAAAAATGAAAATAAAGCTGTTAATCTGTTTTTACTTAGGACAGAGCTGCTTGCCTGCTTATATGTTCCAAGAATAATGAAAAAAGATTATACCACTGCATTTTAAAATCTCACAGAAATATTACTATGAGTGGGAATAGTTGAATAATGCTAAAAGTTAGATTTTGCTTGTTTCTTTAGTACTTAGTGTATGGAGATGCCAACCATTGAAACTTAAAGGCTTTTCTCTAGAGAAGATGAATTTAATAAGATGTATTAATTTTTTTTTAAATTTCCTTTAGGAAACCAGTGGAGTTTTATAAATAATAGCCTTCACACTCAGAGTCTGAGCAGATCTACTAAAGGCAACAGTAGCCTTGATAGACTGTATTCCCGAAAGATCAGAAAGCAGCTCGTGCATCATAAACAGGTGACTTCCTGCACAGTAGTGGCTGTTTTCACAGATGTCTCATTTATAGGATATCTCATTTCTTGAAACAACAGCTTTGGCCTTGGGACTCATTCAGCCTTGCTTTTGCATAGGTCTAGTTCTGTAGCTAAAGGCTGCCTAACTTCTTTGACATTCATCTAAAACCATGGGGCAAGGGATCTGCTGGAAAAACAAATGTTGGAGTGTACTGTTGTACTCTATTGGACAATAAATATAATGTACTTTCTAGATAAATCTGAGTACACCTGAGTGCAAGCACCTAAGCTGTGATTTAAAAGTACTTTAAAAGCTCAAGTTACAGTTTGAACTGAAGATTGCTATCATGTGAACATACTGATCCTTTTAACATCTTATTGCTTAAATTTTCATTTATTCCTATTAACATTTTCTTTTAGCAACTTAACTTATTAAAAGCAAAACAGAAGGCTTTGGTGGAACAGATGGAAAAAGAGAAAATACAAAGCAACAAAGGATCATCATACAAACTTTTAGTAGAACAGGCAAAACTAAAGCAGGCTACTTCAAAGGTATGATGCTCTGAAACTGTAACTGACTTCTTGTCCTTCGTGTGAAAAGACCTGTTCCTGCAAAGTCATTTTTGTCCTACTTTGACCTTATTATAAAAAGTTGTTTCATCAGGGCTGCTATCAACTATACTCTAATCTTTAAAAAGCAGCCATCTGGAAATGTATTGTTCTGTGAAAAATAGTTTATCCTTCACAGGGTTTTTTTAGGTAGTCATGGCCAAAATTACTAATAAACTTGTAGCTTTGGGAATGCCAGTTGTGTCATTAAACTTCAGATAACATACAGCAATAGAAAGATAAAATAGTACTTTATATGGCTAGCTTTTATGCATGATGCTCTTCTAGATGCTTTCCTGGTTGAGTAATCAGAAAATAATCATGCCAATGTCTGTCTCCCTGAACTAATAAATACGACTTTTAAGAATTATTTTTGAAGTTTGTCAAAAGCTGCTTAGCTTCCTAAAAGTGCCCACCACTTCAGTTGTGGCATCTTGCAATAAGCCCCAGCTACTGAGAGTTGATGTAGTAGTTAAAAGAATTGTTTTGGTTATGAGAGGAGGTGCTGAAATTTAGGGATTTCAGGAGGTGACAACATGGACTTTGCAGGGAACACAAAAAATGTGTAAATCTTTCCAGCTACCAAACATAGGTATCTCTTGAAATATATACTCCCTAGTTCAAGAAGTACTCATGTCTGTTATGGATGCCTGAAAATAGGTCTGTGGAAGGAGATTACATGATGCTGGACCTTACAGGCAATCTAAGAGAAATCATAAAACTTCCAGTAATTCTGGAAAAAAAAAAATCACTAGCATAAAAATAAAGCCCTAAGTTTTCACTAACTGTGCTTGTCATGAGCTGTTCTTTCCTGCACTGTCTTCTGCTTCAGTCCGGCAGGTTATACCAAGGGGCCTGCTCCACTTCTGGCCCTTTGAGACATCGTTAAATGAGTTACTCTCTGAACTGTGCTGTCCAGCTGTTCAAGTTTCGCTTTGTAGTAGCCATGTTGCATAAAAATACCATGTTGAACTAAAGATCTTTCCTCTTGTAGTTTCTGAACTTGTAGTTAAGGTGTTAATGTACACTCGATAGTTGCATTTTATACAGGTTTTGCTATTTCACCTACTAATGACTGTGACTGACTTAAAACATGTCCTGCATTTAGGAGAAAGTGAAACCTTTGTGTTAGTAAATAGCTTTTTCTTAGGTCTACTTCAGGAGCTACTGCTTAAGTGAGATTATAAGAGGCCGCTTGTATTATCTAACGACTGCTAGTGTAGCTGGTACAATGAGCTGAGCGGCTAAATGAATGCCCTTGTTGGGTGAGAGGATTAATAAAAGCACCTTCTTTTCTCCATCGCCTGTAGGCCCTCTGTCAAAAAGATCATAGTTCAGAGCCATGAACAAATATCAAACTAGTTCAATTTCTGGTATAGCTAATGCATACTTTGTATCATGGCAGTATTAAGAAATTTAGAAATTATTGATGATGTGTCTGATGTGAAGAACTGAGAAGTCAGTGTTCCTGTAAGAGTAAATTTCCATACTGGCGATTTTTATACGCAGTTTGCTTTATGGTAACTGTAGCTTTATGTACAGGTGTGGAAATATGAAAGAAACTTGGAAAATATGTATTTTTAATATGTGTTATGGCATACATAAGGCTTAATTGGCACTTCTGCGGACCTGAATTTGATAATGTGTTTGTCATCTGAGATAACATGCTGCCAAAACAAATTCCTGCCAATAAAGCCTTAATGCCATTCCAATTTCTCATATATTTTTAGACTATCTTTTATTTTTTTAAGAAGTTTTACAGTCTCTGTTATTGCTGCCATACTGATGGATTGGGAAAAGGTTTAGAGGTTAGTTTTAAACTGTAACTGTTGTTTCAAATTTAATTTCTGCAGCACTTCAAGGACTTAATACGCTTGCGTCGGACTGCAGAATGGCCTCGTTCTTCTTTAGATACAGAAGTATCAACAGCAAAGGAAACTCCAGAAATTGAACCACTTCCCTTTACGCTGGCACACGAACGTTGTATTTCTGTGGTGCAAAAGCTGGCACTCTTTCTCTTGTCCATGGACTTTACTTGTCATGCAGATTTACTTCTTTTTGTTTGTAAGGTAAACAGAATATGGAGCATCATGATGTAGCTGCAGTAGCAAGCACATTGAATTAGCTTTCTATTATATTTCCATTTCTATTTTTTTGCTTGTTTGATGGTAAAAATTAGCTGAAGCACTAAAATTCCTAATCATTTCTGGTGAGGTAGTTTTTCTGATCTGTCAC
>WEIT01023634.1:1233-13463 GCA_013389985.1 Dryoscopus gambensis | reverse complement strand
TGTTGTACTGGCAAATATCCTGTATTCTCTGTTTTGGGGAACCGGTTCTGCTGGGTTTTACCTTCCACAGCCAGTGTTTGCCAGTTCATGAATTTTAGCTCTAATTTTATTTTTACTAAACCAGGAGAATTTTCTCTTTCTAGTTTGATTTGAATTTAGTTTTCTAGGATTGACAAGTTGCTATGAAGTATTTTGAGGTTTTATAATCTTTTTCTCTTGGTTTCTATACAATTTTTTTTGTCAAATGCTAGAAAGTTGAACATCTCTCTGGGCAAAGATATGAACCACTTTGGCTTCTGCAGAGCTTTTAGCTGGCAGATGTACTTCCCCAGTTATTCCCAAGACTAATTTAAACTTGAAGAGCTTTCATAAAGAGCATGAGTTTGAACATGAAGAGACAAATGCAAAGTCCTGTATCTGGGATGGACTGATTCCCTTCTATGTTATGGGCTTGGGACTGACGGGCTGGGTTGTTGCTTTGTGAAAAGGGACCTGGGGGTCCTGGCGGACATTATGCTAAGCATGAATCAGCAGGGCTGTAGTTAGAAGTGTACAGCCAGTAGAGCACACAAAGTCATTATCCCCCTTCCCTTATCACTCTTTAAATTGCATCTGGAATCTAATTGTAGGCTCCTACCATAGGAAATATATTGATAAACTTCAGTGAGCTCAGTAGAGGTCTGTCAAGACACCCAGGGGCTGGTGTACTTGCTCTGTGAGGAAAGGCTGTGGAACCAGGCTTGTTCAGCCTGAAGAGGTGACTTCAGGGGAACCTAGCAGCATATCCGCAAGCAGGATACTGCAAAGATGGAGCCATGAGCTGCACAATCAAAACAGGGAAATTTCAACTGGATAGGAGGAACCACCCCCCCCCAAACCACTGTGAAGATAACTGACACTTATTAAGATAATTGGAACAGGTTCTCAACAGAGAAGTTGAGGAGAATCTGGTTTTTCAACATAAACTAGACAAAGTGCTAAAAAATTTGCTTTGAATTAGTGTTGATCCTGTTTTGAGCATTAGGTGGAACTAGATGATATTCCAAAGTTCTTCCCAACCTAAATGATTCTATGAGCATCTTGTTCCTCTAAGGCAAGAAAACAAATATACATAAAAGGTGTAACCAGCCCTATCTATTGAAAAAAACCCAACTAGCCTAGCAAGAATAATTATGCTATAGCCACACAGCCAAGTTTGTGAACCCCACTGTGCTGGATGTTGATAGTTGGAGAAATCTCAGGGTTTGTAAAGTTTGCAATCCAATCAGCTAAACTGGGCATACAGTGAGAGCAGGAACACAGTAAGCTGCAGTGATTTTCTGGAAGTCATTCCTGTCTCCAGGGTCTCCTGAGTCCTAGTCCAGTGCTTATACTCTGGACCACACTGCACTCATACTGTCTGCATAGATCTTGAATTTTTCTGAAGATGAATGTTTCATAAAACATATCCTATTTCAGAGAGAAGTGGTCATTCAGAAGATTAAGGTCTTTTTCAAACGGGATGTTCATCTATGCCAGGTGGTATGCTAAATCTGAGTCATAAATATCTTTTATTTCCTTGGTCAGATAGTGCAGTGAAAGTGCAACTTGTCATTTTTGACTTCCAGTTTCAAGAGCACCAAGTAAGTTTTTGTTCCTTCATTTCCCAGCAACTGACATATTCTCCTGGATATTAAATGCTTGAAATTTAAATGATACGAAATTACTTTGTTTATTCCTTTGGATAGTTGATTTTATTTTTTTCTGCAAAAATATATCTAACCTGATCTTAATGCCAAATGCACTTTACATTCTAGAAACTTCTGAAATCTTTGCACAGCCTAATACTGCTGTTTGCTGCCATATGTTATTGTAGAAGCTATTCCTTCTATGTCCCTATTCTCTTGCTTCCCAGTCAGAGTTATCCTCCTATCTTCCCTTGCAGATCAAACAAGGTAATTTAGGATGGAACATTTTTTACTGCCTTGTATTGTGGTCATATCATTTTGTAAAATCTAATTAAATGTGGCTGCATTTGGGCTGCTGCCCTTTTATTAGGAAATGCTAGTAGGACATGGTGCAGGGGGAGCAGAGTTATTCAAATTTGTGACTCTGAATTTAAGAAGCAGTTTGCAGATCGTCTTCTACATTAAGAAACACACCGAAGTCAATCATAAACGCAGTCAGTCACTGAAATTTCCAAAGAATCATCTGGCTTCACTGCAGGCACAGATTAATTAGAGATTATGGGCATAGCTTTTTTCGCAGAAGGGTAAATCAGGAGCCCCATCACTGAAGTCAACAGATCTCAACAAGAAAAGAATTAGGCCCTATGGCTTTTAATAAGAGGAATACAAAGAGTTTAATTACAAGGAATCAAGCTGAACCTCCCTTCCCCCATACACAAACACTGCACATATTCTCTGGTAAGGTTTCTCTCTTGCAATATTTTTGTACTTCTGTTATCCTTATTCTAATCAGATACTACCTGTGTGCATATAAGAGGGACTTAGATGCTATAAGGATGGGGGCCATTTGGATAGTAACACTAAAATATCTATATGGCGTGGTTAAAGCATTAGCAGAGCTGTAGCTCAGTTCTGTATTGAAAAACCGGGTGAAATCCCAATTATGCTGCAGTTTTTGTCTTCCATGTTACGACTCAGAAAAACCCAAAACCCTCAAAGAGGAAGAGTTCCTGTTCTGTGCTGGGGAGGGAATTTCTCATGTAAGCAATACCTCTTTAAGGATTAAAATAATGCATATAAATTAACAGCTGCTGGAAATTCTGGTAATACAAATGTAATGCTTTATTTTCACATATGTAAGTGATCTTATATGTCTATAAAAAGACTTGAAAATAGATCTTACAAAAATTACATTTAAGCCATCCTCTATGAAAACCTCTGACAAAAAAAAGTACGTGCAAGACAAAGATCCCAGTTGTGGAATATAAATAATAGTTTAGAAGCAAACAGCTGTTTTACCAGATTATTTTGACAAAAATGGAAGTACTTACAGTCTAAGTGACTATGTCTGATGCCTTCCACATCTTCAGCATGAATGAAGTGGTAACATCTCTTTCCTACAATATCTACAGGGGTCAGATCCATGTAATCACTAATCCTAAAAAGGAAAAAGAACATACAGCCTATAATTCAAGAAAGAAAAGAATAAAAGAATTGTCAAATGACTCAGAAAGTGAAATCTGCTAAAAAGTTTTTTCAGCATTATAGTCATTTGAATGGAATATCTGTACAAATGAGAGAAGGCCCTAAAGGGAAAAAAAAGAAAGAATTTTTTTAAAGAAACCTGGAAATTATTCTATCCATTTAACTAAGTGGAAAATTAAATTCTAGTGCATATTCTCCATGTAGCATAACACCAGGACAATAATTCCATGAAATTGTAAAGCATTAGCAACAATCCAAAATCCTCATTAAAAGACTAAGATGATTCAAGGTTACATAATAAAGTAGAAACATGTTATGTTTATACCAAATGATTAGAGACACATTTCATTTCAACAGATTGGTCTTCTATTGGGTATATTCATGAAAAAGCTCTTCAACCATTTCTTGGCACCAAGTCCAAACTGATATTTCAAGGGATATAATTTAAATGCTGAGACACACAGATGCCTCAGGGTGTTATCTTTTTTAGTCTAATTCATTTGGGAGCTCAGCTTTCACTCTGGGCCCTTTCAACTGGGACTTTGTTGTTTATTGCACATAGAAACTTGAAAAATCTATTCTGCAGACCTTTGTGTGCGTGCGTCTGTGTGTATGTGTGTGGGTCTGTGCACTTGTGTCTGCGTGCATGTGTAAACTCTTCTCATGGAGTGTCAAGGCGTCAACATCCTTAAACACAGTATAGAAATTAAAAAGAAAATTGGAAAATGTCTTACTCAAGCGTTTGAAACTATGTCTGTTTTCTAGACATAGAATCATTTTTTTAGGGTTTGAAATAATCTGCAATGATTGTGGTATATTCTATGAAAAGATCAGGGAGAGGAAATCCCACCCTGCCAGCCTGAGTAGAAAGAGGCAATCTCCAGGCAGGCCACTGTCCTTTGGTCTTGTAAAACATAGGCATAGGCTTGTGTTTGAGCAGATCAATGGCTCCACTGACTTACAGGGCTGTTAACATGATTGAAATTTAAAAGTAGGTATATGGTACAGTGTTTTGCCGAATTTGCTGAAATTGTGCACACATTTGTAGGCTCGAAGCTTGCTACACAACACTGTTTCTGCATATCCGAAGGAACTACTGACAACTACTGTCGTGGCCAACCAGCCAAACCTCTTCCATGTAGTTATTTCCTTTTGGGCACATATTAGCAGATGTGGTATCACAGTCCACGTTAAACTGGCTATTGTCTCTCTCCAAATGATCTCCAGTCCTTAACAGTTGATTCTGAAAACACACAGACTGATGATGCACTCTAGCAGCAGTCTCTTCATTTTGCTTTTAGTTATTTATCACCATCTGAAATGATTTGTCCTCTGCTGGTGTGGGAGCCAGTGAAAGGGACAGACCCGGAGCGATCTCCCCAGAGTAGCGTGAGGCCTCCCAGGATGCTTTGTTCTACCATGCCAATCTACCCCAGTTCTGTTTCCCTGACTGGCTGGGTGACTTCCCTGCCCCTTTTCCCCTTATATGTCAAGGTCCCACCTATGTACCACCCCTGTCCCTGATGCTTTCCCCCACCCCCATATATAACCTGGAACTTTCCCATTGTTCAGTGTCTTTTGTCCCTGGTGCCTTTCATGCATGGGGCTCAAATAAACCTGTGCCGTGGAATTCCACACAAAGACCCCTCCTGCCTGTTTGCTGTCAACCTGTTGAGAAGCTATCCAGAGTGTGCGTGTGTGTCTGTGTGAATGCAGTGGCTGCCAAGCGACTTTCTGTTGGAGTCAGGTTGGGAGGTCATCTGTTCCACCAGAACAGCCCCTGGATCTGACATGCAGGTGCTTTTCTCACTCCACTGACTAATAAAGAAATCCTAGACTATTTTAGTCTAGATGGTGAAGCTTAGATGACACAAATCCTTGATTTTCAAAATAGACACAGATTAGCCTACCATGCTTTAGGCAACAAAATTTTACATCTGTATTTTACACTCTCAAAGAAAAATATTAATTATTAGAAATAGCCAGTGTACTAGCTAACAGATCTTGTCTCAGAGGGAAGCTAACAGCTGGCTAGTTTGTGCACTGAGTGCAGAATTCCAAAGGAGATCTCTTCATTCAGAGGAAAGTAACAAGATGCACCCAAAGACTTGAGTAATGTCACTCCTGCTCACTGCTGTTGCAAGCAGGCAACCACTTGGAAAACTAGGAGTACTATTGATCTCACCCCTGCTGATCCAATGGTCCACTGTGAGCATTCATTTCAGTTAAGTGGCATGGCTTCTGCTCCATACTCCCTGCAGCTGCCAGTAACTCCCCATTGCTCCATAAATAATGCTTACAGCTTGCCCGGCATGGATCCATTTTTCTCTGTTTTCATCAATGTTGTGCTTGCTTTGCTGTGGCACCACAAAGAATTTCATAGCTGCCTGCAAGTGCCAAGAGTCAAGCCCATATATTCAGGATGGGATACTTATCCCCTTTTCTATAATCCCAGAAGAGAGATCCCAACTTCCCTGACTCAGAGAACAGCCTTGGCAAACACCCAGATAATTAATCTGACAGCTTCAATCAGCCGTTCAGTTAATTCCTTCCCATCTTCTGTTCTTTCCCATTCCTCCAGTTTTTACAGTCATTTTCTGCATTGTAGCTGCTATGAAATCCAAGTTCTGTCAGTCTTATTTCATTTTCCATGACTGGAAATCCTGCTGCCTCAGTGAGATCACATTCACCTCCCAGCACTTGCAGAAGTGTTTCTACTATTTGAAATTACTTTTATAAATTATTTTAAACAAATTTTTAACAGTGACACAGGGGCTTACAGTGGAGCTATTGCAACACACATTCAAGTACCACCATATGCATTCTGCATAGCATGAGATAAAATTCATCACAAACAAGGAAAAGTTGCTTTATAATGTTGCCTTCAGCTTAAAAAATGAAAAACATTGATAAGCTCAACACTTTCTTGCTGTCTTACCACAGTTTACCATGTCTTATCAGCCCTTCCTATGTGATTACCAATCAGTGCACCTCACCTGATAAATTTTACAGTTTTCAGTGATGCCTTTCTCAGGCATTTGAAAGTTTTATTGCTACAGGAATATAAAGTGAAGGTTTGAGAAAAATGTTTAATTAAAAACCCCCCACATATACAATTTAGGGCTCATAAAAATGTCAAACTTGCAGCAGAGAAAGCATAAATCTTTCTAACTTGGCCTAAAAGTTCATATCATACTTGACCTGATGGAACAGTTCGTTTTTCACATCTATTTGATTCCTCGCTTTTTAAATGGAGGTTGCCAATAAAGGGAACAGTAAGTGGAGGTGATTTTGTTAAAAGGGAATGTGTTCATTAGGAACTGGATAGATACCAGCAACTAATTTCACAGAGGTCTTTGAAAAACTCTGCAGTGATAGCAGCTTTCCATTACTACCTAGGTAGGTCACAGTGAAATCAAAGACTTAAGGAAAAGTTTTGTTCTAGATCCTATTCCTAATCCCCAGAGCTCTTTTGCCAGCTGCCAGATTATACAGCATCTGGATGCTCACTGGATAGAGTCTCAGGCAAAAAGCCCAAAGTTTACTGCCATTATCCACTTTCTCTGTGACCTTCTGCAAGCCGCTTTCCATGAAGCAGTTTTTCCAAGCTTAAAAAAGAGAATAATATATTCACTTTTAGATAATGCTTTGGAAGTGTAGATGAAGTGTTCTATCTAATAGTCAAGTAATATTATTAAAAAAAGTATTGCAGCAGTGCAGTAATGTGGCAGCAAAGACAACCTTACAACTGAAATTCAAGATTATTTTAAATTGTTTAAGATCCTGAGTCAACAAAACAGTTGAGTTTATCCTTTTTTATAAAAATTTATATTGATGTGCTATCCTGATCATAGGTATTCCATTATGACTGAGCAATTATGATAGCTCATATCACAGAGTTTCCACTCAACTTATAATATGCCATGCTTGCCGTAAAAAGAAAAGCTTGCAGTAGTCATCTTGTTTCTTTCACTTTTTGATGATAAGTCCCCTTCACAAAATTTCTTTTGGCTGCATTACCTTCCTTCTTCCTTTCCAAACTTTTCCCCGTATCTCAGAGTTCAATCAATGGACCCAAACTTATTACTTGTAATTTCCTTCTCAGATATTTTCACTCTGCTCTAAATATCTGTTTTCTGGATTATATTTTTATTTTTCAGGACTCTGAGGTCTTAATGTCTTGATCAGCCCTTCTGCTTCCCAGGCCTTCCCCCATCCCACCCACAGCCTAGATGCCCATGGCAGCCCCTGCCAGTGTCCAACTCTCCACAGTCCTGCCTGGCCAAGGGCCCTCCTAACCCGATCCCAGCCCACTGCACTGCCTGACCTCAGGGAAATGCCCAGTGCCAGGGGCTGGAGCTGCCCTTGTGCCCCCCAGCTGCCCTGCTCCCCTCTGGGCTAGTGGGATGGACCCTGGCTGCCATGTCCTGCCCTGACGTGTTGCCACAGGGAGCCCCTGGTGCTCCTGGCACCCAACCCCCAGGGAGCAGGCAGCTGTATTTAAATCCTCTCTTTCACCTTCTAAGATCACTTGTCACTATCACATCAAATGTAGCCCCCCCCACCCAACTCTTCATCACCTGTTCCCATTTCACTGCTGTCTTTCCCAGTATGCCCTTAACCAATTTTATTCCACAGTTTTCCCACCTCTAACTGCAACAGATCCCACCTCTCTAGCCTACTATCTAGGCCATCTGTGCTTCTGTTCCATTAAACACTGAGCATGATATGCTGTAATCTGCAAATTAGTTCAAACATGGAAAACTTTAAACTTCAGACAGAAAATTTGTGGAGGGGAGGATGGAGGAGCATAAGGACAGGCATACAGGTCAGACCAACGTCTGTCTAGTCCCATATCCTGCCTCTGAGAGGGACGGTGAAAGATTGTAAAAAGCAGAGAAAACTTAGAGGAATATTTCCTGGTGTATCTTCCCCTGTTCCAGCAAGATATCCTGCAAATTACCGTTTTTTATTTACCTTGGTTATCCTCTAAGAATGTAATGAAAATGAAAGTGGTGATGATGAGAGTGAATTCAATGCTCTCATACAACAGCAGGATGACATTGCAAGAGTCAAAATTTTCAAAACTTCTTGCCAAGCCTGTGGAACATAGAATACACACAACTAAAACTATGAAACAAAGGATCTAAAGGCTGTACCTATTTTCACAGTAAATGATATTGAGGTCCATGTTCACACGAGTGACAAACATGTGGCAGTCAATCCTGACTTCATTAATTGTAGGAGGTGGCAAAGCATGAGCAACGACAACAAGTCCCATGATTTGGCTGGGTACTGTCCGTCCGTGTGACAGTGATACTCTCAGACGTAACCGGCCTGTTATATGAATCACCTGGAAAATAAAAACAAAAGAAATACCCAGTGAATTCTGAATGCAACTGTGACATCAGTTTCTTTTAAAGGATAGCATTACTATTCCCTACAGATCACTTAACACAGCCTAAAATTGTAGTAAGTAACTGCCAGTATCATAGTTAAGCTTATTAATATTGGCTGTCAGCATGCCCTATATGTCCTCATGGCAAGAAGAACATAACAGGCAAATACTTCACATTCATCAAATAAAAACCTAAGAACTTCTGTGATATTGATTTTTGCTGTGGTGGTTGTTACACAAAGAAAGAAGACAACAACAACAAAGTAGAAATTCAATAAAAGAGAGAGTGGGATAAAACTGAAATAATGAAGCTGGAAATTAATAAAATAACCATTTTATAACATTTGGAAATTGAATACAACACAAGAAAGACCAGCAGTTTTGAAACATAATGGATTTAATTGAATTATTAGTCACCTACACCATGGAGACTTCGCTGCCTTGAATTTCTTCTCTGTGGCTGGCAATTTGAGAAGCAGCACCTATGAGCTCAGGTGCAGGATGGTCTTCCTGCATCCACAGTAAACCATTTAAAGAGTTGGTAGACACGTAACACCTTTGCCTAGTGCACTAGGCATGTATGGAGAGCTCTGAGGGTGGTAATTTTCTTCCATATGCACAAGATAACAGCAGAATATGCTTAGATCCAATAGCATCCATAAGAACTGCAACCCTGTTCTAAGAATGCTGCCTGAAATGGAGTAAACTGAAACTCTGGGAAAAGAATAATTCACCACTTCCAGTTCTGGTCCTTCAGGAGTTCTGTGGGTAAATAAAAAGGTTGTTTTATCTGGTAAAAGAATATAAATACAGCATATTGAAATGAAAATGGAAATGGCAGTTCCTGTACTCATGGATAAGAGAGGCATAAGAATTGGCAGTTGCAGGCTCTCACAGATTTTCATCCTCAGAATGTGTTACAACATCAACATTGAAAGAAGACTTCCAGGAGATGAGGGCCCCTTTCTCTGTCATCCCAGACTCGCTACCCAGAGGTCAACAGAGATGCTGGTTGATACCAGGGACACAGGAGGACGTGACAGAAATGGGGTGCAGTAATAAATGCACTGATACTCATCTCACAAAGATAGAAGACAAACTCTTTTCTTCTGATCTGAGATTGATAATAGAAAGTGAGAGACTAGATAATGTTTCATTTTTAAAATTGTAAATCACAAAGTGCATCCAAATTCAAATCTAATTCATGTGAGCAGGTCTGTAAACTTGAAGTTTGTTTCTTTTTCTTTAACTTAATCATTGAAACATCTCCTTTCACCACTATTTTACATTTTGAGCCTAGCCAGTGTGGTGAATCTGAATGAGGAAAGTGATTAGCTGTGTGTATGGTCATTTCAATTACAGGTTTCTGACCACCCATGTTTAAAGTAACTACTGCCTAAACTCACACTTAGTGCACCTTTCAAGGGCAAACTATTCTATGAATATTTGAAAAAGTTCCTAAAGGCAAAGATGCAAAAACATCATTTCCAACCCACTTTAATTATTTCTTTTTCTTAAGACCTCATTAAGTAATGAAGGAATAGCTAAAAGAAATAGGATTAACTTCACAGGAAGGGCGGTAATAGTAAATTTTGCTCCTTCTAGCTAGGCTTGCATATACATCTGCTTTTTATCATTATTTGTCTCTTTTTATCATGCAGTTTCAGCTTACTGCAAAACTCAAATCTGTTGTAAATGCTTGGAAAAATGCTGATGGATAACTGGTAAAAATGTGAAAATTTATCTCAACACTGAACATGCTATGCAAAAGTATAATTTTCCTGTTGTTTTTTCATAAGGGTCCTTATGCTAATATGTTTGAAGTTGGCATTAACACTTCAGGGAATTTTTAAGCGATATCATATATATCTATTCTTTGTATTTTTCTAAACCTTCATGTCATTTGCAGCTAAATATCAATACGATTTGTTTTTGAACAACTCTCTATTCAGGCAATACCTCACTTTTTTTCCTCATCTGAAATACACTTCAGATGTAGTACGGCCCAAGAGACAGTTCCAAACCTGCTAGAACTACCATATATTAACGTTGTTGAATTTCAAGAGAATTTGCTTCCAGATTCAAATTATTTATCGTATTCCTAACTCTATCGTGGATCAAAACATGTTCTGAATTCCCATAGGAATTCAAATTTTTGGGGTCAGCACTCAATTGCATTCCGATTCTGTACACTGGGAAATGTACAGCAAACTGCCCATCAGTTCCAGTGCCTGTGTGCCTCTAAAGAAACTGTATTTCCATGCCTGAAATCCCTTTCTATGACAACATTAGTCAAATGCACCAAGTGGGAAAACCTAATTGGTAGTAAAAAACAATTCTAACTGTCATGACCTTGTCTATATTGTGAGTATTGCCACTCTTAACACTGGTTCATTTGAACTGGGATTAGGGTTGATAGGAATTATAGGGTCAATTATCTCCTGTAGCTAAAATTAATCTCTTTATAATTCAATCCCACAGCACTAGTCTATCATATCCTAAAGCAGTATTATGACTTAAATGAAGCTAAATTGCAACAATAAACTGTTTTATGAAGGACAATACTTGGGTCCCTATGTAAATATTTAATAAAAATTTGCTTGGAATAGTGAAAATAAAAAGTAAATGCAGCTCTTCTGTGCAGTTTGCTTTATAAATGCTTCCTTCTGAAAAGTAAGTCCTAATCAATCTTTATCGTCTTTCTTATAATGCCATATGAATAGACAGGCATATTTAGGTGTCACAGCAAGAGAAGGCAGTGATACTGTGTTCTGTCTATACAAAAAGGTAGGTGGGTGGATGCTATACTCCTGATCACAGGATCATCAGAAACTTTGTATGTCAACAGCTGTACAGATTTCCCCATAATTTCTTCACCTACCTCCTAAATTAAATTAATAACAAGGCTCCTTTTTTACTCTACTGGGAGCTGGACTGGGTTAACTGTTCAGATATTTTTTTGCTTACCAACTATTTATTAGTAGATGTAACTGTGATTTTATGAGCCGTCCTATAGAAACACAGAGAAATCTCATGGTTGAAATACACCACGTGACCCAATCGAGGATTTTGCTTAGGCCATTCTGATCTATATTATTGGCTTCTACTGTAACCTTGGATAGACGGGTGAAGAAAAAAACATTTTGCAAAAATAAAAATTTTAACACTGGGAAATTAAAATAACACACATACTGCTGTAAAGATGTAATGCTGAAACAAAACAAATACTGTAAAAATCTTCTGTACTGCTTAATTGCTTTGTTAAAAAAAAAAACAAAACAACTTTGCCTGAAACTCCAATATTGGAAAAAAAAATTATTTGGCTTTTATTTTTAGCTGATTAGAAAAGGAATTTGCAAAATATTGTAAGTACATGTAAACATAGTTTATGAGTGTGGGAGTGTTAACAAGCCACACTGGTTGGACTAATATATATTTCTTTTCCCTGCCATATGCTCTCTTTAGTCATCTGTTAGGGATATGCACTTAGATGTGCTCTACTAATGTCTACTCATTATAAACAAGAACATCACAAAGACCTTGATAAAACCTTCCCTCTGTCAATACTTAAGGAAAGTAAAGCCCAGCGATCAAAAAACACATCTGGAACCTGCTCATCATCCTTTAAAGCTAAATCTCACCTCTGAAGATGGAAATACTTTCTTTGTCAAAAGACATCT
>WEIT01023632.1:234-38911 GCA_013389985.1 Dryoscopus gambensis | reverse complement strand
TATATTACATATATCTTATCATGATCCTAGTATCAGAACACTGCAACCTCAAAATGAGAAAACCTATCAAAATAACCCTGTCATCCCATATAAACACACCCCAATCCAATAAGTCAGCACATTTCCAGACATTACTGCATTGTTAGTTAAGTAGCAAAACACAAACATGCCCTTCCTTGCCAAAGGTTCACCATTCCATTGCTGATATAACAACTACTAAAAGATCCCAAACCAATTCATCTTTGGGCTCAATTCTGTTCTAAAATCCATAGACTAGCAATAAACAATCTGCTACAGGATGCAGTTCTGAAGTAAGGTTTTACCCATATAATTTTCAATCAACAACATAATTTATCACTGCAATCAGCAGGCCAAGAAGAGCCACCAGCCAAAAGGTGATTAGAAAGTTAACATGAACGTACAAAAGAATTGTAAATATATGTGATCTGATCAATCTAACACTTTGTACTGTAAAGGTTTTTGAAGAAATTAGTATTCATTTTCAACAGTTTTTATTAACTGAAAAGATGTAGAACTTTGCCATGATTACAAAAATGTAGCACACACATGCATCTGCCCTTCAGTACTTTAAGACTCAGTTGATACCAACTTTGTATTCATAATTAATGTATCATGATTTCATGAAGTAGAAAATGAGAAATCTTTCTTCTGAATTGTTGTGTGTTCAAAAGATAGAATTTGACATGATTTTGTAATAGCACAACAGCAGAGTTTATCTCACAGGAGGCTTTCTAACTGACATTTCAAGAAACGTAGAGTCCTTGTACCATAGAGACCAAAAACCATAAAACCCAAAACACCACTCAAAACCTTCTTTGGCATAACTTTAGCAAACTTATGAGAGGTATGAGCACTAGCTTAAAAGAAAACCCCAAAAAGGCAAATCTTGAGCCTTGATTCTTGTTAACATCATTCCAGTTATATTCTACAACAGTAGCAAGAAGAGGAAAATTACTACGAATTAAAAACAACAATTCCTATATTTAATGTTATTTAAAAATCAAAGTGTTACCTAAGGCAATTACCTTGCAGCCTTTTAATATCTACAGGGAAAAGCCTAAGGGAAAATAATTGACTTTGCTCATTTTACCCTTGGCAATTTTAAAATAGCTCTGCATTTCATTACAACTACAGAATTTCACGTCTAATTGTCAGCCCCGAGAGAAGCACAGAGATAAATGCATCATACACAAGCTCAGACACGAATTTACCAGCACAATAAAATTATCTTGGTAGCAGTGAGTTCAGTTATGCTAAAACCCTCCTTTAATTCAAATTCTGATCTATACAATAGCTATGGAGGTTATAGCTACCATGGTCAGTACCATGCACGATAAAATGTTGCTCATTTCATTAGCCAATTTGCTAAATGCCAGCAAAAAACGCAGTACTGTGATTTTTACTTTTTACATCAAAGAACACAAAACATTATGAAGGAAAAAAGTCACAGTTATTTCACACTGCTAAAAAACAGATGCCAGATTTGAAAATTCATCATTTACAAAAGAATAAATACAGTATGTTTAAATCATTGCACCTGTCAAGAGATTTCTATAGCTTGTACTTCAATTTTTCTAACTTTGCTAGTAGGGTTAGACGTATGAAAAAGAATAATTTACTAAGTCAATCAGTTTCCATAATGGCATCCCACTTATCGTATGTAGAAGCTATGAAAGTATTTAGATGTCAGAAAAATGAAAAAAAGTGCTAAAATGTTTTGGCAGAATTTTCCAACATGCAGTATAATGATTGCTTTTTTTTAAAAAAAGTATTTCTTTGCACTTGTGCTTCATTTCACTGTAGGCTTGTTTCCTGGCAAGTCTTCAGGGATTATACATTCCTGCTGCAATACTTAATGATGTACTAAATGCAAAGTAATAGTTGTTACATTTTATAAAAGTTTCCTCTTATGCTGATACAGAAAATTGATGGAGGGTTAAATCCTTTGGTCTTTCTTGAGAAACTTACAAGGTACTAAAAAAAAATGAACCGATACACATCACTAATAATTACTAAAATCAATTACACCCCATTTTGGTTGTGGTACGCACTATTTAAATTTTTTTTTCTAATACTTACTACAAGTTAGCACCATAATGGCTTAACCCACTATTCCAGTAGATTGACATCTAATTTTCTGTCTCTTCTCTTGAATCTCAGCTCTGTGTTAGAAAATGACACCACTTCTGAGAGAAACCGTCATACTCATGATCAAAGGAGTAGTTGGAAATACTCAACTACCACAAGGAGATTTAGCACGAGGATCTAAAAAAATAGACTCCTTAGACTCACAATTACGACTATGCTGACTATTGACAATTGCACATGACAAACATTTATTTTACATTACAACATGGCAGCAATCTTCAAATGTATGAAAAGCACCTCTGCAAAAAAGTACTGTTTCCTGTTTCCCTTGGAATGGCACACTTAGCTCTTCAGCCATACATGCAGTTAGGGGTTAAACTAGGCCAGCACAGGGATGCCCAGGAACCCTTCTCCACCACAGGAGGTTTTAAGAACGAGCTAGATAAATGCAGGTCATGAATGATTTTGTGTAGCTGATCCTATCAGGTGAAAAGAAGAACGGACTAGAGAGATGATCTCTTAATGTCTCCATCAGTCTCACTTTCTAAGGTAATACATATATACAACTTGTTTCTCATTAAAAACATCTCCCTGTAAAGTTTCAAACAGTTTGGTTGAGCAGTTGGATTGCACCTGTCCTTTAGAAGCCAGTACATCTACATCAGTAGGGCAAGCCAATACTCAGGGGCATTCAAATCCCTAACAAAGTTACTTTATTAAGAGCAAAAAGTCACCTGAGACAAAGCAGTAAAGCCTTTTGCCTCTCAAATTATCTAAACCAGCAAACCTTTCATAAAGTACAAAGTAAAAAGAAAATAACAGACCAAACATGTCTTCAGCTGGCAGTTTGCCAGAGCTGTTGTAACCTGACATGTCATAAAGATGCCACTGCATGTATCTTAAATTCACCACATTAACCACCCATCCATTACTACAGTGCTTCAGAATGTATACTAAAGACTGCATCACAGTAATTCTATAGGAGAGTGGTAAACACATTCACAGCAGCAGCAGCCTGTCAAATTTACAGCTATAACATTAAGTATGATGATTTTTAAATGATGCTCCATATATACATATAAAACTGCTGGGTTTTTTAGAGGGCCTCTCTTTCAAAAGACTTGCTAATATTTACTTGCTTTGGCAGTAGAGTAATTTTTTTCTTTTTACCTTGGTATTCTGCAACTGTGCAAGGCTTGTGCAAGCATTTGCTAGAAGAAAATCTCCACTCAAAACAGCCATTTTATTCCCAAACTGCATATCCTTCAGTGGGCCATCGCAGGACTTGAGCTCACCGATGTTTACTATGCCACGATGCACCAGAAAAGCAGTATGGATCAACTCCGTAATCTCAGCCAGACTTCTTTGACTGAAAGAAAAAGCACAATTATGTTTGATGCTATGTATAGAACAGAGATTCTTACTGACAATAACCACATGTGCCAAACACGAATTTTATTAATTATCGTGTATCTCTTCTATGTTCTTCTACAAGCCACAGCCAGGAGGTGTTAAACACAGAGAACAGTCACTAAGTATTTCCAGGCAAGCCACAGGTACCACAGGTTCCACTTGAGGGAATGCTGCCCTTTGTTTGAATTCTTTCACAAAATAAAGCAAAATAATCAGTATAGTCCTCATGGTGCTTTCTTTTTTTGTTTCGTCTACCAGAAGCTTGAGGGACACTGACATGAAGAAAATGCCAAGCAGAAAGTAATGATGGAAAGAAACAAAGGACATAGAAGCAGAGGAATCCTCAGTAAGTCAATCCAAACACCCTAAGAATGCTGCAGTCAAATGACTGCTCAAATTAGAGTTAAATTAATAACAGGATACCTTGCAGTTCAATACTACCAAAGGGGAAGGGTTCAGGCAGGAGATGAAAAATAGCTGAACATTTGGAACTGTGTACTAACGGTATTTCACTGGTTATTTTAGTCAGAAGCAGGAAAGGTGACTGCCTAGTAAAGGGGCCAATTTTATTGGACAGGTTTACAAATCGCTTCTTATTCCAAAACATAGTGTGCTACATTCTGGGTTTAGGGGTTACAAATCCCTATGTGAGCCTTTCCACAGAGGTTATTCCATAGAGGCTTGCTCTCTATTTTAACTTTTTGGAAAAGGCATGAAAAGAATCATTAGCATAGCCCTCTCCTTGCCTCCTCCCACAATTCAACCCTGTAGTCCTCGACAGTGACTGTCACTCCAAGGAGCCCGGAGATGTCACCTTAGCTCAGAATGACAATGGGGTGTTGAACATACATAATAACTGAGCAAGGATAAGGGGAGGGGGAAACAGAGCAATGCACTGGAGCATTCTTTTAACACTAGATACGCACAGGACTCATTCTTGCAAAATCTTCAGCACATTCACAGCTTTTCTGACTCAAGTAGTTCCCTTTATGTCATGGAGATTTCATATGTGAGCAAAAATGCAATCCATGCCCTCAACTAAACAGATGAGTTAAGGCCTTAAAGTCCTAATTAATTACAACATAGTACAAAGGCATGTTATGTTCTCTGTGCATATTCAGAAGTGGCCAAGCACTGATTCATTGAGTAACCAAACTGCTCCACACCTTCACATACAAACACACCTGCTGGTACATGCTCAGGTTAGATTCTGCCTCAGTACTAACACAGTGCTGAGCAAATTAATTCTGTTTCCTCTGGACAGCGCACATGTGTTCCGATTGCCCCAAACCATATTAATCTAAAATAACCTTCTGCCCCAAATATATGTGACCTGCAAAGAGCCCCAGCAGCAACTGTTTCAAGGCAGTGGTCAGTGCCAATTAGCAAGAGAGAAGAGCTGGGATAGTCACACGGTCTGGGTGGGCACACAAAAGGCAGATGAGCTGGAGGGAGCGGATAAATGGAGGTTCCTGATGTATTTTGCCACTCACAAAAAAACTAAGCTGTTTTGAAAGCCACTTTATAATTCACAAACTGTTGGCTCCATGCAGAGAAAAACAATTCAAAAACCAAACAGGCATTCTCCATGTAGACAATAAATCTGAAGGTCGAGGCTGCTTTTCAAAGAGGTGAGGGAGAAATTCACACAACCCAGTCGCAGTATTGTAATTATGCTTAGCTCGGCTCTAACAAAGGGTTAATAAATTTTCAAGCTCGGAGAAAAAGACTAACAAGACATCCCGATGCTCCTGCTGTCATTGTCAGGGCAGCCCTTGGAGGAAATGTCCATATCAATTCGGTTTATCAGATGGACAGCTGATCAACATTAAACAGACTTGCTCTGGGCAGATTGAGCCAAGCTACCTGTTATGAATAGCAATGAGAGCCCTCTGCTCCCTGCTGCCGAGCTCTGCCATTTCCGACTGCCGCAGATCCCAGGACATATGGGGATCCCTAGTGACGAGCACATAAAGCTGCAGCTAACTCAGGCGACGGCTCATTTCCCCCAGCTGAAAGCAGGCATTAATATCCTGAGGAGACCAGGCCCGCCTCTGTGACCCCCAACTATTGAAGCAAAACAACGACTGTCCTATTTCTTCATTTAATAAGCTTTCAATGAAGGAAATCAAAATCCCCTCCTTGACTTCAGCATCGCTCTTCATGAAAAGGTTACACAAATACATCAGTGTCATGCTTTCCAAATGCTCAGCATCTGGATGTTTTCATTTCTTTTTCTATAATCCGTTTGTTCTTCAAATGGTATTCACATTATTTGTGCTAACAAGAGCCATATTAGGCAGCTAATCTATGCCTAATTCTGATCTTACATACTGCTCTTCCACTCTCTCTCCCTAGCAGACTAAAAATACAAGAATCAATGCTATTGCAGAAATCCCAGGCAATGTATTTTTTAATGCTTTTTGTGATAATCTCTATAATACCCAATCACAATAACAAGTCCACAGTGCTGCAGATACAGGAGGATCCTTGACATGACTTTGTAAAGACCAGTATCCAACAAATAAACACTGCTGTTACGAAGTTGCTGCTAAATGGCTGAAGAAATACTATACACAGCTTTCTCCATCTGGAGTACAATTCGGTGATTAAGTAATTTCATATTTAAAAGCAGTCAATCCCATCATACAAAAAATAATGTTTAAGCAACACTGGACCTAGGGCAATGGGATGACAAACTCTGAATGCTTCCATCCTGTTTTCACTCCAGAGCCCACAGTCATAAAACAAAGAAGTGGCTGCCACAAGAATTACCCGTACTTACCTCAGCACAAGGTAGTACTGAGAAAACAGTCAACATTTCTAAACAGGCAAAGTTCCTAAATGGAAGTGGTCTAAGTACCAGGAAAGCTTTTTCACCAAATGCTAACACACTTCCATGCCTTTTACCTCTGACGCAAGAACTCCCTGCGAAACACCACCAAATGCCCCAGAGACTCCACTTACAGGCATCCCATTTCAAGAAATGATACTGTTTTGATCTCCACACGTGTCATAATCACCTTTTCTTTCTCCCTTTACATAAGTCAACCCACATGCACATGTAGAAATACACAAAGAAATGGTTGTTCCAAAGACAATGGTACAGAGGCTTGGACAATACCTGGGGCACCTTACTAAGAAGTTTTGATGGGTCACAATCTAACTGGCTGCTGTGGTTTAATACTTGCTTCTGACTCCTTGTTCCTGCACTTTCAGTACCAGTGCTCCTAACCTAAACCTCTGTCCAATGCTTGCTATAAAGTTTCCCTTAGATTATGAGTTCCTCAGGCTGTAAATGTCATCCCGGAAACACAAACGAAAAACTACCTCCATGACTAATTAAAAAACTCTTCAGCAACACCCATCAGAGCTACACTGACACTAGGACTGTGAAACACCAGCTTGCAGGAAAATACTAGGAAAACAAAAATTAAGTTATATGGACAATTAGATCCTGCAACAAGTAAAACAAGTGCAATTTCTATTCCCTCTCTTTGCTCCCACCCTGAAATGAAAGCACACAGATCACTGATATTTAAGTATATTTTGGTGATAAACTTCTGAGCTGCCTTCAGGAAGCCAGTACAATTGCTTCAAAAGTTCTTATAACTGACTTCAGTTCCTAATTTCAAGTCCTACTCTAAAAAGAAATAATAGGATTCCGTAAAACATATGATAAAAGAGACATATTGAACAGTGCCGTTGTATTGCTGTGAACAAAAGAGTACTTCAGCTTAAATACTCTTTTGCAGTATTTGTGATGGAAATTCAAGTTCTCAGTAACAGCAAGAGAACTTGAGATAGTTTACCTTTCATTATCAGCTAACTGTCAGAACTACACTGGGCTTCCCAAAGGATGATAGGTTATGCAAAGAAACATTTAATAATTAAAAATGTCATTCTTAGGCATGATATTTTACAGAAATGGGCCAAGGACTTAAATTAGCCACTAAAAACCGTATTTGAAAATTTTTGAAGCAACTACTATGAACAAAGATAATGAAAGTGATAGATCAAAAATTCTTTAAGCACTCTTATCATTGAAGCTTTGAATTAAAGTGACTAACAGTACACACCCAAGATTTGAACATTTTCTTTGTGATTGTCAATTCAATAGTTTCCCTTCAATACAAAAAAGGATTAATTTGGATGAAAAGCCTTACATTCAGCACTTAAAAAAAACTTTCAAAAAATATCAGCATCAATTCCATTTCAGTGACAACTATAATAATCTATATATACACACACCTATGAATCTGAAATAAAAAGAAATAGTTCTTTAATGGAAAATTACATATGAAAAAGCATTAACTAAAGAATTAAAGTAATTATTTCAGGTACTGACAATGTATTTGGGCAGCACTTGGTATCTGATTTTACTTTTTTTGTGAACAGTGAACAGAAAGAAAAATTCTATGAAGACAAGAAGGTGCTTAAACTACATTCACGTTGATCTTGTATGCTCTGGGTACTAGCTGGTGCTGCACCAAGATAGCTCACTTAGTTACACAGCAAGGAAGGGCAGTGAGTTTTACAGTTCTTTTTTCCATTCACCTGTCAAAGTCAATGGCACGGTTAATAAACCATGATTAGAGGAACAAAGCACAGTGAGTAACAAATAGCATCATAGTGATGGAAAGTCTCATTCCCATCTTCTGTGTATAGCCTCGTTTATAAAAAATTAAATGGCAAGGGGGCAGGTGTTTAAGCCAGTCAACATGTATGGCAGATGCTATGATTTCACTAACAGGAAAAATCTTCATGGTAAAGCATCAGATTTGAGTAAAGCACCAAATATTCACCGCATTACCATGACTCATATATCTGCTATCCAGCAGAAAACATCTACCGACTCCTATCCTTTAACATGGTTAGAGACCAAGACTTCTGTGGTTACTTCTATCTTGGTCACTAAACTACTATAGGAGTATCTTCCACCTGAGGGATAAATCAAGTTGAAAGACATCAGTTCTATGAAGTTTGTTGCGTGTGCTGTTTAATCGCATTCCTAACAACCAGTTTATTTTTAAACTGGCTACATATCTTACCTCTTTCATCTCCTTCCCTTCCTAGTATCACAAAGTTTTTGAAGTAAAATTTCCACCAATACTCCTTCAGGTATTTTTCTTTACTTATTTTTGAAAAGACCTTACATTTTCACTGTCACCCCCACCACTGATTATTGCTTAGGTTCTTTTCCATGATTTGTCTTAGTAAGATCTTCCCTCAGCCCAGTATAGGATTTGAAATTGTTTTCTGATTTTTAGTGGGCAGATGTTCACTTGAACTTGGCAAGCCAGTTTCCCTAAGCACTGTAGGTGGCTGGAAGTGGAGAGAGAAAAGTCTGACTTGAAGTCAAGGTCCTGCTCCCTTCCTTAGTGCAGGAATTATAAAGAAGGGTTTTTGCAGGTCTCGGCTTCATTGTTAGGTCTACCACAGAACAACCAATTCCCAGTTTGTACTCCAGATGCAACATGCAAGTGAACCAACTTCTACCAGTTTCCAACTAGTGCCACCAATGTGCCAACATGGCGACCACTGCGTCACCACAGCGCAGCCAGGAGCCCTCAAGCCTGGGAGCCAGCTACCTGTACCAGATTGCAAGAATCCACATTTGCACCATCATCCCCAGCAAAACGAAGCCCTAACTGGTGAACTTGCTCTGGCTTACCCCTATAATCAGCATCAGTGGCCAAAGAACAGTGATCACAATCTATATCACATTTTTCTTGGGCTGGATGGCCTCATCATGGCAATTCCCCTTTCCAGTCACACACCCTAAAAGAAGAATAATCCCAGCCAGGAAACAAAAGCATCAGTTATAGAAAATAGGTGAGAGAATCTAGACAAAGACCTGGTAAAGATCACTACCTCAAGCTCAGTTCAAAAGGAAAAAGTGTTAATCTGAAAAGCCAGAAGGAAAATACCACCAGAATCACTAAGTCAAACTGATGTTTTCCAGTTCCCAGAGGCAGGCACCCAAGCTGGGACCAATAAAGAATGGAATATCAAGAGGAAACCTGCTCAGTAAGACGTACCTAGCTACTGTAAGATCCAGAAACCAACTGGCAATGCAGCTGTGTGAACAATGAGGAGCAGGCGGGCTGGGCTGACATGGTAAGAATCCAGGTACACTCACTGTAAGACAAATCTTGTCACATTGGGACTTTACTAGCAAGAAGAATACAAAGGACATTCTGCAAGGGACAGGTATTAAAAGAAAAGTGAGATGTGGTGGCAGGCCTAGGTATGTTTTTTAATCCCCACAAACCAGGATATGAGAAACTTAAATAGCTTTGTATCTTATTTCAGTTATTACAGATTTCATAAGCACTAGAAACTGCTAAAAAGGGAGATATCAATTGCTTTTCCTGTTCTCAGAGATCCTTCCTACACTGCTAGACAAGAAACAGACTCGAGACATGAGCCAGTACTTACGTAAGTATTGTTAAAAAAAATAGCTGTACAACTTAGGTTTTATGCCTTTTTTTATTTTTTAAAGGAAGGATGGCTAGCTTAACCTACCTGATCAAACCAAAGGAAAAAACATGAGTATTCACCTGAACATGGAAAGAAAAAATTAGTAAGTTATCTGGAAAAAGATTTCTCGGATTACTTGAACACTCATGCCAAAAATCAATAATAAAATTTAGAGCTACTAATTTATAAGCATATTGTCAAATTTATAAAATCACATATCATAATCACATTTTAAAATCACTGGTTATTCCTATGGGAAGATTCACATTTCCAAAATGAAGTAAAGCTGTCAAATGCAATTTTGTGTTTTTATAAAGCAATTATCAAGATTTAAACTTCTAATAAAAGGCAAGTTGAAATTCCATTTGGTATCTGCTATAGACTATATGAACAGCTATGTAGACCATATTAAGTACTTCATCAAGTAATAGCACGAGTTAAGATGTTTACTTCTTCAAAGATCTACTTCCCTCATTTTGCAAATAATGATGCAGATATTCAGTGTTCAGTATGCTCACGCAATAATGTATATTGGCAATATGTAGGTATACTGGCAATGTATTGACACTAGGTTGAATTTTTAAAAGGAATTTTGCTAGCTCAAGAAATGTTGCATTTAACTTGAATTCTCTATATTAAAGATTCAATTTGCTACAAAGACCTCATATCAGAAAAATTTAGGTACAAGAGAACATGAGTTCAATACATTTATTATATGAGAACAATATACTCCAGACCAGTACACAAACATTCTTTATAAATGTGACAGACAATATTCACAGGCATATATTATACATGAGCAATATCTGCAATGATAAAACAAGCTGATAAATAGTTGGATAAATTAAAAAGAAAAATGTGAATACTTTTTGGAAACTCCTTATGAATATTTTGCTATATGACCAAAAAGCCACAAATCCCCAATTAAAAAGACCTAAGCTGATTAAAAACAAAACAAAAATCCAAAAAATTGTGATTTAGACAAAGCTGAATCAGCTGTAAGTCCTTCCCTATCTAGCTTAGTGAAAAACTGAGAAGAACAAATATAAACCAGAGAAAGTAGGCAAGGCAGAAAATTGATAAAGGACTGGATGAGAAAATACAGACATGGACAGGGAGCTGCGCAAAGGCAATTTTAAAAAGGATATACTAAAGAAACCTCAAACCTAAGAACAACTTTAAGAACTGCATTGGTCCATTACATAAGGTTAGGCAGAAACAAAACCACATAAAGGCAAGGCACTTTAGAAAGCCTGTTATATTTTAAGCAACACAATTACACAAGCAGGTGTTTACATTTCTTAGCCCAGAAGTGAATAATGCTCATGAACAGCAGCAGTGGGTAAGATTTTACAGTTAGTAGGTCCAGAGAACTAACACTCAGCAGAGAAGGCAACAGAAAAGGAATAACACAGCTAATAAACAGCAAAGAGAGTGAATCATCCTCAATCCAGAGTCAACTGAGCTGGTTCAATATGCTTTACTCAAGTTGAAATATGCAATGCAAAAAAAAGATCAATCAAAAGATCCCAATGCACACCAAATACATACCAGACCAGAGACTCTTTCGGGAAACAAGCAGCCAAAGTTTGGAAAAGGATGGAAGGAGGGTAAAGGAATAGGTCATTCAACATAATTCGCTAAGATACAGAATGTGACTGTGGTCAAATAGAACAGTAGGACCCACAGATGATTTAAGGGAAGAATATTAGCAAAAGTACTATTTCTGTCAACCCTGAGTTTCTGATACCAGTAAAAATTGTTACTTGAAAACTTCAGTCAAGAAGAATTTGAGAAAGGACAAAAATGTTGAAAAGAGTCACACTAACAATCAAAGCAAAGCAAACAGATGAAGTGAGGAACAAAAGCTTTTTTATGCATGGAAGAGGCTGATATTGGATCAGCAGATTTGGTCACAGACATTTTAAAAAAGGTTAAGTATATATGCTACAGAAAACAAATTCAAGAGGATACGCTGATTATCAAGCAAACATAAAGTAAGACCCAGAAGCCTGAACCTAAGGAAATCCAAAAAGAATAAAGGGAAGGCACTTTCCAAAATCTTTTACAAAGAGCAACAATGGACTCTCCATCTACAGTGCAATTGAAGGTAACACCTGATGAACACCCACTGCACAAATATTAAAATTGATTAAAGTTGGGGAAATAATATCTGACTACCAGAATGATATCTCTTAGTTATTCATGTATTAATGAACATTAAAGGCAAGGAAAGGAAACTTTTCAGATAATAAACAAAAGATTACTAGATTTGGCAGCGTATGTTGGTCCCTGTATCTGAAAACTTCACCACTGGCCAGAAGCCCATTTACTTTTAAGGAGGTATAAATACTTTCAGCACTGAGATTTACAAACGCATTTATTTCAGCCACCTTCATCAGGAGAACCATCAAAACCAGAGTCATTCAGCCCATCAGAGTTACCTCCCATTCCCAGCACAGGAGCACACAGCCACCATCAGGCAGGGAACCTGTTCTATTATGGCAGGTATATTAATTCTGTCTTACAGTGCATAGAAAATAAATATTTCAAAATGTATTTGAAGCAAGTTCTGCAAGAGGAAACAAGCTACATTCAAGATTCATGCCTGTCTTCACATTTTAGGTATCCACATTGATAATGCAGTACTGACCTGGGAATACATACAATTATTCCCACTAAGAACAGGAGATAAAGAAAAACAGAGACCTTCTACAAAATTATTTTATGGATATAGGGGTGTGTATTTTATGTAAGTATACATACTTTATTTAATTACAGTTTTCCATATAACCATTAGGAGGTTCTAGCCGTGCCAGTCACATTTATTAAAGGCAGCATGTCAAATAAGAGTTGACAATTACAGGCTATATCAATACACATTATGCCAGATGGTAATGAGCCGTACACAGAGGGCCAGCCATCCAAAATAATCACACCATTTTCCACAGAAATGTTGAAGAGGTTATGGTTTATTACACAGTGCTCATTAGATATACAGTGGCAGCATTAGCAATTTTTCCTTCATTTGTGTCTCATTTAAGACTCTGCCCCCACAAGCCCATTCAAATTAGTACACAAGGTTAAAATCATTACGGTCAGTGGGAAAAAAAAATAAGTTTTATTTTTATTTTACAGTAATGGTAGATCAAAGGTCCCTGGAATCTATTATTCTCTCAACCATTATCTAACACAGGATACTAAAAGGAATGAAATTCACTGTCATTTGCTGTGAAGAAAGATAACCTGTTTTAAATGGGTAAACTCAGTACTACTTAATTAATAACTTCAAGTGAAAACAACAGTTAGGTTGTGACACAAAGTGACAAAAGTCAGAAAACTAAAAGTTGAAACTGAAGTTTCAGCCTTGACTTTGAACTTTCTCATCTGCTTTTCAATCTGCTTCTTTAACAGCATGGAAATATTTAAGTGTCCAAAAGGCAACTCATCCTTCACAGCAGGTGGAAAAAACAGTTGTCTCAAATAACTAGAGTGTCATCTCTGAGAAAACACCTATAAGATGATTTAAAGTACCTTTCTACTCAGCTGCATATGTTGACTTCCAGTTAGAAAATTACTGTTGGAGACATTTATTTTCCTGCCTTTTTGTGTTCGTAGATGGTATAGAGGTGAAAAGAGGCAAAAATGAAAATTTGTCAGCACAAGCAAAGATACGTTTATTGCTCAAAAACATGCCAATGTCCCCCAAACTCCAAGCGACTGCCAGCATTTGGAAGTCATAAAACTGTGAAAGAGAGGAAGAACTTAAGTACTGGACGTGCCACGTGACAACATGACCGCAGAGAATTGTCTTTTCGGTCCAAACTCCTCTGCAGAGGCATGCAGAGCATCACTTGGAAATCTGGGTCTCCCACCAGGCAGCCACGCAGCTCTCATGGCCAGAGCACCCTCACACCTCCTTCCTTGGCCCCTCCTGCCGAGTTACTCTGCCGTTACACAAAATCTTGAATTATTCATTCAGCCAGATGGCAAAAGAGTGAAAAAAGTCAGTATCCAGGAGAGAAAGGTAGGACACCTGGACTCCAGATCCTGCTCTGCTAAGTAAGTTACTAGGAGGGAAACAACATTACAAACTCAGGCATTCCTGACCGAGATGTCCTATATCCCTGTATTTAGAGAAATTTGCTGAAAATTCCAACAGAGGAGTACTTTTGAATCCTTTCAAATTCTTGAGAAAGCCAAACCTGGACTTCTTGCATCCTCAGTGAATGCTTAGTCAGTGGCTAAAGAACATGGACCAATGTAAACAGCACATCTCCAGTCGGACAACCCACTCACAAAATCTCCTGTTTAAAATGACCAACAAATTTTATCTGTGTTTTGAAATTGTTTGAAAGACAAAAAGCAAGTTTTATTTAATAGAGTCTTGGAAAAAATGCTTACAAAATTAAAAAGAATTCCATTAATTCCAGGCAATGGCAGTCTTATGACAACTGAAGAGGTACTCTGGTAAAAAACCTGTTTACTGTATTTAGTAACAACACTGTACTGTATTTATTAATGACAATATTTTGCAAAAACGTCATCCTACTATCTGCCCTTTGTACAACTCATTTTATTGCCAACAAAACCACTTACCCTAACAAGGTGGCACTTTTGCAGCCAGACACCAGCAAATATGAAGCAAATATGAAACTTGTGCAATGTGAAACAAAAGCAAGCCCTGATTCATTATACAACCCAAAGGGCATCAGGCTTGTTTAAAGGTCTAAACAGAACATAGCAAACATCATACAGAAGTTTTATAGAGTTATTTCCATGCTAAGTTTCCAGACAATTCAGATTAAGTTTAAATTCTGTAATGTTAATTCAAAAATGAACACCAGTAGCCAACTCCAAAAAAACTGCTCACAAGAAAGCCCACCTCTGCACAACTGCAACTGGTTCAGAAACAACAAAACAACCACTGTTTCCTGAAAACAAATGGATTATATTTCTAATAGTCAAAGACATTTTAAACTGATGGGGTGAAAGAAGAGCAAGCCAAAGGAAGTGTTTAGAGTGGAGTAAGCATGAAGGCCTTCCTTTGGGCTTACTGAAGTGAGCAAGTTTTAGGTATTGTAAACAAGAGTCAAAAAAAGCAAGATAGGAGGTGATCAAAAGCCTTGGCAACAGCTGCTGTAGCATGGCTTTGGGAAAATGTGATGGTAGGATACACGATGCAAGGATAGACAGTAAGACTCAGAACTGAATAAGGTATGTTGACTAAAACCCTCAAAGATGAGGTATGAATCAAAGGATTCATTTGTAGACTGGATGACCTTGCTATCACCGCAGCAGAAACCAAAAGTAACATGATGAAGGAGAAAATCACTAATTTTGTCATGGAAATGACCAATATTCCTTCCCATATGATGGCAGGATGTGGCAGCCAGACTGCTTGTGGGCACCATCCAGGGTGCCCATCCATCCAGGATTATTCCTATTTGCTCTACAGCCCCTCAACAACATGTATCCTCCAACTACATCTCATGTATCTATTCCATAAGAAGTTTCACATCATGGTTTAAAAATAGTTTTGACTATTCTGTGGTTTATTTAGCCAAAATATTTAAATATTTGCACTAAAACCAGCTACAAAGATATGAAGGGAAATAAAAGGTCTCATTTGCAGGTAAATGCAAGAAACAGGCTACTAACAATTAATTTTATGAATTTTAGCTTTTTTATTAGTTGTTTCTCAGCTCTGCAAGACTGAAGCATGGCTATAATTTTATTTGCAATGACTATGGGAGACAGTTTGAACCACTATTAACAGAAATTCCCATTCCTGTGCTCTGTCAGCTGTTCTGAGACCTCCAGCTTGACTTATCACTTCCAGTTTTTCTCTGAAATCTCTCTGAAGAGTTTGTCTGTAATTGTATTCAATGTAGCTGAAAGATAAGGTGCACTAACCTTGACATTAAATCTCTAGTGCTAATGACACCTGAAATACATGGAACCTTTTTATGTGAGAGCAAAGAAGGTAACCTTTTTTATGCCATGAAGAATGAACACTTGATAAATGAGCAGTCCCGTTAACAGAATAGATTGTTCGTATGTCTAACTGCACAGGAAAAGGGCATTAAAAAATAAAATGTGAATCACCAGAATGCAGTGTACCAGATAGGGTTGGAGTTTATTTTATAACTATATATATTTTTTATCATGCTTATATAAGAATTACTGTATATTCTGAAATACCCATAAATATCCAAGCTACAGAGGGGATAAAAAAATCCAGACATATACTGCTTGCACAACCACAGGTGGCTCATGCTATGAAGCAAACCTGTCATATTCTGAACAGCTGTAACTACATTTCTGTTAGTCAGCAATTAAAAGTATGGTTATCACAGGTGCTCTCCTTTCCCCTCCTGAACTTTCAATGTTCAGAATTAGATAGGGACATTAATACCACATATTAAAATGGTTTTTTATAGGGATACTTCTGCTTTTCACAAAGCAGAAGTATGCAGCAGATGGGTATTGCCTGCCATGTACAAGGAAAGAGACTAATAGCTAAAGGGAGACAGCAGACTTCTCAGAGACCTTGCCCCTTACACCAGGTGTGTTGACAGAATTGCCAGCAGGGAAACGATTATAAACCTTTTGGAGCAAGGCAACGACTGCTGCTTCTGGGACCATATCAGCATAGTAACAAGCATTTGGTGCTGTTGAGGTCTGCAAAGTTTTGTCATTATTATTCGTATATACTTTATGCAAATGAGGTACGGTGTGATATTGAGAAAAATGTGTCCTTTGATTAAAAAAAAGACTTACTATTATACCATTGGCACAATTTCTATCTATTTTTACCTTACTAAAAGCAGTTCTATAAGGTACCTGAAAATTTCATGCTTTCATTTTTTGGTTCTTTCATCCCAGAATGATTCAATCTACACACTTTAATAAGGGATAAAATGACATCAACCAATTCAAGCAACATTAACCCCAAGCAAGCGATGATGGAGAGACAGCTATATGCTAATAAGCTACCTTCACGAGCAAACTTTATTTCTGCAGAATTCCTACGAGAGTCCACAAAATAGGATCCTTTCCTGACTGCAACTAATACTGGAGCTTTGCTGAAATTTAATTTGCCTGCTGGAACACCACGAACATAGCTGAACTTTTTTTACTGGTTTTGTTGCACAGATATCAAAAGCCAGAATGAAATTTCAGCTATAAGAGACTGAAGCAAGCTTTCCACACAACAGTGTCTAGGTGAAACATAATTATGAGGAAAAAAATCAGAAATACAACATAGTATAAAATAAAACTTGTTTATGTTTCTTCCCTTTCTGGCAATACCAGATGCATAATTTATTTGGCTGCATCTTCTCTTTCCACAAAAATGTACACAAATTTGGCCAAGTCTTTGGAAAAATTAAAAACTATAACTTCAAATACTTAAATGGACTTCAAGAACCGGGCAGTCAAGCTCACGAAATCTCACATGTAACAAACATGCTCCATAATCATGCTGGCACTGCTGATCAGAAGTTTTCAACTGTTGCAAACCATATAAAACCCATCATCTTTCTGATTTCTGTTTTGACTGCATAAGCACCTTCTCAAATACAACACAGCGAGAATACCACATTGCATTCATATTCTTGAAATCTTTATCCCTAGTTCTCCAACTCCTTATTCCTCTTCTCAAATCATCAATCACTCTCATCTATGTACTCACACACCCACCTTTATACTGGAATATATTACAAATAACCAAGTTTCACTGTCCAGGAACACAATGCCCTGTCTACACCACCAGCATATTATTGCTGCCTTTCTTTTTTATTATTGTTTGCTCTAGAAGCATCTCAGAGCTGTCAAATTCCACATGAATATATACTGAAGGTTAAGGGCCAGATACCAATGAAGCCACAAGAAATATTCATTCACTTTAATGTGATTAGGGTCCAGAACATGCCATCATTTCAAGTGGAAGAGAAAGAACATTGCGTAATCATTATACAGTCTCATATTTTCATGTACATATACTTGTGGAATAAAATGAAGACCTTCTCAACTCCACCCCAGCAGATGAAAAATATTGTAATATCTTTAGTTACATTATATCAGAGTACTGACTGAATCATACTAAGAAAATAAATTAATTGGTGCAGTATACCTTGTAATACTTAACTTCATATTGCTACAATTTTCCAAGAACTGCAGAAATTTGTATTGAAACTGCATAACTGCATTGTAAAATTTGTCAAGGGAGACATTAATAGGACAGAAAGAGGATAGGTGGTACTTCAGCAGGTAGAAAAGCATGGGAAATATTTTGGGACTGTAGGACAAATAAATTATATCGATACGGTTATTTAAGAACTTGGGAGTGAAGCAATTGGTCACATTGATGTCATAGTTCTGATGGATGAGCAGTCTCCAAAACTGTTGTGTGCTTTCATCACAGCACTGGATTGTACTTTGGTGATGGTTGGCAATTTCTCTTCACAAATACTATTATATTTTTGCAAAGGAAATGTGAAAGTTCTCAAGTAGAAAACTGTTGCAAGGGAAAGATTTTATAGCAAACACAGCTCTGATGGAGTGCTCTGGTGTGTAGCAATGCCATGCCCCAGGAAGGCTGTGCCAGGTCTTGTTATCAGCAGGGCACCTGGCCTTTCTCTGAAAAGCTCCCACTGGGGTGAAAGCAGGGCTTTGTTGCTCCCACAGCTGCTCCTGACCCACTGCAGAATTCCACCAGTGCTGCTCTGGTTTTGTATGCTGTGCTGCACATCGTGGCAGTCCAGTTCTCACCTCACAAACAATGGGAGGAAGAAGCTCCAAGAAACGGGAGGGCTGAACAGACAGACAGAGGCGACATTACAGTTTCTCCAAGGTAAGCCATCCCTATCATGCTTTCTGTGACACTGAAAACTACTTCCTTTTTAAAATGGAAACCAAATACACTTTGTGATGTACATGCTGAGTTTACCTTGCTCAGCTATCTAGTACTATATGGACTTATTTTGAACAAGATTTGAGCCCATATCTCTGAACAGTCTTTGATCAGCTCTAATGCAGTGCCTTTTTATTTATTCTACAACATAAAAAGACCTTTTCTTATTCAACATATAATTGCTGTATTTGCACATGCTAAGTATGCTGAAAACAATAAAAGTTAATGAAGAAAAGTACTGGTTGTAATGAATTACTAATATTGTTAGATTTGTATTTGGAGTTGATTTTTATTGTTGTGGATGGAAGATGATCAATAGGAATATGTAATCAAGTTGTATGTGCTTTTCATCTCCTGAGACTCATCTTGTAAATGAGATGATGAATCTCACAGGATTTATCCTGAGAGAGAAAACTAAATAGAATAATTTAGAATAACTGCTTGGATTTCCTCTCACTAAAAGCTATGGGAAAGGTACCCAGGACTGGGAGACAAAATTATATATTTCTTAAAGATTATAAAAGACATCACTGCTCATATTTTGACATACTTTTCCCATTACCTTTCAAACAATTTTGTCAAGAGCATTGTACTTCTTAATGCACTTAGATATTGAACATTTTAGGACCATGCATTTTCTCTACCGGTTAATTAGCTAAGCTTCTAAAGTACTTGCTAGATGGGATACTGTACCTTTGCTGAAAGCCAGCCTTCCAGAAGATAGGAATAAGAACAGTAAGTCCCAAAGGAAATCATTTTTATGATAAAGAGTCCTAATGTGCCCCGGTAAAGGTGAGGATTGATTGTTATGGCCTATTGTTACTATAATTAGAAGTCAAACACCAATTAGCAGTTCCATTAATAAGATTAATCTCTGCAATATCTGCAGCTGAGACCCAGGGCTTGTGTGCAGTAAGCCATTGTGAATTTAAAGTGCAACAGCTATTCTGCACTAAAACTTCCAAGTTGAATACTTACATCACATAAAAGATAACTGCTCCGCCTTCTTTGAGCTTTGAGTTCCTACATACACTATTGGTCTTATTGCTTTTTATTTTGTTTAAACATGTTCTACCACGATTTGGCAGTCATTGATGGGGATAGGTGCAATGGAACATGAGGTCTCCCAAACTTTGGTTCACAGCCACTCCCTCTGCATTGCACCGGGTCAAGGTAAATTTAATTTGGTTTCCATTACTAGTAAACTCAGGAAAGTAGTAATGGAAAAAAATCCCCAACTTCTTACAAATATGAAAGTACTCTTCACATGATAGAAGTCCACTGTAGAGTTAGGAATCATTTTCTCACTTGAAAATATGAAGGTTAGAAAAGTCAAATCCAAACTCTGAAGTAAACACACATTGCAGTTCAGAGTACAGAAACGGAAAGAAGGGCAAGATCTGAAATGAGGTGAAGAGTCACACACTTGTGCTCTTTGTATTTTTGTAGGTACCAAAAATCATAATTTGTATGGTCTTTCTTTGGTTTTATTTCATTTGTGTTTAGCCTTTTATAATAACTCTCAAAGAGAATCTGCCCACAGATATACCTACACCATGCAAGGTAAAAAGAAGGCTTTTGTAAAATTTAATAGCAAGCAGGTCAAAGCAACCTCTAAGTGTCATTGACACTCTAGCAATACAATAAACCTCACACCTTCACCAAAATTTACTCATATTTGCCATGGCTAATTAGCCAAGAGGCTTTGTAATGGATTTGCTTTTTCCTTTCTTTCTTTTAAAGGGGGACTATCTGATTTCTTAAATCAAATACAGATTAATGTGGAGACATATTCCAGTTGGAAAGCATTTAAACAACTATTTAAAATTACAAACGTCTTTAAACTTGTCTACAGTAGGAAGAATCTGCTGGCAAAACTTCATTGGTGAGCTGAACAAGTGAAGATCTAGCTTACACAGTTAAAGACCTGTTTTGCCAGACAGCATTGACCTGTTCCTAAAGCAGAAGGCAGCCCTTTGCTATTGTAGCCATCTACTACAACTGGAGATGTGACAGCCATTTGAGCATTAGCATCTCTCAGTTGTTTGGCTGCATTCACAAGAACAGTACAGAAGCTACCTGCCAATAACTGGAGCTCTCAGGGAATGTAGAGCCAAAGGTGCATATCCTCGTGCAGTATTTATTCTGTTTTTCCCTCAAAGTGGAACATGTTTTCCATTTTCTCAGTTCCCGGAGAAGGTGCACTCACACCTCACATGATGTTATGCTAAATACATAAAGCAGAGCATTGCCATTTCAGATCCTTCTCACCCATAAAATCCCAGTCCAGCAGCAGTCCAGGCCATAAGCATAAGTAAAGTCAATCAACCAATGTTCATTTGTACATATTTTTGCAGACTGCAAGTCTCAAAAGCATACTATAATCAGTATATTACCCCTAAGCTTTTGACTACACTAGTCCATATTTATCTTTGCAGACTGAAGTTGTCCAAGGATCATCATTCACAGAAGCTTCGATTCCCTGCAGGCAGCCTGAGTGCTCCTCATGCATTACAGTGATTAGAGACTGCTCTAACAAGCACAGCATCACCTCTGTTATGGCTGCCATGGCATGGGTTTTGGGGAAGAACAGATAGAGCTGCAGATGGTGAGCTGTCACCTGTGAGAAATAGAAGAGATTCCTAGCGTCCCCATTAATACACAGCAATTTGTCGCTACTACACAGTGGCGTATCCCTAAGACAAGAGCTTTATGCTTGTGTTCTCAAAGTAGGCCTTGACACGGTCACCATTTCTAATTCTGAAAATCTTGGGATGGAAAGTTCTTTGGATACCTCAGTTTTCAAATGACCATAAAGACACCTAACAGGCTAAATCATGCCAACATCAGCGTAGCCTCCTGTGAGCTCCATACTCATGAATGCACACCAATGACAGCATTAGACACAGAGCATGAGGCTACAGGCTGGGGGTAGAATGCTCACTCATCTGTTTAAAACGCATCTTGATTATCACCTTCTGAAGAAGACTCTGTTCTTGAAAGACCTGACCTTCATGAAGAAAGGTAGATGAGTCTGACCTCATTGCTGACTCCACTTCAGAAGGAGGTGGGTCTACAGACCTCCTGATATCCCTTCCAACTTGAATTATGCTGTGAATCTAGATGTACTATCAGTAGCATCTGGTTAACCCTAAAGGAGGTTAATGGAAGGTCAAACTTTCTCTGAAGATGACATAAAGCTCTTTGGAATACAGGGAAAGGAAATTAAGGCAAAGCTTTGTTTTCATATCTAGCAAGAAGCTGGGAGAAAGGTAGATAGAACAGCAAAGCAACAGAGCAGTATGTCCTCTGTCCTTACAGTCTTTAGAAAGATACCTATCCCCTCTGACTTCTTTGCAACCAAAGAAATATTCAGAGAAAAGGCAAACTAAGGGTGAACGAATCCTCTGGTTAAGATCTGAATTTAAGTTTTAAGTGTTCCTTAGAGTAGGTTAGAACAAGATGACTTTGGTATAGCCACAATGACAGAGCATGTGAAATCAGACTCCGTGACCCTGTGTGTGTGTGCACCGCCAAAACAGGGTACTCAGGACAACTTACTGTTGGAACATGACAAGTAAAAGACCCATCACCATAATAAGGAGTTGGCATTTGCTGCCAAATTACTTTAAGAATGGGCTTTTTTGGAAGCAGCATCAATGCTGGCTCCAAAATCATTATTAAAACACTAAGGACAAGGAGTCTATGTTCATGATTCCTGCCACTACAGTATTGCCACCAGTCTTCCAAGCAGCAGGAAGGATTCTGATTCAGAGACAAGTTTATCCAGTGAGTACCTTCTTGTGGTAAAGCATGTTCATCTTGCAAAGCTATGAATTCCTGGAGCTGTAAAGGTCAGCTGCATCATCCTGAGGAAGAAGGTGCAAGGACAGAGTCCAGTATCAATAGTCCAAATCCAGCAATCTGCTGGATTTACCAGGTTTTAGTACAGAACTGAAATAGTACTTTCTATATTCCAATCTACATATTGACTTAAAAGGTCTTTGCTTGTTGATGACCACAGGATACACCAGTGTGAATGCACAGGCAGAGCTGACTGAAAAAAGGATTATTTTAAACCTCTGACAATCATCCAAGGAAATCTGCAGAGCTGACTCAATGGATGTCAGTACTAGAGGGTATTTTTTAAATTGGCACTAACCAGGTAAAAAAAAAAAAGAAAAAAAGGCAAAACATAGAGAGAAGAAACTAACTTGCTGTATTAGAGCTGAGGGCTGAGAAGATGGCCCAAGTTTGTTCTTTGGTGTCACCTGTATTTTAAGCTGCAATACAGAGGCCATGTCAGGCATTCATTACTCATTATAAAGCCAAGGAGATTCCTCGGTCCCCAGACAGTAGTGTCTGGCAGTGCCAGACATGAACAGAATAAGATACCCCTTTCGGTACTTTGAGAGAGGACCCAAGCTAGTCTTGATATCTTCAACTGTGAGAATGTAGCTCCACTATGAACCATAAAGCTGTCAGTGTTCAGAAACCACATGATCCCGGAGTTTCAATTACAAACCCCACTTCCAGCAGCAAAATAAAATAACAGCAAGCTGCATACTTCACCATCCAAGTGAGTTTTGCTCTGAGGGAAGGCAATGCAGTGTCAGACTCGAGTATAATCAACAGTTAGGAAATGGATCTCAAAGCCCTTATGAAGCTCTAGCCTCCTGTATCACATCTAAGGTACTCTTCGATACTATTAGCATGATAAATGATCATTAATTCGATTCTGCCTAAACCCAAACATGAGTTCTGCTTTCTCTTCAGCACCAGAGTAAGGAGTTTCAAGGGAATATGGGATGCACGTTTTGCTTGAGTACAGGCAATGACATCAACTCTTACATGATACTGTTTGCATACTCTGTAGTGAGCGCTACAATTGATCCTTATATTTGCAATGCTTCTGTAGCCAAGGAAATATTTTCTTTAATGCTAAGAGACCAGCAGAAAGTTTCAACTTTAGGAAATCTGTCCAGCAGCTGAAATAGAGCCGTTTATCATACTGCTACTTCTCTTCATCCTCTTTTGGGATCACTGGTGCTGAGCTGGAATTAAAGCCAGGTTCCTTTCCCTGCCAATAGGAATAAAGTCAGGTTGCTGCCAACACGATAGGGAGGTGGCTGTACAGAGTAAAGCATGCCAGGCAGGCTTTTATAACACTTCCTCCCTTATCTTCAGCATGGCTCATAAGGCAACCAGCAGTTACTATGATACCCTTGCATACAATGACCCCCATGGCCCCAGATTAATGCAGGCAGATCACGACTCTTGCAAATTATGAAGCGCTAAAGCTGAAGGCAATGCTGGCCAGAGGCAGCACCATTTAACTACACTAGTCCTGCTCCTGTAACTACCTAAATTGTAATCCTCATTATTCTGGAAAAGATTGCTCTCTGGTAGCAGGCATAGGTTTTGTTCTATTGTGTACCAGTGAAAAACAGATGCAAGCTAGGAAGATAAGCTAGATAATCTATTTTTATACATTTAGGTCAATTGTCCGTTGAATTGACATATCTAGAGAACAAGAGAATAGGATATTTTTTTTTTCTATTCCAAATTCCGCTCTCAGTATCTTTACGTTTTTATTTTAATATTTGTATGGCTTTATTGTGATTTAATATAAAATAGTGAGAAGAGGTTACTCAGAACATGCCAAATTCCAGGATGAAAAAGTCTATCCTATTTTTGTGTGTTTTTTTAAGTTAAATGATTATCACACTGTTACATCTTCCTGGTCACAGACTGTACATTTAGTGTAGTACCAGTTACAGCGGACTGATGCAACCTGGCTATCTACTGCAGGACTGAACATTTAAACACAGCACAAGAACTGGTTCCAACACAAACACCAGGAAAAGAAAGACTGGGCTGGTGCAATCACTGACAAGTACTGGAACAACTTAGCTCATGCTCAGATTTCAGAAATGCAATTAATTAATCACTACTAAGTATCCTAAAATCAAGTGAGCCATATCCCAGCTAATAGTCTGGAATATAATGTTCACAGCACGTAAGTATGAGGCAGTGAAGATGCTCATTACAGTGCCAGAAATAATATTTCCAGCAAAATATTATATATAAAGATGAAGTAATTATATGGCATGGCAACAAAAAGAGCTGTATAGATTACAGCTGAGCTGAAAATCTGTGAGAATCTATTTCCAAAAATACTTTCCAAAGTTGGAGACATATAAGCAATAAAGGATTAAGCATATTTCTTCACTTCTTATCACTGAGGGATATACTTTTGCTTTGATATATATATATATATATATCTCCAATATACACAAACCATATACAATTACATTGCAACCAAGATAGCAGACAAAAATCACTAATGGAAAACAACATCCTTTTATTCTTCTTAAGGAGAAGGCAGTTTGTAAAACACTATTTGTAATACACATTAAAAATATCACAAAAGCCCTTTAAGACCATAACTTTACAAGCTGCCTATTCTCTTAGCTACATACAATGGAGAAATGGAAATCAGAAATTAGACTCATATTTAAAAGTGTAGTTGGACAAGTACCTAAATAAATAAAGAAGTCCAAAGCCAAAGCCCACAGGGACTTCAGTAGAGGGCAAGAACTCACCATTATGACACAAAATGAAACAACGCAGTGGCATGTTTGCTTGTATTTACACCATGCTGCAGGACTTAAAGTGTCATTGAAAATCCATTTAAATTAACAACTCCACAGTCATCACTTTTGCAGACAGTAATGAACCTTAAGTGAACCTGTGTGGGCGTATTCAAAACTGCTGTGTTTTTGGAGTACCTTTGTAACTCTGAACTAGATATTATAATGGCTATTGACTTGCTCAAACTTAGATTATTAGGCTAGATTTTCAGCTGGTTGAACTGGCATCATTCCAATGATGTCCATTTACACCAAATGGCTCATTATTAATTCAAGGTCTTATTTGCTCCTTAATGAATACTTCCACTAGTCACCTTCCCAATGGCAGCTTCAAATGCTCAAACTTTACCTCCATGGTCAGAATCATCATACTCAAGAACTTAGTTATCAAAAAATAACGCTTTTTCTCTCCTGTTATGAGGCATACTTAAGGTAAACTTTTTTAATCATTTACAAAACAAACTAAAATACCTCCTGTGCCATAATTAACTAACTAGAATTATGCTTTCATACAGCATCATTTGCATATAAATATAAAAATTTTACAACCCTAAGGGGACATTACAGATGAAACAAAATAAGAATGGAATTAAATAGCTAAAAGGACAACAGAGCCCTCCATAACAAGCCTGCTTTACAGTCTTGTCCTTTTTCTTACTTACTGTTATTCCTGCCTGTACCAATTCATATACATTTTCCTTCTCTGCTATTTTAAGATACTACATATATTTTAAAATTTTTATTTGTTTGGTCTTTTCAATTCTATGATACTACCTCTGCATTTTGAAACAAATCAGGATGCAAACATGTCACTAAGCATCTTCATTTAGTATATTTCAGAGGTCAGAAACACAATTAATAAAAAATACAAGTCATTTCCTCAACCAAGCAACACACAATTTTTCAAAAGGATTTAAAAAAATTCAAGTTTAACATTTTTTCCACCAGATCTCATTACTTGCTTCAACAGAATTCACTGTCAAATATACAAAGAAGAACAACTACTGATTTTGATTACCGTTGTTACTAGTATTAAGAAATTTATTTTAAAAGCTGAAAAATATTTAGGAACTCAATACAGCTGAAACATCTCAGTGAGAGCCTAAGGAACCACAATGGTAGGCTCAGTAAATCTGCTATGACATGTGGGGGTAAAAACTTTATTCTACACTGCTGCTGCATGGGAAAATATCCTTCAAATGGGCTATACAAAAATGTATGTGCTCAGTGAGACCAACTGGTATCCCACAAGGCTGGCATCTCACTCTGAAATTTCTAGTAAACAGTTGTACCCAAGTAACATTGGAGTAAATCAAAACGAAAATGCTCTATTTAAAAATATTTTCTAGCATTGGGGTTTTTTTATTCTGAGTATCTCTTAATGTAAACTTTCACCTATCTTGACCCAAATGTTTTCAATTTGGTTGTGTCCAAAAACCACAATTAAGATATAATAACAGTTACACAAAGAGTAGGAAATGCTTTTCATTTTGGAAAGCTTATAATAAACCTGAGGAACATAGCTTTGTGATTAGGTAAGTACTGATCTCCCTTAACAGGTGAACAGGCCACTTAGGATGCTTTGATACCATCAAGAAATTGCCCATCAAATATACTTTAGCATATCATACTACATACCTGGAATAAATTCCACTGACCATGTCGTGCTGGAAAGAGAGTTCTGCTGTGCTGGGTCCAGCAGCTTTGGAAATAAGCAGTACGACCAAACCTCGCATCTGTAAATTGTTTCGGCTATCGTACACAAAACCCCTAAAAAAAGGAAGAAGAAAAAGAAAAAAAGAGCATATTTTCACAATCCATGTTCACTGGTTATACCAAAGTGGAAAAAAAAGACTTAGACCTCAGGCTGTCATCCATTCAGCAAGTCTTTAATATTCACGTTTGCAGGGAAATAAGTAGCAATTATGAATCATGATCTTTTCTCATCCTTTACCTGACACTTACAATGAAATCCTACTATTGCAGAGGAAAACAAGTATTCAGGATGGAATTCAATCTTGACTATTTTCAAGGAGCAGCATGTCTCTCGCATTTCACGTCATGTCATGACAGGAGTATTTCAGAATAATTCAATGTAATCTATTGTAACAGGAACATAAGAGCTTTCAGGTTCTGGTCTGAAGTGCAAAAAAAAAAAAGCCAAAAGAAGCCTCCTACTTCATGAGAAGAAAGGCAAAAAAGGAAAGGTCAACCAAAATCTATAACATGCTAAAAGAAAATGGTTTAGTGGTTGTGAACAGAGGGCAGAATACATAAAACAGGTCTAACAATTGTAGGAAAATAACGAAAATGCAGAACCTGATGAAAGATGTACAATAAAAGTTAGAGATGAATGAAGTAGAAATGAGCTGGTTTAAACAAAAAAACTGTTTCAAATGCCACAACATTAAATTTGGGGTCAAAATTTTGGCCACAATAACCTCCTGCAACATTATAGGCTGGGGCTGGTTTGGCTGGACAGTGCCCAGGCAGAAAGGGACCTGGGGGTACTGGTCGATAGCCGGCTGAACATGAGCCAGCAGTGTGCCCAAGTGACCAAGAAGGCCACCAGCATCCTGGCCTGTATCAGGAATAGTGTGGCCAGCAGGAGCAGGGAGGTCATTCTTCCCCTGTACTTGGCACTGGTGAGGCCACACCTTGAGTGCTGTGTCCAGTTCTGGGCCCCTCAGTTTAGGAAGGACGTTGAGACGCTTGAGCGCGTCCAGAGGAGGGCAATGAGGCTGATGAAGGGCTTGGAACACAAGCCCTGTGAGGAACGACTGAGGGAGCTGGGGTTGTTTAGCTTGGAGGAGACTCAGGGGTGACCTTATCACTCTCTACAACTTTCCGAAAGGTGGTTGTAGTCAGGTGGGGGTTGACCTTTTTCACCAGGCAGCAACTGACAGAACGAGAGGACACAGTCTCAAACTGCATCAAGGGAAATATAGGTTGGATATTAGGAAAAAATGTTTTACAGTAAGGGTGATAAAGTACTGGAATGGACTGCCTGGAGAGGTGGTGGAGTCACCATCCCTGGATGTGTTCAAAAAAAGACTGGATATGGCACTTGGTGCCATGATCTAGTTGAGGCGTTAGTTGAGGTGTTATGTCATGGGTTGGACTCTATGATCTTGAAGGTCTCTTCCAACCTAGACATTCTGTGATTCTGTGAAAAGGAAACTGCCCTCAAAATCATATTTGTTGAGAGCAATTCCAAATGACCAGCTAGATATACCACCTCAGAAGTAAATTTGTTTTAAAGTGAGCTTAGCTTTCCATTTTGACTGCAATGTCTTCAATTGTATTCTTTCTGTTCTTGTCAAACTTACTTTCCACTTCCTATATACAGCTAGACGAAAGGATAATACATTCCAGATGCTATTAAATTTGTAAACTAATTTCCAATAAAAAAGAGACTATATCTCTGATTGTCCTGGGTTACAGTGTATTCTATTCCCATCTCCATGAGCTGTTGAAACCAGGTGTAGCACTGTTCCCTGCCTCCTCCCTCCGGACTATCTTCTGTTAATGGTCCCATCAATGCTTTGCCTCATGACTCACCATTCCATTGGGAGATGCTCCGCCCAGGGGGAAGGAGCCAAGCATTCCCACCTGGATATAATCTAGAGTTTGGAACAGCACAAGCAGCCTTTTCCACTGGATTCCCAGAGGAAGACCAGACCCTTCTACACTGCCACTGGACCTTCAGAGGAAGACCAGACCCTTCTACAGAATCACTGCTTCAACAGAACCATCACTCCAGGAGGACTGCAGCCACCATCTAATTGGACTGCTACAACTCCCTGACCATCAGGGGGTCAGGTTGTACTCTGACTCTGTCAGTGGGTTGTTTGTTTTGTACTATTGCATTTATTTTATTTTTCCTATAAAATTATATTTCTGACTTGGAGTCTCTAACTAGTTTGCTTTCAAACTAGTACACTGATATAATCTAAATTATTTGTTAAAAAAATTGTATGAAGAACAACATCACAAATTACTAACCACTTTAACTCATTTTATCCCAGAGTATAATTTTAGCCCTAATAACTGAAGGAAGTCAAAACAGAACTGTCTTTAAATCAGCTGAATGAAAAAATCTAGGATGTTGATCTTGCAAGTATGTTTGAATAAAGAAAACAGTGGATGCAATCTGAAGTTTCATTTGGACATTTATCATTATGTGTACACTTCACAATGCAAGAGTTATCTTCTGTACACCACTTCATTAATACAGACACATAAACATGAAGAAGAATAATTTAAATAGCACCTTTCTGTGTGAAAGTTCCTGTGCTACTGCAAATAAAGTCTTGACTGCTTGAGTCTTTACATCCTGTTTCACAGTGATGAGGAAATGGTCCGAACTACACTCAGACAAGAAGGAGTAGGACCACCTAGGTAGCTGGTGCTAGTCAGCTTCCGGGATTGATCTTCACACTCACACACCCAATTCCAGGCTAATACTTCTCCCTCCAGAGATGCCCAAGCTCCCACTCAGTGCAGCCACACCCTACAAATGTGGGTGTGGATCAATTAACATGAGAGGAGGCCAGTATGGCGTTTTACTACAACCCACAACACTTTTAGCTCTGGTGAGATCTAATTAGCCAAATGAAGCCATGACTTCTGTGCCTTTATAATCTGCCCACATCCTATTTGCTTCACCTGCAGACTGACAGGCTGGCCTACCCTGCACAAATCAGGTGTGCCCAGTGAACCTGGTAGCTCAGGATACCCCATGCCCACAGCAACCCTGGCTAAAACAACATAAAAAGCAGTGGAAAGGAGACTCTATATACCTTCCCAAAGCAGAAATTCTCTTTTTTTAGTTCAGTCCCCCAATACTTCCCAGCCACTCAAACCCATGAAAGCTTTCACTGCTCACATCTCTGCTCAAGGGCACACACACTGTGGTCTTGTGACATGCACCTTTATTTTGTTTACTGGGTACATGTAGTGAGGGATTTTAGGGAGGAGGGGGACAGCTGCTTGCCTTCAGCATTCTGTGAATTTGTAACCAGCATATCTCTATTCTCACCAAACACACAAATATATTATTTGTTTCTTACCATGCTCCAATATACAGTTAACATAATGCAGCCGAGAGTTATACACTCTATAGATTTCCAAAGACAGAGCCACAATGAACATTAAACTACCCAGGAAAAAACAGAAAATACATATAATGAATAATACATAGTGTGTATGCATCCATATACAGAATTCATAATTGTTTGTGGTGGTGTAAGTACTTCTCTGGCTTGAACTTCAGTTGACCACATTGCTCACAACCACAGAAGTTATACAGATGATGCGACTGAATTCAAATATATTTCCTCAACACTATTTAAAACTCCATCATTTTAAAAGAAAAGTGGCTTTAGGAAAAAATTGCTTTTTTCCACATATGTATGTGGTAAAATCAGAGTGTCTTACTAAAGGCAGAGGTATCATGAGAAATAAATAATGTTTTTAAAAAATAGCAAACTATAGTGATACTTTGAACAATGAGAACACTTTGGTTTTTCATGCCCAGTGCTCTACAGCTTGTCAAGTGACAGGATGTTACAAAAGTAGAGATAAAATGTGTTCATCGCAGGAACATGGAGCACTGACCTTTAAATAAACCACTGCCTAGACAGATACTAGAAGTGAAGCACTTTTACCTGATTTAGACTAGGTGAGGAACAGAAGAAGAAAATTATCTGTGTTGAAAATACTCAGTCTGTAGTAATAGCAAAAACAAGTGTTCAGGGTTGTTCAGGATGTTTGCAACACCACTAGAAATGAGTACCTTACATTCTGAGCAGAAAACTGTTAATGGAAAGTGCAGCTGTGGGTGGGGGGAAGAACAGAACATAAAAATCAAGTAATAAGGAGCAACATGTCTGTAATTTCTACACCTAATCATACAGCCTCTATGTTACATATGGTTTGGATGTAATTTTAGACAGGATTTTCTATGAATTACCAAACCAGTAGTCAAAGTTTACCTCCATTTTCAAAACATGTTGTGTTACTGACACGTAACATATCCACACTAAAGCAAACCGCCTCAGACTTGAAACAAATAAAGCCTCCGGTGATCATCCTTTAGACACTAGAAACTACTGCAGCTAGTTGACATGGCTTCAGGGGTCACATTCACATTCTGAATTACGCTCCCCAGAGACACTCTGCACAAGTAATAGCAACACAAAAGTCTTCCAGATGGTGCAATTAGTCTTGATGGGTATGTGGCAGGAGACAGGTGCCTCCAGGGAAAAAAGTGAACTAAAAGCAACCCAAGTGAAATTGCGCACACAAAAAAAGATACATCAAGCTGACACTCTTTTGGAAAACCTCTGCTGAACAACACAAGTGCATGCATAGGGTACCCAAAAAAAACCCCCCTAAATCATTAGCACAATTTTGCTTCCTCTTAAGTTTACAGGCTGGTTATCTGCAAATGACATACTTCATCCTCGGGGGACTGCATACCAGAAAAAGGTAGGAAAGTCAAACACCCGTACAATTTCGTTTTGCAATTCAGGATTTGGGGGAGGAGAGGGAAAGGCATTTACTCTACATATTATCCGTGTGACAGAGTAACCCAGTTGAAAACTGGCAGATTCACAGTTTTAAACACAGCACAGTGTTCGCAAAAACAAAATCCATCTTCCAGCACAGGGGAGAAGCGCCTGGCTCCGACACATGCGCCGTGTGACACTGCACATGCACGAGAGACTCACACCACCCACTCAGGCAGTGACACCGGCTAATAGCTAATGTGCGGCAAGTTACACCTCCTACTACCACAGTCCGTCTGCTGCACAGAATAAATCAAGCACGCACTTCACTTAGTGCTTTGTGTATTGCTCCACACGTGCAGCTATTTCAGTAGAATTCTAACCTCCAATAACTGTCAGGTTTAACTCCATCGGTAATTTACACTTTTATCAAAATAAAAATCTGCTATTCAATTTGTATTTAAATATTTAAATACCACAAAGATTTTTAAATTATTTGCATGAGACAAAACCACATTCCTAGCACTTTTTTTCATTATATTAAACTGTGAATTTAAAAAAATGAGAGGAAACATGGCAACTATAACAGTTACTGTAAGGAAGAGCTGGACATGGGGCTAATTTCATGGTACCAAAAGGCAGCAAAAAAAACCCCTGCACAGGCAACTGTGAAGTCAACTGACTCTGCAAGTGGGCGTAGCAGAAGAGATCACACAAATGAGTACTAGTGCTAATTCAAATTTAATTATGAAGAATGCAGAACAAATTTCCCAACAAAACTGATGTGATAAGGTATTTTTGGATGGACAAAATGGGGTTGTTAAATATTTGGATAAACGTTGTTAGTACTTCCCAAATGTTCTGCTCATGACCCAAGCAAGCAGGAGCTGTGGGGTTTGCACCCCTTCCATCAGTTACCCCACAGGAGCCCCTCCTACCCCACCCAGGCATGCTTGGTGGCCACAGGACTGCTGGTAGGGGCTGAAGTGGACAGATCACTGTCCTCCTCACCTTCTCTGGTGATTTTTGAACTTCCTTTCCATGCATTCTATTGAAGGTGTCCCACTGACAAGATCAATCGTTTTGTTTCAGGCCATACACAAGCCCCGTGTAGTTACAAGGGGAAGGAAAACAGAGAGGAATTCCATTCCTCTACCTTTCCTGTTCAGCTGTCAGAAAAAAGGAGGGGAAAAAAATGATCTGTTCACACAGCTCTAATAAAAAGCAGCTGGGAAAGTCTGTAACACAACCAAAATTAATTACACTGATGAAGAAGATTTATAAGCGTGGGATAGTGTCATTGAAAGCCCAGGCTAGTTTTAGGCTAAATTACAAACTATTCTGAAAAAGAAACCCCTCTATTCAAACTGACAGTCCCAGATGTGACAATATAAACAGTTTTCAGCCTGTAACATCTCAGGAAAGTACCTTCCATTTTGCTCAATATAGAAGGGTTATCAGGATTCACTCATTGTTACAGGTGCAAGTACATTTAAAAAAAATAACACAACCCACTTCTTTGAAATTAATTATAACTGATAATTCTATATGTAGCACTAGAGGTAAGGCATGGAGCTACTTGGCAACATTCTTGGCTTCCTTATTAGAAATGCAAGAAATACCAGCCTCAGGGCTTTTCTCCAATTTGCTTTATTAATGACTTGTCAGAAGTAAATAAGAGAAAACTCTCTGACATACTCATTTTTTAAATGGATATTAAACCACTGTATTATTGATGTGCATATCTGAATCATAGGATTCACCATCTGATCATATGATCACACTGAAACATGCATATATTTAAATACTGAGAGCATTCACTCTTATACATTTAGTATATGCTAACAGCAGTCTGTAGCAACTTATTTTTACCTGCTACTCAAGTTTCAAGTATTTATTAAATATCCTTCTGCACATTTCTCCAGAACACATTAAAAACCCTGTCCCATTCCAACATCCACAGCCGCTTCTGTAGAGGAGAATCAGCCTTGTCATGACATGTGCTTTGAGCATGATTCAGAAGGGGAGAGGAGACAAACTTACTTCACCTGGAGAGAACAGAATTTAAAAATGGGATTCAAATTAAATATGCAGCTGACAGGAAATGATTGAAGGAGGGATGTTCTGCAACCCACAGGCCATCTCAACTTAAAAGCCCACTAGAGGCGACAGATGAGAATGTTTGTTTTAGAAACTTATTCTTAGACCTGGACAACTAAACATTTCTTTGCATATGGAAAATGAGTATGGAGGTTTGGGGAATTTCCTTACCTGAAAAACATGCTTGTGAAAAACGGGATGGCGCTCATCACCATTATGTAACTGCCTAGTCATTAAAGGGTTTATCCAGTAACGCCAGACTTGTGTAATGCGTCATGCCAGGCCTGGAGGAATTGATGTTACCGTCCCACTTTGTGGGAAGATGTTCTTAGATCAGGTTACAAGGGAGTCTTTAACAGCCCTCCTGCTCCACCTGTCTCTGCGAACAAGGGGTCTCACCCCATTAGCTTTGTGAAGCCAATCACAAAGAAAGACAAAATGTCACAGACAAAAAACCAAACACAACTCTGGTGTGAAGATGACAGGGGCCTGTCTCTGCAGTAGATTTTCATCCAAAGGCAAAAAATTAAAAAGGCAATTTAGAAGTGTTGCCTTCACTTACAACACAAAGAAACTTTAATAACTTCAACCATTATGTGGTGTGATGCTTGGAGAGTTAAAAGTAAGCCAAAACAGTAACTTCGTCATGTGCAAAACAAGAATAGTTGTGGTCCAGTGAGGAAGTACTTGCCTGAAATTTATGGGTTCACAGCTACACATCTACAGGCAGAGTCACTGAAAAACTAACACAGAAAATGTTGTATCTCTGCTTTTATTTGGCTACTCTTAGACTTCAGAGTACTTGGGAATGAATTGCAACCAAGGTCTTCAGTAAAAAACAGGCCTCAAAATGCTGAGTTCCACAAAAACTGCAGTATTTTTTGGTATGCGAAGAACTGTATAAATTTGGGTACCTTTTCTTCCATTTATGAGGTTTCTGACACCTACTTGGCTGGAGAGAGTGACTAAAGACCATTTAAAGCTTGGATAAAATTCAGGTATTCAAGAGTCCCAGAAATCCACATAAAGTGTGTCTCTAAAATATTAAATATATTCTTCACAAACTGAATAGAAACATAACAAAGATGATCTTCATTGCTTTATCTCGGAAGAAGGTTGCAAAAGCATACCTTCTAGAACAGAAAGCTCCTGGAGGAGAACTCCTAGGGTCCTTTCCAAACCAAGTGACTCCAACTGCTCAATTTTCATGGGATATTGCTTACATGGAGAAATATTTCTCAATAATGGTGAAAAATTCCATCCAAAGCTTCATCAGTCTATTGCTTATTAAATGTGATCTTCGCAGGGACCAGAAATGTGGAAAACTACAGACCCAGGCAGGAGGCAGGAGACGCACAGAATTTGGGGTCAATTGCATAATTCCCAGAAGTAATTTATCACAAGATAAAGGCTTGCACATAACTTTTTCAAGACTCTCAAGGAAAAGCCAAAGCACTCTTCAAGATCTGAAGAGACCTCTTTCTGGAGCTGCTACATGAACTCATTTCTTCAGGCTTTAGTAACTATCCCAAATATTGCACTACTTTCAAGAAGAAAATTCCAACAACTTCTAAAACACAACAATGATCACAACAGATGGAACCTTCCAGGAAACTATAAAAGTCAGCAGGTTAAATAAAATTGTGGAGATTTAAATGGGCAAGATCCCACAAAACACAAATCTTATTCAAAAGATAAAAGTTTAAGAAACTACAGGTTTTTGATCAGACACACAAAAAAAATACAGATACTTGGCCTTGGTAACTTGGAGTTAATTGTAACTGAGCATCTGCAGCTCCTAGAAATCAATACAGCCTTTGAATCCTTGAAATAAAAAACCACAGTTTCCCCTGGAGACTGTAGAACCCTATTTAGACACTTCTATCAGTCTACCATTCAGACCTACTAGTTTTATTTGATTTCTCAAAGAGGCAGAGGTTATTTGAATCACTCCCATGAAGATCAGCTAAATAGTATCACATTATTTTCAGGGTTTTGATGCACTTATTTCCTTCAGTGTAGGATACTCCTTAGGATCAATGGGAGAAGTTACTTTTAAAAACAAACCCAATAAACAAACAAAGAAACAAAGCTCCACCAAAAAAACCCCAAATAAAACAAAAAAGCCCAAAAAACCAACAAACAAAAATCCCCAACAACAACAAAAAACCCCACACATTATCACATCCTATTTTTCTGCAAAACTTATGACCAGATGAAGACAAAGAATATTTGCAAAAATATTTGCTTGGTAAGAAAAAGAAAACCATCATCTTTTTAATTTGAATGAAGATGCAAATGCATAGGAACAGTTTGAAACTTAAGTGTGAAAAAGGCTGTTTTGAGGTTGCATGGTCATCTAAGATCTGAAAAATACCTACTATGGACACTGAAAAAACGGCACTAAAAATAAAGGGCAGCTATAATCAGACATTTGTCTCAAATACATTGATTATTCAGTAAAAAAGATTATTTACTAGTATTATTATTTTAAGTCATTCTACTCTCCACCCATCAGATCTCATGAGTGGTAGAGGCAGGGCAAAAAGGACCACCTTAAGGATGACAATAAAGGCACCACACAGGAAACAAACCACCAAAATGTATTTTTAAACCAACTGCCAGTCTCTGCTGTTTTTCCTGGTCCGCTACTTGATTTGGAATGTGATGTGGATAGCAGCTAAGCTAACATCAAAAAATGCAGTTAGTATCTGAGTGCAATTACTTTGACCAGGAGTAGCTTGCAGGTCTGGCACCCTTATTTTTCTAACCACAAGTATTTAGACAGAAGGCTAAATTTTGTGTGCCTGATTCCTCCATCAATATTTGCTTTATTTAAACTTTGTAGGAGGTCTAACACCCCACTGCCAACCAGTATCAACAGGTGGACTCAAGCACAAGACTACCTTTCTGGGAACAGGCTCTCTCAGATGCAGGAACAATCTGCTAAGTGAAAGGAATACAAATATTTTGGAAGAGTTCAGTGAATGACAGAAAGATGATTAGCTTAGGAAGGCTAATGAATTCAGACACCTCTGGAGGTCCAGTGTCACTTCAGCAATATTGTAATTGTAGAGCCTGTCATAAAAATGTATTTTGCATTAAATAAACTTTTCTAGGAAAATGTAACAATGAAATAGGTCAACTCCTGGCCATTATCTCAGACTGAAAATGCTCACAGCATGTTTTACAAATGGATGAAACACAAAAAGGCAAAATGTTAGGCTATGTATTGCCATGACAGAATGATATAAAAAGTTCTTTTAACCTTTCATACTGAATAAGATTTCTAGATAACAACTTCACTGATCTTCAGCATTATTCAGATGAATTTATTAAAAATATTTCGTCCCTAAAAACACTGAAGGCTCTTTACTAGCAGTGAGAAAGAGGTTCAAAGTTTTGTGCTTCAATAGATTGTTCTCCCTTCAAGTAGTTCAAGCCAAATGCATGCCAAGAGCGCCATAAACAAAAAGCTTTCTTCTAGATAGAAATAGAAATTAGGTGCTTGAAAACCAACTAACAGCATTACTCCAAATGCAGGACCTCTACAGTGTCACTACGTATGGAGTTAAGTGGTTATATACAGCAGAAGCCTTTTGTAAGCTGGTGGGGGGAAAAAACACCTTAAAAACATAGCAGATGAGTAGTACAAAGTGCAAGGCAGCAATACAAACAGTCTCAAATCAGAAAAAAAAATTCCCAGATTCTATGACAAATGTCTATACTTCTAAATACTGCACCTTGAGGGTTTTTCAATAGTTCCAAGTAATCAAAGAAAAAAAAAAACAATTTCAAGCCAAGAGTGGAGACCACAGACACGCCTAGGCTGTAACTCCTATCTTAATTTGCTGTTTTTCTCTAGATTTCTGGTTCCAGAGAGCCTCTTTTCCAGTGAGACCCAAGCGATCACTTCTCATAACTGAGATGAATCTGGGTTTTTACTGAGGCTGAGGAGTACTTTCAATGTGACCTCCACCTGAATTCCATATTTGTCACTCCACTGTGTCAATATCACAATTGGGCTTGCTCAGCCGAACTAAAACTCCTCCTTTTACAAAGATCAACCTAAAACCTAACAAGTATCTGTCACCTTTTCATGGATCATTGCTAAGCATCAAATAAGCTCATTAAGTTACCAGCAGCATGCTTCAAATTTCTGAAGTCTTGAAAGAAGATACAGTGCAAAAATACTGAAAGTATTTTACAGCAAAACAACTGTTAAGAAATAAAAATCACTGGAAAACTTTGGATATTTTCAATTCTTTTTTCCTCAGAAAATGCAAGACTTTAGAAGGCCTGAGATTTTAAGCAAACACTCGTGGTTTTGGAAATGCTGGTTTCCATGGCAACCAGTAAGGTCTTCTTTATATAGCATTATAAACAGATGGTAAAGACCGGTCATGTTTGCTTCTTTGCCAACATATCAATAGAACTGCTGTACTACTCTATCTCTTGTATTAGAGTTATTAAGTAACTTGGGTATTTGA
>WEIT01023607.1:1807-12628 GCA_013389985.1 Dryoscopus gambensis | reverse complement strand
AGAAGGTTCCTAGCTTCCAGCCCTAAGTAATTAGGGCGTAAGAATCCTCAGATAATTCAGCCAATAAAGGTGTTTAATGATAGTATGAACAGTTAGGGGTGATGATTAATTGGCCTGGGCATTTTGGGCTGGCTAGTGTGCATGCTGTACTACATACTGGCCATCAGCTGGTAGGCATGCAGTCTTGTAAAGGGCTTTCTGCTCTGACACTGGTCATATATCATTGCAGCTGTGCCCTTTGATTACTGGGAGGGCTTGNTTGAAAACAGAATGGATACTTTAAGAAATAAGAAGAGCAATAATAATAATAATAATAATAATAACAATAATAATGTGTTTTCTATTTTTAAAATGGAGAAATCCATTTGAAATTGGATAGAAATAGGCATAGATGGACAAATTACTCTCTGAATAATGTTTTCTGGTATGACAGTACATTTAAATAAAAAGAGTCATCTTTGTTGTATCCTTTAAGGTCTGTAATTTTTTCCCTCTTATTTATTTTGAAGGTAAGCAGTTGCTGATTAACGTTCATTGAAGTTTATTAAATTGAATTCAACTCATGTGGAAAGTTAACTTTGAGGCAAAGGTGTCTTATTAACCCTCTTTTCTTGCACTTTCCCTGCAATCACACCTCAAATGTTTTTTTAAAAAATACGGATTTAACTTGCATGCATGAGTAGAAAGTTAGAAATGCTAGTTTGAGTAACTACTTGAACTGTTGTTCATATTATGATAGCATGAATTATTTTTTCATCTTAAAGATTCTGTTCTTGGAGTCCTATGAATATGAGAGAAAAAGTCCACTCTAAAAAAAATGATGTCTAGGGTTCTAATGATCTACATTCTGATGAGAGACATGACATAGGGTGGAAATTTTCAGCGATTAATAAAGAACTTGAAAGCAGTACCCTGAAAATGTGTTTTTTTTAAAAAATATCAAAATACTGCTGGGAGATGTATTATTCTGGAATGCTGAGATATAGGGCTCTTGTAATTAGTCTGCAATATGACTGACCCTTAATTTTCAGATTTTGACATAAGGAATGAGTAATCAGACTTTTAATAGTGGTATACACAAGTCCTGTTTTCTGTTACATTAAATGAATTCATCTCGTATTCTTCTACACATCTGTTGGTGGAAATAATGTCTTACACAAAGGTGGAAGGTTCTGTAATTGCTTTAAAAAATATATTTGTGAACGCCTGTAGTAATTCAAACTAAATCTGTTGTATATGTGCTAGACTACTCAGCTATTATGTTTTTATGTTTCCATAGTTCAGTAAAGGACAACACAAAAATCTATATGAAAATTAAAGCTTATTAAGGCTGGGCATTTTTTTTCTGCAAAGAATTAATGATGTGTTCCTACTTCAGTGTCTCTTTATGAATAACAGCACAGTTTCCATGCATCCTGTTTCTTCTAGTCAGATAAGTTGATTGTTGAAAGAATAAAAGTATGTACTGAGTGCCTTTGACTGAGGTTACTGATACAAGGACCCTTGTAGCTTACAGAGGATTGGTGGTTAAATTCTGCTTCCCTGATAGACTTGCATTTCATGTTTGATTAGTATGCTTCAGTATATATAATTAAGGCGATGGAGTCAGTGATTGCTCAGAGTTGGGATCCTTAGAGGTTCCAGAGACAATAGCCTCATAAATACATAAAGTCTGGGAAATAAACACAAAAAATGTCTAATAGAGGAAAAGCAATTCAAGAGTACAGCAATTTCAACATATGACTGAGTCTGTAAAGCCACAATGCTAAAGCTATGTCTTGTTTTCCTGTGGTGTCCTTTGGGAGAAGATGGAGAAAAACACCCCAAAAACCCACCTAACTCAGAGAATGATGTTGACTTAAGGAAAATGTTCTGTCCTTGCCCAGTTTTAATGTCTGCTGATGCTAATGGAAGTTGTTCACTTGCTGACGAGATAATACTGAAGTACTATTTGGAGATTAATACTTAAATTTGTAATTACTTAAGTTTAAATTAAATTTATCTTTTTCCTGTGATTGTCAGGTATGCTGGTTCATTCCACAAATAAATTTACATTATCCCAAGTCTTCTTTGAACGGTGTCATAGGATCACAGCATAATCGATGCTATTAACACATCAAGCTAGAAATTTACTCCTTTGCCAAAACCGTATACTTCACTTGCATGAAGTATCAGTATATTGGGAAGATGCTGGGAACTGCTGAGATGATGTTTAGGAATCTGCAGTTTGGGCCTACCTTCTGGCTGATGTTAACATCTCTATATTTATACAAGCACAAATTTCATTGTGCTAAGTACATCTGACAAGTCATCTACATCTTTATGTTAAATTGCTTTGCTTTTTCAAAACTAAAACTATCTATAATTCAGCCACTTCATTGAAAGCTGCACACAGGTGTTTGGTGCACTGAGGCACTAAAATAATTTATGTCTATTAGTCTGACCCTTCTTAACATTAAAACAAAACTATTTTTGTTGTTTTCTTCAAAAAGCTTTCAATATGATGAATCTCCAATAAAACCAAATGCAACTTCTGATGATTTAAACTGATCTTTTAAAAGATAAATCAGATTCCATGGTTAGCACTGTAATCATCTTGTCATGCTTAGTGTGATTATTCACCTTTTAAAAGTAATAGCAAAGTTTTTCAGGTTCTGCAGTCTTCTGCAGGTTCCTGGAATGAAAGAACTGTATACATACCACGTAAAACAGACTGCTGGATGAAGCTTTATATATATGATTCCAAAACTCATAGGAAATTATATATTGACCTCATATTTAATCCAAATGTACTTTAACACAAAACAGGTTTTTCAAGACTTGAATGAATTTAGTGAAGGTTTCATTAGGAAATATTGGCAATGTGTCCCTCAATTTGCTAGGAAAATAGTTGTGTCATTATCTGTCATCTTGCGAATAAACAGTTCAGTTAGGTGTGTGCATTTGAGAACTGCAGCTGTGGCAGTCTGCCCGGTATTTTCAACTGAAAGTGTATGCCTTAGTCCATATTGATCTGAATTAAACACCAAATATTCAGTAAAGAAAACGTGGTTGTTTTTTTTTTCTTTTTTAAATTACTTTGCAATCAAAGATTGCTTGTCTTGGGAGAAAGTGGAGGAAAAAGATTGTAATGATTTTCATGCAGCAAACTTATCTGGTATTACATTTGGAGGGTATGTTGGCTACTATCAGTGCGTGCATCTTAATTAGACTGACATTTTATTTTTAAACTTCCTCCTTTGATTTGGACAGTGCTGAATGGTAAGAATTTCTGTAAAATTGGATGCATCCTGTCTTTTGTTAACAGAGCATAGGCAACACTGTAGTTAACATCTTCTGAAACACAGTACTAATAAATACAATTAATGTTATTTTAATGGACATTTTTATGTTGCAGTGATCAGTGTAAGCTTTCATAGTGAAGTACATTTAGTACATATGGTATTGCTACAGTACTAATTACATTTATTGCAATGGCTTTTGCTCTGTGCCTCAGCCCTGCTTTTGTGCGGTGGACTGTTTCATAGAGGCATGCTGATAAAATATATGCTATGAACACAGTGGGTGATATTAGAATAAATAAATGTTGAAGTTGGTTATAGCTGTCCGAAGGCCTCTTAGTTATGAAATATGTACCAGGGTTGGGCCCAAGGGTTTTGAGGATAACTGTGTCAAGAGAATATATGCTGAGAGTCTGCTCTATATGGAGCTTTCCAAATCTGGTGATACAAACTTTGCCACATATGCCACTTCTTATTTTTACCATTGCCATTCCTCAATTGCTCAAAGGTTGCAAACAAAAATAGGATCCTGTTGTGGTGTGTACTCTGCAGATAAAGAAGGCATGGGTGTACAGTTCAGCATGATGCCTAAGCTACTTTTATAAGGATGCTTATAATATTAGTCTTGGAATGATAAATAGTGGAGTGCTGTCATTGCAGCAGCACCCTGGGCTAAGTAGCTGTTCTGAGAAGCGGGGCCAAAGATCATGGGCATGCTAAATGCACAGCCTTGGAGTTACGACTCTTGAGGATGGAGTGTGTGTGTGTCTGGCATTGGATGCTAGTGCAGGTGTATTCACATCTTGATTCAGAACTGCAGGAGGATAACTGGTAACCGCACCATACTCAGTAGTTTATTACCTCCGCATAGGTACTTGTGCTGTCCATGCAGCAGTATCAGACCTATGACAGATGTTTAATTTAGATAAATCCACCTATGACTTTGGAATAAGAGCAGGTATATGAAGAGAAAGACTCTCAAGCCTGATTTGCTGATTATTATTATTTTTTTTTCCCGTTGTCATGTGATGTGTCTCATGCTGGCTTCTGTTGGGGTACAAGAACTGTTTTTTTTTAATTGCTGATATTCTTTGGGGCCTGAAGTATTTATTAAATTTTTAGTAATAGAAAACTGTACCTATGGTTGAGTATAACACTGAAGACTGGGGCCACAATGGAGAAAGGGATATTAAAAATAGAAAAGTAATAGGATACTTTGTCACATTTCTAATGAGATGCTCAAAGCTGATCAAAGAGAGCACTGAAAGGAGAAAGTAAAGCCAACAAATCTCTTCATGTTTACCTCTTTCCCTGGAATGTCATAACCCAGGGGAAAGGTGATTCCTGATTTGTGGGCTGGATGTGGCTCCCCCTGAAGCAGCTGACCTGTCTTACAGCACAGTCCCCGACACCTGTGCAACCCTTTTGCCTCAGCTCTCCTGGGCAGATGTCTTGGGATTCTATTTCTGAGAGTCTAGCTGGCAACAGGACCTGTGCCCAGTGGAGGTGGCACGCTCACCCTGTGACGAGGTCTGTGGCAGGAGAGTGGGCATGTGTAGAAATAAAGAGCTCACTTGGTGAAGGATTTCCCTGATGTGGAGAGGTGCCAGTGAGTAGAGTGCACAACGTGATCTGGGTAACGCAGGGAGGTCAGTTCTTCATAAATGAAGGAGACCATTAAATAGAGCAGGACCTCGGGAAGCTGGGACTGAAAATATGGAGAAAGAGGAGGTAAAGAAGGGGAAATGATGAGAGTTTAAAAACGGAAAGCAGCATAGAAAGTGACATTACTGGACATGAGTAAGACTGTAAGACTTGGTGCACAAGAAAGGGTCTTCCCAGAGATAGGTACTTATGCCAATGAAGGGAATGGATGGAATAGAAAGAAGTGGGGTGGGAAATGTTTTCCTGCAAGAAAATTTTTGGTCCAGCTTCTGTGCAAAAAGTTTACTGCATTTTTGTTAGAGATCTCTGGCAAATCCATGTGATTATGGGAGTAAACGGCTAGTGTCTCACTAGAACTGAGTGGAGAGAGATTAATCTTTTCTTCAGCTATGTCCAGAAGACCCTCCATCTACTCTCTTACCACCTAAGGGGAAATATCTGTTAAAAGTGTACTTCAGGTTGACATTAGTGGTGAGAGAGAAGATGAGTCTGAATAGCCCACTCTTGATGAGGTGATGATTGATATTCTAGTGTGATTGTGGTCAATCAAATGGTCAAGTCAGGCTATAACATGAGTGTCCCAGACTTGATGGCTTTGAAGCTGTGGTTTAAAAAGGAAATGTCTTCTGTCTAAAAGGCTGCACACTAACCATTTGGATTTAAGTTTGGAAGCTACAGTTCTTCCTTGAAATTTTATTTAAACCATAAAAATTAAGGCAGAAATTAGTTTCCTGAATTTCAGACTTTTGTTTCATGTGCTTTCTTTCATCTGTGACAATCGGAGATCTTTCTAGTTTTCCCATATATGCCTGCTAGGCTTGGTGATACCTCCTGTAGTCTGATTTATAGCACTACCAGGCCTAGCTCCTTTGGATTAGAAGGCCATTTCCTGTGTCCTGTGTCTGCCTTCACAACCTGCCATTGCAGCTTACTGCTCTTTCCCATCTTGAAGGTTAGAAGAGGATTAGGAAATGAGGAGGAAATGAGGGTGCTGGAAGTCAGGCAAAACAAGGGAAGTCACACAAGTTCCTGGATGTTCTCACTGCTGCTCTGGGATCAGAAATTCTCTTCTGTCTCAAGAGGGAGGGGAAAAACTGATTCTGTGACATGTCATTAAAATACTGCCACATGTTTCATTCCCAAGTAAAGTGAAAACTTTGGATTAGTTGACTTAGAAAGTTGGCCACAGAAACATGTGAAAAAATACGTGCAATATTTAGGAGAATCCACTGCAGAAATGTCTGGGAGTACCCTTGCTTTCACATGCTGTTGTTATTTTCTGCTTTCTTAAGACATTCTTATGGGAAAGAAAGCTTGCATTTTTTTGTGGTAGTTTTTAATGCTTCAGCAGCTGGTGTTCCCATGTCTGTTGGGATATTTGATCATGAAAACAGGCCTTCAAGCAGACTCAGTTTACTGTATGGCATATGCCACAAGTGTGACACAGCGTTGGAAATGTCCTTCTGTATGTGTGGTGTAGAGCTGATTTTAGGTAATGTAGTAACTGTTAGACTGTGGGCTTGGGGCGTCTGGCAGTTTAGTCTGATATCTGCACAAAAGTCTCATAGCTGAGCACCAAAAGCAGTAAGGTGGTAGATGATGGCCAAAATTGTAGCTCAGTTTGAACTGTAGACTGCCCAAAGTAGCAGACCTGTCAATTCTAGTAAAAATCAGGACAAAGAGGAAACTCAGTGCTGCTAAAAATATACTTTTATTTCTTCAAAGTAATTCTGTGGAATAGTCTGCTAAAAGAATAATGCAAAAGACTCTGAATTTTAAAGTTTAGTCTTGTATTGCTCACAGACTCCTTCAACGACGAGTTCTCTTTAGATGACACTAGGTGAATAGTTAGGTGAATAACTTCAGCCTATATTTCTCTCTTTTTCTTAAAGGTGCATGTAACATTTCATTTGTAGAGCACCAGCTGTGTTGGCCCTAATCACGTATCAGTTAGGTGAGGTTGAGGTGTGACACTCAATGTTGTTGCAAAAGACGTATTGTCAAAGGACTTTCTTTATGGATTGTGAGTTCCGGGCATGTGTATTATTACCAAAATCCTGCTGGGGTTATGGAGGCAGCTTTTTATGGTAAGGAATTGTCGCTGATCAGTTTGGAGAACTGTGCAGTTTAATCTGTGGCTTGTGAGTTTTTGGTTTGATAAATTAGTTCTTGTAGTTGTCTGTGCACTTGCTTGTGTAAGAAGCATGATTTGTACACAGCTTCACTAGTGAATGCCAGTGACAAACTTTGAAAGATTTTAGTGTTGCTTGTTGCTTAACCAGTGAGCAAATGTGAAGCATTTCTTCTTCCTCCTCTATCACTGGTGCAACGGCGCTCTCCAGTATTGAATAAACGGTCCCCTGTTAGAACAACTGACATCTGGAAGACTCTTCACAGTACTTCACATAGCAATGTTCTGACTCAGCCATTAGTTGTCAGAGCTCAAATCGGGGTCATCTCAAGAAATCTGTAATGCCTTTTACTTCTAGCAAGAGCTGGCCTGAAAATCTGCTTAATGTTGTCATTCAAAATTTACATGGTTTCATTAGGCTTATTAAAAGCAATGAAAAATGCAGCAGTACGTAACACTGATAAAGCCTTTTCACCTTACTATTTCAAATCACGTTTATGGACGATGGATTTAGCTTCCCACTAGCCCTGGGCAGAGGTATTATCTCCATTTTATGGACAAGAAAACTGAGTTAGATTCAATGACTTGTCCAAGGTCATACATAAGACTGATGGTACTGGGGAGAAAAAAATGTCCAGATTTCTGCCTTAATTAAGTGATAATTTTTTTGAACAAACTCAGTGTCTTAGAAAAGATGCATCGATGTCTTTGTCTTTAGGGTTTAAAAAACAATTTTGAGGATTAATTTTGCGAGCAATGAATCAGTATTTCCCTAAGAAACATGATTCTCACAACTGAAAATATTAAGAATTCATCCTTTTTTGTAGACTTCAGTTCACTGCTTCCTACAAAAACTTTGTTGTAGTCCACTTTGGCTCTGTTGTTGTCTGCCCTTGTGAAATAAAGCTGCCCTCATTATTTAGCATTCTTCCATTTGCATATGTACAAGAGGGAACAGCTGCTTTCTGCAGGGATTTTGTGTACTCATTCATATTCCCACAGTGGTGGCCTTGTTCTGAAACACACTGCTACCCTGTGGAAAAGCAGAATAATACATGGACAATACAGCAATCAGTCTGTTACTAAACATTTGGAAGTACGGCCTTAAGGGGAAAAAGATAAACATAGAGTTATAGTTTTAGATCTGAAGCAAATGCCATGTAATGATGTTGTATAAGAATCTCTTCCTCTTAAATCTCCAGGAAAGCTATGGGGGAAAAAAAATCTTTTGGGAAGAAATTTTGCAGTCCTCTTTAGTTTTTGAAAAACAAATCTAATTTTACTACTGAGAAGGTTTTGTGTTTTAAAAGGGAAAAAAGTCATAATGTTTATTCCTCATTTGAAGGTGATCTTGGACATTCCATCTTAGCTATTGCCATATCCATGGACAGAAAATAATATTGATACAAACTTGACATTTCCAAGCAGGATGCAGACAACAGTTCATTTCCCAAAGATTTGTGAATAGCAAGGCAGTCACAGGAGTTTTGTCCTTCTTTCCTTCCTCCCTTTTCATTTTTTTAAATAACATTTTTACTGTGTATTTTCTAATGCCTAAACTTAGATTTTAAGCAAGCTAAAGCTCTAACAGAACATGTAAGAACACAGTTAAAGAATACAATTTGTACATGTTGTGTAAGAATGCAGCATCTCAGTAACTTCTGAGAACTTTGCCTTTTTAAAAAAGCGAGTAGATTCACTTTGCTTTTGTCTTTAAAATTTTGAAGAATTAAAGTGACTTTGAGGAAGCATATACAGTTTTATCCCAAAGCATCAAGTCATGAATATACTTGAGGTTGTGGAAACCTGTGCAGTTAGAATGGAAAGTCTTAGAAAGTGATAGTTACAACTGCACCAGTCATTTAAAATACTATAAACCAAATATGATTCTGAAGCAAATGCTTTCTTGCTGGAATTTTCTTTCTTTCTATTTTATCACCTTCTACTATTGGTCTTGTTTTAATAGTAACAAAGAGTATTAAAATATTTTAAAGAGGGAGGAAAGCACTTACTGAATTATTAATATTCTGTTTATGGATATCTGAAAAAAATGGAAGGTCATAGTCTGACCTAGAGACCTTGGCAGTGTCCTTTAAACAAGCATTAATCATATGTAGTGCATCAAATCATCATGTGCAAGATAACACTAGTGACCTCTCCAACTGAGAATAACAAATGACTCTTAATTTTCCTTTCTGTACATGACAGAAGTGTTGACAACCTCTGTATATTTTTTCTTTTGCCCTGTACCTAATCAACGGATCATTTTCAACACAAAATTTTCCTTGAAGTGTATCTTTTCAGTCCTATTTCTGCATGATAGGGACCTGTGTAGTGGAACATGTAATGATTAGTCATCATCTATGCATGTTTATGTCTAAAATCAAAATACTTTCTGCATCTTTGATGAAAAGACATACTGAAAAAAAGAGAATTGGATTACATTAGTTAAAATATATCACATTTATAAAGCTGTTCTTCAAAATGCAGGTAATAATACACCATGCTACAGCATTCTTGGAGAAGATACATACTGCTTGAAACATTTTTTTGGATAATATCTGTAGTCATATGAAAAACCTGACATAATCGTGCATGATCTTCTACATCACCTGTGTGAAAGCTACTTAAAAGTCCTAAAAATGACTCAGTATTTGTAACAGGAGTTGTGATGTGCTCAGAGGCATGTCTTTATATGCAGTTGGAAAGTCTGAATAAATATTTTAGAGCTAAACTGAAGACTTAATTGCCTGTCAGCCGCTGAAAAGATCTTGTTAAACCAATTATAACCCTATAATCCTGTAGTCTTCATTCTGTTATGGGCTACTCTGCAGCTGTAGGGTACTGGAGGAATCCACAGGATCAGTGTGCCTTAAAGGGTTAACGGGCACCTTAGGCAATATTTCATGACCCTTGCTGCCTTTACAGAAATTGCTTCAGGATTTCAGCTTTCTGGCCTGTCAGTCTTGCTGTTGCTCTGCCACCTGCATTCTGATCTCTCCAGCTGGTTTTCTTCTCCCATTTTTGCAGCCTGGCCTTAAGTATGAGCCACGGCTGCTTGGTTGAGCCCTGCAGAGACTTGGAGCTCATTCTCTATCCTGCTGTTCATTCAGCTCTTCACTGTGGATTTGGAGGCAAAAGCAGTGTGCCATTTGTTGGCACCTTGAAGTGCTGCACGTCAGGCCTTACTTTGTCTTTCACTGGTGATGCCAACTCTTACTCTGTCTCGCCAGTTGTTTTTCCTGACTGAATTTCACTGAATGGCAGTGGGACAGAGTCCACAGAAGTCTAATATATTTTAGGATTTTGCTCTGGCTGCAGACCTTCTTGATGGCACTTGTCTACATGTTTGTTCTTTTTGGCACTCGTATCATTTAGAGACCAAATTAGCAGCCTCTGGTGCTGGTTGCTAAAATGGAATGGTTCATAGAAGAATGCATGAGTAGAGAAGACTATCAGATTAAATCTCAGAAGGCTGAGCATTTTGAAGTACCATGGAACATCTTTTAAAGTAGTTGTAATGAATGGCTAAATAAACTCTGTGTTTTAGCCATGTTGCTGGAAGCTTCCAGGAAAACCCGCTGAGTGGTGGTTTCAATCTCCATCCACTGGTCAGTCAAGACCAAGCACGGCTGGGCTTTTTCACCTAATCAGCTAGGAAAATTGTCAGTAAAGTGAAACCCTCTTGTTTGATGATATAGACAATGTCTAGGGTACTCATTCTGTTCACATCAATTGCTCTTT
>WEIT01023604.1:1364-29691 GCA_013389985.1 Dryoscopus gambensis | reverse complement strand
GACTTAACCATTCAAGGTAAAAAAAAAAGTTTGGGCCTACTGGTATTGCATAAAGGTAATGAAGAGGATTCCCCATTAGTAATCAAACAGGGTGTTGAACAACAAAAACAAGTGTTTAACATTCTGAAATCTGCAGTACTGGATAACCAGTACTTGAGAATTCCTATGAGCAGCTGGAGAAATGTTCAGCACATTGATGATAATTCTGAACAAGTCCTAACATATAAGAAGTGCTACAGAAGGTAATGAGACAATATTGCTTGTCAGACCCCTTTCCCTGCTGCTGCTCTTATGCAAAACAATGCAAAGCTAACATGGGATGTTTCTCCTCTGATTTCACAAGAACTAGTACCAGAGGAATAATTGCAAGTGTTTTGTCAACAGTCCAGAAGTCAGCATAAAATTATTCCTGGAAGAATTTATGGATAAGTTAGTGCTAAAAAATAAAGAGAACACTGTGGAGGTAGAAACGAATGCTTAGTAAACTAAGTTACTAGAAATAGGATACTTTAATGCAGCCCAATCCTTACTTACATTTCTAGAACTGAGGATGAAAACCACAGAATAACAGAAAAGAGTAGCTTAAAGTACAGAAAATTCATGTAGCAACCAAATTCATTCATAAGCAACCAAACAATAACTCAGAATGGGATGATGTAGAAAATCCCCAACATGATTGCTGAACATTCACTGAGGGAGCAGGAAAGTTGATCTTTCTGTTATAACCTGGGGAGGACAATGCTGGAGCATTGCATCAACTCTGCAGTCCTCATTTTTGGAAAGACTCAATGAAGCTACTGGAAATGGTAGACAGGAAATACAGAAATGTTTCAAAAATGGGAAAAAGTGCCTTCTGGTGAGAGATTTGGATCTTTCTGTTTATGAAGCAGAAGATTGAGAGGTGACTTGCTTATGGCATTTATACCTTCTCAGGCAGAAAATAATGGATATGAAAGGACTCTGTAATCTAGTGGAGGAAGGCATAATAAGAACCAAAGGCTGGAGCCTGAAGCCAAATGAATTCAAATTGGAAATAAGGCATGCACTTTTAATGTTGATAGCTATTAGCTATCAGAACACATTATAGAGGGAAGTGGTGGATTTTCCATCTCCTGAGATCTTCAAATCAAGATTAGATAACTCTCAGGAAAATATANCATCCCAGATTTAGTCCAATCAGATTACTGGTGCATTGAAACGAAATTCATACCCCATCCCTCACTCTTTCATATTCCTTTGCAGGGTTTACCCAGAGGGAAGTCAGATTTATTGCTGTTTGCTTTCCTTCATCCTTAGTATGCTACTAAGGCAATGCAGCTCCATGTTAGAGAAATTAATGGAAAAGATCTGCAACCACTGTTTAGACTTTCATTCATGCTTCATTTCCAGAGAAGCTCAAAAGAGATATCACTGTCTCTGGCACACACTTCTAGGATTGCGGCATGGCAAAACGCAGAAATGTTGTGTTGACTATAACACCTATTAACTTTATTAATTATATGACTTTGTATTTGCAGTCTTCACTCCCAAGGCATTGCAATTACTGGAAAATCCTTGCTTCATATGTGAGCCAAGGCAGCCAAGAGAACACTTTTGTAGTTTGTAGCATCCACAGATAGGTACAGAGAATTTGGAAATTTGTTATTATGTTAAATGACATCCTTTGTTAAAGGGTGCTGTGTAGTCCAGGTAGGGAAACAAAACAGGGAGATATTTTGTCTGATTCTGGCCTCCTATATGAGATAACTGGTGTAAGTGACTTAGTTACAGGGCTTGTATTTCACAAGACCACAGACTAGTGGTGACACTTACAAGAAAAGTAGGCAGTACTGCAGAATCTCACAGTTTTGGTAATATGGCGTGCATTTATTTATCTCAGATTTTGGCTTGAAATTGCTGACTTCAAGACGGATTTTATGATGGCGAGGGGAATAGAAAAAGGATGTGGAAGGCAATGTAGGTAGGAGAAAATAGAAGATAAAAAGATTGGTTTAACAGAGAAAAAGGAGAGAACAAAAAGTCATCATATATTTGGAAACAAATAAAGTGAACAGATGAAATTATGGTGCAAAAGGACAGGTTTATGAATAACAGTTCTATGGACTCTTAAGGCATAAGTAATTTTATTTAACTTGAGCTGTCAAAGTCTGAAGTTGTCACCATAGATTCCCTCTAATGCCAATGGAGAGAAAGAGATGCTTTTAGAACACGATTCAGCTAACCTCTTTTAGCCATCTACTTCAGGGTATGATGAATCATACCCTATATGTGCCTATTTCTCTCCATTGATTATGAAAAGAGTCCAAGGTGACAACTTCGGAAGTAGATATCTCAGTTACAGATTTTTGTATTTTGTTGAATGAATCCCACTATTAGGGACTGTAGATTCTGACATGCCTTGACTTTTTTCCATAATTTCTTATTAAAAAATGTCTAGTATGGAAAAAGAGAGGAGATGCACATACATTTATGTTGGGGGCAATATACTGTAGAATGGCTGGAAAATCGACATTATGTGTGTCAAGTGTGGACATTTTGATGAAAAAAGTCAATCCCAAAATACTTCACTTGAGAGAGAAAATACTTTTTTGTGGAAATACTGACATGTGGCCTCATGTCAGTGACAAGTCAGTACTTCAGGCCTTTAACCTTCACTATAGGATTGTGTTTCTGCCTGGACTACATATTCCAGGATTCATCCTGATTCCTTCTGCTGGTTGTGCTGCTTGGGATACTCATTCTAATGACACCTCACAAGAGATGAACCCAGCTAAGCAGCCAGAACAAGGCAGGAGAGGCTGGAAGCATGAAGTAGTGAATTTACAGGTTCTGGAAGGTGGTGCACTTTTAAGCGAAGTATGTAGAGTTTTGATACAATGATAGCAAGTTAATGTTTTAAACAAGCACAAAGCATTTTTTAAAAAGGAATAAACTAGTTTAGAATCAATAACCTGACTTCTCAACACCCAGACTCATTATGTCTTAAAAGAAAGCTGAATTACGGTTATACACTTATTCCTTATTTTGCTCCTGTACTTCAAGGCTCTTTACAATATTCTAAGTCCCCTTTGACAGACTTATGATCATATTTTACATTTCTGTGTTCCCACTCCTTTTCCCTGTTCCTTTTCTTTTCCCTTTCCCTTCCTGTTCTTTTTTCTTGCTTCTTCTCTCAGCCTTTTGTTTTCTCCCTTTCTCTCTTGTCGAGGAACTTTGGATGGTGCTAATAAACTTACTACTCATTTTACCAATGTGTAGTTAGTAAAGAGTACTTCCCAGTATGGAGAATAGCACAGAAAGCCACAAACAAACTAGATCTGTTTGACAGGTTATCAAATCAAACTTAAGTGCAAAGATATGCGCAAGTTAAGTTCAGAAATATCTTTGAAGATAAATCTTATGCATAAAATTTCTAGAGATAACATCATGTTCAACTTACAGAGGCCGCATTACTCATGTGCATAAAATAGTAACCTCCGTGAATGGTTGAAACAAGTTTTGTTCTTCAAGAAGCCAGAGATTATAACTCCTGATTCCAGCTGGAGGGAATTGAAAGGTAGAAAACTTAATTTCAGTGTTTCCTTTAAAAGAAAATCTCCCTTTTAAAAAGAAGAACAAAGGCTGAACTGCTCTGAGGTTCTGAGTTTCCTTCAGAGAGCTCTGCTGATGTTCCATTATTTGTCAATAGAACCAAGGTGGAGAAATAGATTGCTCTTAGTTTTATTTGGAATTTAAAGACAGCTACTTATAACAGTATATGCTATGATGCAAATAAAAAATAGACTTTAATGATACACGTTACACACAACCAAAAGCTCTAATGACATAGTCAAGAACTCAAAAAAATTGCCTTTTAAATATGCATAACGTTTTGCATTTGATTATGTATTCACATATTATTTATTTTTACAGATGTCACCTTGCATTTTCCCAAACCTTGATGCCCTCTAAATTCCAATCTGCCATTGAGCCTTCTCAGCTCAATGTCTTCCTTATAGGTGGTCCTTTAACCTAGCTCAATTTTTACTCACTGTAGTGAAATCCTTTTCCAATTCAGCATAAGATTCACTGTTCATAGTAAAAGTGTCATCTCAGAATTTTCAGTTGGGCTTAGACATCCTTAAGCTGTCCTGATCTCTGTTCTACCCATGAAGATCTCCATTTGGAGGTTTTTTATACCTTTTCTGTGCTGGTTTTACTGGCTATGTCCATTGCCTGCCTCCCCATCTCAGAAGATAAGGGCTTCTTATTTCCTAAATACCCACCCCAGTTTACTGCTCAGTGAAAAGTGTGTGTGTGTGGTATGTTGAGGGAATAATTATTCTCCTGTACATGGCCAAATCCAGATACTGTGTTCAGTTTTGGGAACCCAAAGCAAGAAAGACATAAATCAGCATATTCCAGGGGCTAACAGCATATTTCGTACAAAGAATGAACATCTGTTGCAGCTGGGTTTTGTTCAGCCTGGAGAGGTGTCTGCAGGGGGACCTCAGGGCCACCTTTCAACATTTATGGGTAGGCTACTCAGATGGCAGAGATAAGTCTATCACTGAGGTGCATGGCTAGAGGACAAGAGACAATGGGCTTAGCTGGACAGGGAGAGGTTCTGACTGGATGTAAGAAAAAATATTTCTAACTGAAGAAAATAAAGTACTAGAGTAGGTTGCCCAGAGAGGTCATGGAATCCACCCTTAGAGGCTTTCGAGACCTGACAAGACAAATTCCTGAGCAACCTGGCTTCTGAATTTGATGCTGAACTTGTTCTTAGTAGAAGGTTGAACTAGAGACCTGAAGACTCTTTCAACCTACACAAGTCTGTAATACTGTGAAACCTCTGTTGGAAATATTTTCCAAAAAGTTCCTCACTTGTCCAAGTTAGAATGGGTTTGGACTTATATCAGTCCTGTGAATCCTTTTAAAACTTCAAGCCTTTGCTCTCAGGCATAGAATACTTGGAACTCTTCAAAGGAAAGACTGCCAGAATTTTCTCAATGTACACAAACCAAGATTATCTCCCTGGACTCTTTGTTGGATACTACTGAGTAGTTTTATCTAGAATATTTGAAGAAAGAAAAATGAAGTCTGAGGCAAGGTGAATGTAGAAAAGGAGTCTGAGTCTCAGACTCTTGCTGGTCTACCAGTAGTGCTACCAAAGCTGCTGCTACTACAGTCAAAGGTCAGCCCCCCATATCACCAGCTAAACATCACACGCTGAAAACCAGGCAACTTGCCTGATACCAGTTCTTTTTTAGTGGGAATACATTGCTTTGGCAAATAAAAAGGTAAACCAGAATGAAGTTTATTTTATCATCTGTTCCTAATGCACTATATTGTTTTTAAACTGAATTGTATGGAATTAATAATTCAGTGTCTTTGCCAGTGTCTTTGCCTGGTATCATCTGTAATCTTATAACAGTATTTCTGCCCTCCTTCCATGCCCCTCACCACCCCCCCCCAAAATGTATTGCTGACCTGCCATAAGGTTTTCCTCTGAGATTCCTGTAGTATTTCCAAATATGTATGACTTAGCTAAGAGATGATTGCTGACATCTAGCAAAGTTGATAGAAAATGAAAACAATGCTACAACTACAAGTAAAGGTACAGGACAGCCACCAACACAAAAAGAAAATAGAGAGCATTTTGTCATATTTTATGGTGAAGAAAGTGGAAGATAGAGCAATATCTACTGCTCTTCAGCTTGGAAGCTAGGGGTTTCTTGTAGAAAAATGTCTAATAAAAAAATTGGGTTGCAGAGAAAATTGAACTGTAACATGACAGGAAGTATCTCTAAAGTGGAATACACAGAGAAAAGAAAAGCTGAAAAATAATATCCTAAAAGTGTATTTTCATAAATTAAACCCATCAGTATAGATAGTTGTCTGCTTGTGTTTGAATGGTTATCAAAGACAGAGTGTTGATTAAACTCATAAATTATGTTATAAGTGAACTTTATGTATGGAAGATCCTTTGGGAATTAAGAAACTATGTGCACTCTAAGCCTGACAGCTGATGTCAACATCTTCATTCCATATTTTCTAAAGAAGCCAAGAAAAAGAGAACCAGTTTGTAATGTGTTCAGATGGGCAGACTTACAGCAGAAGAACCCAGACAGATATACAGATTTAATGGCACCAAGTTTATGGTCTGGAATAGGAACTGGACTTTCTTGTATTAGAAGGGGCCGGTGAAAAATTGCTGTAAAGTCCTGAAAAGAGGAATGAAAATTGGTAAAACTACCTTCAGAAAATCTGTGGGATTTCTGCAAACTTCAGGATGCCACATTGCCTCTGCTGTAAGTATTCACCTGAAAAGCACAAAGACTTAATCAGAAAACTATGTTTCTTATCATTTTAGTCCATTTATACTAGAGACGTATGTGATGGCCTCTCATGGATTTTTTGTTTGAAATATAACTCAGTAGGATTCTGCTTATCCGCACCAATAGCTTGCACGTTTATGACTCACCTCACTTGAGCTTAAAGGGTTGTTTCAGGGTATCAGCTTCCACAGCCCTTCCTCACAGGATATTTCCAGGTGAGGATATTTCCATACTGACATTAGGTCTTGCAGTCCAGGAGTTTGGGGGCAGACGTAAGTGATGGCAGGCTTTGCCCTGAGCGAATTCTGTTCATGTAACCATCCGCACCACCGCAGCCAGACCGCTGTTTCCTGAGGCCTGGATAAAAATATTTCTCCACCACAATCACCCTAGGGGAATAAAAAAACCCAACAAAACAAAACTGAACTTTCCATACGGACCTTTTATTTTAAACAGCCAATGTTAAATTTCTGCCAAACTTAGAAGGTGTTTTTGATTATGTAGCTTTTCAACTACCATGGAATTAATATAGAAAAACTCGTGTTCTTCAGGGAGCCCTGTCATACATCTGCAAAATAAGGTTCTTTTTATGTACCTACACATTAACATTGACATCCACTCCCTCATTTAATTAACAACATTTGAATGTGGTTTCCTTTCATGTAGTAATTGTATTTTTTATTCCTAAAATTATCTCTTGTTTTGTAGAGAGATACAATCGGAAAATGTCAAGATTTGTACAGAAAAAACCCCAGTAACAATAAGGGGTTCCTTTTTACCTCGTGGTTTTTCAAACCTAAATCTGGCCTTTCCAGCAAGTTTTGAAAAAAAAATTTGATGTGGGAAATGAGCCTCTGGATTTTGACTTGAGGGGAGAATTTTCTAAATTATTTGTTTCTTCCTTTCAGTGAGTTCAAAGCTAACATGCTGGGTCTAGGAACTCTCATCTCTTTAGGACCCAATAGCAACTCTAAATAGTTGTGGTTGTTAATGTAGGTAGGCACACTGGAGAATCTAGAGCATGTATTACACGTCCACCAAAGAGTTCAATTCCAAAGAAGGATAAGCTAAAACTGCATTAGTAACGCTTCACTTTAACAGCCAGATAAAAGATATGTGGTGGAGGAACGCAATCCAGTGTTCAATACCTACTTGAATTTCTTTAATAATGCCAATGACCTCATGAATATTAAAATAAGTCCTGGGTTACGTGTCCTTATGTAAGCTATGCCTCTTGTATCCAGTAAATGGTGTCCATGCAGTTATTAAAAAGAAGAAAAGAGAGGAAAGTGAGGTTAGATCACAGGGGGAAAGGTCAACTTCTTGGGAAGGGTCTCAGTACTCTTTGTTCAGTACTTCATCTAAAGAACTAGCAGATAATGTGTAAATAGTTTGGGGTTTTTAAAATCAGAATTTAAGTGAGTGAAAGGCAATCCTTTAGTTTATAAAACATATGTGTTCACAGCAAGAAAATCTTGTAGTAATTTTTGAGGTTTTTTTACTTCCCTGAAAAATTTCTTCAAATTAAATACTTTAACAGATACGTGATAACTAGTCTCTTACAGTAAGCCTAGTCCCTTACAGTAATTTGTCTGGTGATTAAAATATTTATATAATTATCATAGGAAGTGAACAGATGAACTTTGCTGCTGGAAGAAAAATAAACTTTTTGACTAGATTTGGGACAAGATACTTGGACCTTTCTGCAAAAATCCCTAATAAAAAGAAATCATTTATTCTGAACATTTTTTTTAATTGGTGAAATTATTTAATAAATAATCTTATCTTTGTGTGAGATTTCCTAGAAGCAGAAATTTCTAAGAGTCATAAGATAACTTTGAAAAATACTCTTTCCAAGAAATTTGTAAAAGTAGTAGGAAGAAAATACTTGTAACAGACATTTTTAACTACTTTTATGCATCCAAACTAAGAAATACAAGTTCTGAATGATCGTATGAGCAATATCAAAATGCATGTTATGCTGGAGGTTCATTTCCATTTCAAATTCTGGCACTTCTTCTAGCATATATTACCTTTCTCTCTCTCACCAGTCCCCAGATTCATTCACCTTGAAGAGAAGATATTTTGCACTGTTTCTGGAAGAAAAGCAGTTTTGATCAATTAGGTCAGAAGCAGCTTCTGTATTTTTGAAATAAAAACCTGGGAAAAAAAAATTAAAAGCATGTTACAGATACTAGTTTATCCCTTTAATACATCCATTAATATTAAATAAATCCTGCAAATACAGTGTCGTGGTTTTGGAAAATATATTAATTGGGTGTGGGTCAGGAATAAAATCCAGGAACTCACTTATAATATTTCTTAAATCAAAAGCTTCTTGTTCTTAACAGCTAACCCATTTAGATTTTCCTTCTGCCTCACCCTTCCAAAAGCCAGCTCCTTCAGCTGACTGCTGTACTCCAGTGCTGTCTGTATAGGTTACAAGCAGTGAAATGCATTACAGCCATCCTCATTTATACCTGTTCTGGTGTCAATGTTACTTCCACAAATGGCTGGAAAAATACACAATTTTTCGTAATGCTCAGAGCCAAATTTACTACCAAGCACCTCTGTAATCTGCAGTGAAATACTAAGGTTTTTTTGGGTATCTGACCAAAGTGTCCTTCAAAAGCAAAAGAAAATCAGAACACATGGGGTTTTTTTTCTGATTTAATATGTTTCCATCTAGATCACAAATATCTAACTGAAAATAATTACACAAATGCAAGCAAAGTCAGTTAATTTTATTGAGGATACCTATTATACGTAATTCCTAGGTCCTTTGGCTAGCGGTGTATGTTTCAGACATTGCTGAGCAATAATAATCTATTTACCAATAAAGTAGGAAACATGTAAAGTTAGAAGACAAATCTCCTAAAAGCCCCAAACTTCAAATAACTTTTCTTAAATGTACTCCCATGAATAGACCCACTAAAATCAATGAAACTACTCATGTGCATAAATTTCGGATTATGCAAAAGTCCTTGAAGACAGGAGATTTAGCTCTTAATTATTTTAGGTCACTGAAGGAAATGGAGGCCACAGTGTCTCCCAGAACAGGTGACAAATCTGCTTAGAAAGGCAATATGGAAGTGGCAAAAGGAAAAGGTGTATAAAGCAGTCTTGTCCAGGAATACATAAGCACACTGGTGCTGCCATAGATGATTCATCTGGGAAATGACTGATCTAGGTAATTATATTGCAAAATCTTTAGAGAAGACATCCCATACAAATTTTAAAAAATACAGATTAGGGACTTAAGGTAGCTGCTGGATGCATAATTCACTCAAAATAATTTGTTAGACAAACCTCATTTCCTTTTTCTATTTGTGAATTGTACAAGAGCAATTTAAGACTTAGATTTATTATTCAGAATTATTCCCTGAATGAAGGTGTATCATTTATGAGAACTTCATTGCAAATGCTTGATATTCAAGGTTTGGCATTCAATATTATTATGTTGGTTAGTTGGAGCAGAACACATCACATTTTGTGTTTCTCTGAGTGCAAGTAACTCAAAGTCAGATTTTCTATTCTAAATCATCATATTTCAGAATTCAAAAATCACTTTCTATTCCCATTTTGCAGTAATCACAAGACATTTCAAAAAACATTCTGGCTAAAGGCACATTTGTTCGAAATTAAAACATTAATTTTATGGAATTATTTTGTCCTATTATGTCCCTATTTATACCCAATAATGTCTCTATTTCTCAGCGACAACAAGAAGGTTTATCATTTAAAAAAACGAAACTAATGGGGATAATTTTGTCCAGCTGCATAATCCCCCAGCTGGCATATTGTGGAATGTCCCATGCCTTATTCATCAGTCCTAATATGTTAAGAATGAAACTCCCAAAAGTGACAGCAATGAAGACTTAAACCTTTAGCTGTCTAAAATCAGTGAGAAGAAATACTTGAGAATGAAGAGATGTTTGAGACCCTTGAGAGTCTTTTCTTATATGCTGATAATATGAGGGAGATTTCTATCTTGGTCCCATTTCTGGAGAACTACTTCCCACATCACAGAAAAAAACTTTTTTGTGGTCCTCCTGTTGCTGGAAATGCTATGATAAATAGAAGATAGTAAAAACATGGTTAAAAAAAACCAAGAAAAGAAAAAGAGAAAACATCTTGAAACAGTTCCTGACTTCTATTTTTCTTGAGGAGGAAAAAAATAGCTAAAGAATCATAAGCTAGATATATAGAGAAATTAGAGTGCTCTTAACACAAGCAATATTTAGTAATTTTTTAGCCCTGGCTTGCAGTCAGTCATCCTAACCATCTGCTCAGAACTGAACTTTTTCTTCTTCTTCAGTGTAGTTGAACTATATCAACAGAAACAATTTTTTCAGGGAGAGTAAATGTACCGCTAAGAAAAATTTGATGAAAGACTGAATCTTTATATTCCTGGAAAGTAAGTATTCCTGTAACAAGCAGCTGATGTTTGAACACGTCAAAGCAAGCCTTTTAGAAGAGGAGATAAGAGCATTTGCATGATTCTTGCAAAGTAATAACTGGCTAACTGGCCCAAAAGCAAATGTTGTGTACAGTAATTTATTCTGCTAGTTACACTTTCCTCAGACTTGAAAAGATCTTTACCATGACTCAGTACATTGGGTTTGATTCCCATTCTCATTTGGGAGAACTGGGTCTGAAATACAGACCCATGGTACAGGCAAACATTTTATTCCTACAGGCAATGTTAGTGGCATAAGCAGTGGTAAAATAATGGTCAAGTCTGTATTAGGAGTGGCTCATAACATGTCAATCTGAGGTGGGGTGTTTATTCATGGTTTTAATTTTAACTGTGCTGCTAAATGCTATGCTGCAGAAGCTTTAATGTTTAAGCAACTATATTAATCTAAAAGTACTGTTATTGATAAAAATTCTTTGCTTTCAGAATTGGGGAATAACACACAGTCAGAAAGGCTTTATTGCTGGCATAAGTTACAGCTGTGCTAGAGGGGATAGCTACACTAACCTAGTGTCACTGTCTCGGCATGTGGCCTGTTCAAAGTCATTGTTTACATGGACTTTCTACCATATGGAGTTATCAACATTTTCTTATAGAAATCTCAGTGCTGCTTTGTACTTCCAGAGTGAGAATATAGCAAGACAGACATTGTTTTCCTCTTTTTCTCCTTTGAAAAAGTAAAAAAAAAGAGAAAGAAAAAGAGAAAAAACAAGATTAAGAAAAAGAATAAAGAAAATAAAAAGAAAAAAGTTCTCTCTTTCCCTACTAATCCTCCTCCTTTAGAAATGTGTGTTGCTCTAAATAGTAACATGTATAAGTATAGACATTTGTAATACATTGAAAATTCTCATATATTGGGCATCTTACTCCTCGCTCTAAAACACCTTAGACTGACTGTGCTGGCAATGCTATTTCACCCTGAGAAGAGGAATAGCTCTTTCTCTGAGGGGTGCCCCATAATTGTCACCCGGGCTGGACCCGGCTCTGCACACAGCGAATGCCTGGGCAGAAAATGCTTCTTTAGCACACGTGGCATCCCGTGAGCCCAAACACACAGGGCATTCTTAGGTGGTATTAATATGTAAGAAGGTGGTTAGGACCTTGCCAGGCATGTTTGGGCAGCCTGCCCAAGGCCCTGGTGTGGGTTGCGTGCAGGTACAATGAGCTCTTGTCTGCTCCTGGGAATGCATTTTGAGCAAGGGAGGTAGACATACCTCTGGAAATCTGAGTAAAGCAAACTGTTCCGGTTCACATTAGGAGGGGAAAGGAAATGAATAAAGGGTATAAATCTTTGTTAGCCCAGCAAGAGCAAAGAGCATTCTTTCATGAATAATAAAGAGTAAAGGAAATAAAAAGTAAGTAAGAGTAAAAGGAACTTTTGAGCTCTCCTCTGCAGCAAAAACACCATGAAAACCCCTAGAAAGATTCAGATGTGTGTAGATAAACAAAGGTACTTCAGAAGTCTTTGTGAGGGTGTGCACAGATTTCCTAACAAAACAATATATTCCGAGAAAAAGTATTGGTATACTAAACCTGAATTTTGCCCCCAAAACTGGCAAATATTGTTCTATTAAAGGTCTAATTTGAACAATATTTCCTTGGTCCATTCTGGGCCTCTGAAGTCTTCCACATTTACTGCTGAAGAAAGAGAAGCCCTGAAAACTTGAGCTGCAGCCCCTCAAATCTGGGTTTCGAAAGAGTAGTACTGTAGCAGTTCCAACACAAAGCAGTCTCCCAAGGCTTTTATGCCAGCAAGGCTAGAAATAGCTAGTCCTGCAAAGTCAGTGGGTTGGAATTCAATAGTGGCTGCATTCCCTCCTGCCTGCCTCCCAGATGGGTTGGGTATGCATGCATATACCAGTTCTGGAACATCACCTGTCCAGGTTTCTGAAATGAAGTTTTGAAATTCCAGTTCATAGTAGATTGCTGAATATTTGCTTTTATAATCAAGGTGGAAATAGGTACCACATCAAAATACCACAAGTCCATGCAAATAAGAAAATTTGTGTTTTGCATAATTACATTCTTGCCTCCTTGCTGTGTTCATAGAGCATTGATTAGCTACGTGCAATGAAATATTCCTTTTCCAAGCAAATAACATGTATATGTATAATTTTTAATCCCTACACACACAGTAGCAATAGCTGAGATTTTATGGACATAAGCATCTGATGTGGCTTTGGTATTGCTGATGAAAGAATTCAGCTACTGGAAAAAGTCTATCCCACAGATGATATAGCAAAATTACTCCAATGGCTAAGGGCACATCGGTGGCACTAGGACAAAGATTCAGATCAGGAAAAGCCACATAAAAATAAATATGAAGATGGGAAGCATATGTGGCTATATGGAAACTTAAAGCAGGTGGAACAACTTAAGACTGGAAAGATCAAAGTTACAAATAAAACTAGTTAGATCAGAAAACTCCAGCGAAAGGAGTAGGAGTAATAATGGACAATATATTGAACAAGCAATAAAGACAATACTGTCACAGGAAAGACAAACGCCGTCCTAGGTTGCGTTAATTGAAGCATCATGTCTGACACAAGGAAGACAGTTTTTCCACTGTTTGGTCCAGCTGAGCTTCATCCAGAGAGACGCATCTGGGCTACCACAATTGTCAGTGTGGTACCCAGAGAGTTTGGGCTACCCCATTTTTCAAAGGATACAAGCAAATTAAAAGGACTTAAAAGAAGGACACTGAAAATGATAAAAATTTTAAAAACAAGGCCTGGAAAGAAACTTAAGAGGTTATGATGTGTTCAGGCTAGAGAAGAGAAGAGAAACCAAAAGGGAGACAAAATAACTCTTGATAATTGCATAAAAGTGTGTTACCAATAGGAAAGTGACCAATTGTTCTCATTAGTCAACAGGGACAAAACAAGAAGTAATGGATTTCACCTGCAACATAGATAATAGGGTTAAATATCAGGAAAAACTTTATGACTGTAGGAAGAGTAAGGACACAGAGCAAACCACCAAGAAGTTTTCCAGAACCACCTTCATGGCAGGACTTAAAGGCCAGACTTAATGTCAATCTATCAGCAATGTTTTAAGTTTAACGAAATCACTCTTGACACAGTGCATTAGGGAAAGAGAAAAAAATACTGGTCTGAATGACCTGCATGGGGTATGTTTGCTGGTAAATAGCACTCTGATTCTCTGACCCTGTGCAGTACAATGAGAGGCTTATTTGCCATTGTTAATTTTTTTCCCCATCTGTAATTCTTGTCTTGATCTGAAAGAGAAAATACAGAGATGTGTTTTACAGGCTTTAATTAATACTGATGTGTATCCACCTTATGCATTTAGAGATGTGACCACATTTCCCATTCTCAGAGCAGCCGGTGACTGGTGTGCATTTAGGTGTCAGCTGGAAACAGAAGTTTTCATGCCTTCCAGACACAGGGTGACTTTTGTGTCTAAGAAGTGACTGGTTGTGCCTTACACTTTTCTGCAGCATGCTGCAGGCAAGGGCAAGGTTTATCTATAAAGGCCTTTTGACCCTTCACCTCCAAACTTTCCATTAACTTGTAAAAGCGCAGTTTACACCCTAAGCATACACTTTCTTTGCTTGGAGCATGGCAAATGCTAAAGTAAATTTCTTTCAGGAACACAAAGCCCCCAGCCCAGTACTACCTGCTGGATCAACACCCTTTCTTCAGCTTGGGCTGTTAGAATATCAACATCTGCAAAATGAGCATTAGGCCTAGTATCAAAATCCGGGACAATGGCCATTTTTACTGACAAACTTTATAAATTACTCTAAGCAATTCCCATGTAAAAATGCAAACCAGATTAATATTTAAGCCAAAATTCTGAAGCATGAATATATAATTAACAGAAAGGAATAACAGATATGTTTTTGTTTTTGTTGTCTACTGCACTGAAATACTAAGTGTCCTCAAACCACTGCTTAATGACATAGACTGGAAATGAAGAAGCTGAACGAACCCCCTATATGGACGTGTTCTGCCAACAACCATTCCAGTGCCAGCAATAAATTCCCAGACTAAACAGTTTAAATTTGGCATTCTCATTTGTAATGCTGTACTTATGCTACACTCACAAGATTGATTCTCTGAATTCAAAGTATTCTAGCAAATTAATTATTAGAAATATGAAATTTTGGTTGACAAACACATGTCTACAGCCAATTAATCTGATATTTGAACAAAACACTCTTCTTATAAAGAGAAATTTGTGGTGGTTTGAACAATAATAGCTAGAGTCAGAGTCAGTCAGGTTTCCACTCTAATTCCTACTTTCAGGAGACTAAATCCAAAGCTGACTGGAACCTTACAACCAGTTCTCAGATGAGACAAGATGCTTATTTTAGTAAACAATTGAAAAAAAATTTTTGTACCAGATCTTTGTGAATTTTTTTCTAAATTTTACCTGTTTTAAAAAAGAAAAAGAAAATATAACTCTTTTGTAGCTAAAGTGCTTTTCAATTAAAATTGGAATTTGTCCAAAGGCTAGCTTACAGTGGCTTAGGTATTCTAACAAAGAAAATGGAAGAAGTATGAATGCTTAAAAATGGACTACAAAACAAAACAAACAGAAAAAGCTTCACAAGCATTTTGAAATGTGGACTTAATATGCATGTGCAGCAGCTGGATTGACACAATGGACCCTAACGGCTCCTTCAGGTTCCTTTCATACTGTATTGTTCACTCTGCAGTCAGAGTACCAAAGACAACATTTTTTGGGAAAAAGCCTGTATTTTTGCAAACAGCTGCATTTAGACAATGACACAAGCAATGTTATCATATGACTGTAACAATAGAAAAGTGCTCTTGTTTAATGGAAGGATTTAGTATCTGGATATAAGGTCGTCCATGGGTAGCATGGGATGCAAGTCAGAGCACTCTTTGGTCCAGGACTATGAAACATTTAGCTGACAGATTTCATAACCAAAAATAATGTAGTCTTGCCCTTTTATTTCCTCATCTGCCAGTTTCCAAAGATCATTGAAATTTAAAAAATGTTGCTTACATAACTAAGCTCATTTTCTGTTAGAAATAATGAAAGATGTTTTGGATTTTTTGATCAATTTTATCTGATTTATGAAAACCACTTTTGTCCACTCTTTTCTATTACAAGTGAGTGTACTGTACTGGGAATACTGAGCTAATGCCCTTGAGGAAGACCATGTGACTGCAATTATTTATGAATTAACATGTCACAGATTTGAAGTTTTGAGACAAACATATTTCCCAGCTGCACATTTGTGACTTCTGAGTTTGTAAATGAAACAGATGAAATAATGACTTGCTCTTCCTCTCTATTCCTCTTATATATTGGCTAGTTTATTTGCTAGACGTTTAAAGACAGGCACAAATACTTACCTAGATATTTATCATACACAGAGAGTGTAAATTAAACATACCATTACTTTATCAGTTATGATAATAAATACTTGACGCCAGACTGGATTTCTCTACAAGTGATGTTATCATTGTTTTTAATACATCATTTGTCTTTAGAGATACAGAAATAATTTCTGAAGGTTAATGCTGCTAAAAGACAACATAGTACAGGAGTAAAGCCCTGAAAATAAAGAGTGAACTGCTTTATAAAGCACAGTTATATGTGCTCAGTGCTTTAACTTAATTTGCGCACTGTGAGCCAAACAAAAAATTTGGCTGATATTATTAGATACATACTTGTTTGGTTTTCCTGAAAACTTAAAAGTCAAGCTGAAATCAAACTCAGATGTCTTAATCGATAGCACAAACATAAAGGCAAGAAATAGATGTAGAATACATATGGTTTTGCTGTCAAATATAAACAAGTGTAGCTGATACACATACATACATATATTTGTTAGCTGACTATGCAAATTGAGATGAAAGCCCATTTTCAAGCATGACCTGTGATAAACAAATGCATATAAATAAAGAATAATTCAAGATAACTCTAGAATAACATCAATTAAAACAATTACAACAACTTCTAGTCATCATGAAGTATTGTTTCAGTTCCATCTTAAAACAGGAAAAGCTCTCAATTGTTCTTAAATCAACTGGTAACTGATTCCACATTTGTGGAGCCTTGAAACAAAAAGCTTTTTATCCCTAGTTTGTATTCATTCTAGGGCATGGTAGTTCCACAGCATGAATAGAGTGTAATGTATAAGCTGCTCTAAGGGAAAGCAGCAGGTTGAAATAGTGGACACTAATTGACACAGCACTCTAATTGCTATTTTATATCCATATTTTAAAAGCAAGGTTTTACAAGAGGAAAAAAAATTCATATCTAGAGTTGACACGACTGGCAAGTTGAAATTGCAGTTCAGATCTAAGAAATTTTACACAGCATTTGATAATATGTCAGATATACATGTATAAGTACAGAAAAAACTCCTCAAACATAAGATAATATAATATAGAAAAAATATTTGGAATTCTGATAATCAGACTGTGCTATTAACTAGTATACTAAAACTACCTCTTCATTCCCCCTTGAAGACAGCAGGGTACAGAGGAACTTAAAACAGTTATATATGTTTGTGCTTATACAATGTATTTATTTGTCTCCTTTAAACATACAAATAAACCATAAAAATTTCTTTTCTGTCCTTTAAACTCATTTGTTTTTCAGGTATTGATTTTCATGTTTTCCCTAGATAAGTCTTCGAGAGTTTGGAGAACTGCTAGGATTATGACATCAAAAGGGACAAAAGATTGGAAGCTGTCTAATGACAGGAGGGTGGGACATTTGAATCATACTCTTTAATTTTTTTTTCTCCTAAGCAATTACAGGACTTAAATTCTTGACAAACACATGAGAAAAAGACAGTCAGCCCTTTGAGAAAGAGCTCTGAATACTGCCAGTTGCAAAGTTCCCTAGAAAGTGTTCATGAAAAGTGGGGGAGGGTATCATGATTTGATACCGCTAAAATTAAAAATAAAACAAAGATAAAAGTGAGAAAGCTCAAAGGCTGTTGTTTCTTTACAAACCACAGTGACAATGTAAAGGACACAGTACTTTTTACCCTTCTCCTATCTTTTATAAAGGTCACATTCAGGGGATTGCTGTGCCTCCACTGAGCCCCCAAAAAAGAATACTCTGAGAATAGAAAAAAGAAGGGTGGCATGACTAGAAAGGCGAGATGTCTGTGTGAGAAAGACTTTTTGGAAAAGAGCCTGTCGCCCACAAAGTACTGCAGCTTAAAGTACTCAGATCTGCATCTGAGGCAAGCCATGGCTCCTGCAGACAGACAGAAGGGGAGGCCTATCTTGCACCCTGAATGGTCAGCACTGTTGGTTCCCATCCCTGGGGCGGGCAGGATACTGCCTGCTCACCCTTTCACAAGCTTGGGAATGAGTCATTCCTTGGCCAGGACACTGTCGCAACTTATTACCACTCAACATCAGCCACTTCCCTTGTATCAGCTGAGGAACTGTGCAAAAATCATACTTTTCTAGAGAGAGAACTGCTGGGATGGAAGAAAAATATCTATGTATGTGGGCTTATGACCCTGGAGACTGCAAACCTGCTGGACCACAGCCTTGCAAATGGAATAAGAGGATAGTAGGTCACAATGAATACTTTTTCGGAGATAGCTCACTTTCCAAGCACTCTGAGCCCTACCTCCCATGCTGCTGTCTGCGACAATGCCCTTTTATTCTGGTTTCCTACCAAGGATGAAGATTTTGAAATCTAATGCTGTGCCTGTCCAAGAGGTGAACTATGCCATTTTTAACTTCCCAGCACCTGCAAAGGCACAGAATGGACCTGTCCTGGAAGGCACTATTTGGTCAGCCCAGCTGCTTGCAGTAATTAACACAGTCTTGTTTTATCCTCACTGTTATCCACTTACACAAAAATCTCATGTCTTCCTTTGGGAATGCAGAAAACATTCTAGAGGGAAAACCAAACATCAAGATCAAAATACTTGGATGCAATGACAGTAATGACTATATCCTGATTCTTGCCTTAAATATCAAGGAATCTTCTTATAGGGATTTGCATATCACTGGTAATCACTGTCTGATATTTAAATCACAAGATAGAGGACTGACAAATGTAGATAAAAGGTATATTATGTTTTGTTTCACTCCATTCTTCTGGAGTAAATAAGTATGAAATATGCATGCATTGCATCATGCAGTGAACTAATAATTACAGAAATAAAAACCATGGTCAGGTTTAGGTTTAGACACATCTTTATGAAAACGTATTGCCACAGCTAGTTAGATTCTGACTACTGAGTACCTCTGATCAGAACTGAGTCATTCTCAGAATCACTGTGCGGAATGTAGAGGAAAAAAGTCTGAGTTTAAAAAGGACAGACAGAAGAGTAGGAGGTTAATATTACAGTCTTGTGGGAATAGAAGGTTGTCTGTGAGTGAAATAATGATATTCAGTCTGCAAATTCTGTAGATCCACAACACCTAAGCTTTGAAGGGAGAATACTGTTTGCTAGAATCTGTGCTTAATCTGGTTATGTTATCCCTTAGTAGCTGGATAGCCCTGGTGTCCAAAAAATGGAAATAAAAATGAAATAAATAAAATTAAATTAAAACAATCATTTGGAGAAAAGCCACACAGTAGGGGAAAACTGACAAAATATGGGTCGACTTTTGAGCTTGGCACACATAACTGCAGTGATGTAACTTTGCACCTTTATGAAGATCAACTTCTCTGAAATCAGGAGCCAAAGAAATGGTCTGACTCAGTTGCAGCACATCACCTAATGGTTGCCAGTTACAGAGAACTATTTTGCTGTAACACAACAACTATGTGATAATTCGCTGGAAATCAGCTCTGCAGAAAACTTGAGCTGCTGCTGTGGCATTATAACTTTATAACACGGCCAGTAAATAACTTATCTCCAGTGGGTCTTAAAACAGCAGCTGTAACTGTCTCTGGGTTTGCTATTTTAGTGTCTTTGTTGCTCACACAGTTCCTTCCCTGGCTCTATCCTATTACTGCTGATAGAAACCAAATGAGTCTGATACTCTTCGTCTGACTAACTCTAGTAAAGTTTGTGTCCTAAATAAATATGGTGAAGATTCACAATGGAAGAAGGCAAAAAAGTGAGAAGAATTCTCCAAAATCTAAATTGTTTCTTTCTAGTCCCACAATAAGAAACATGATTTTTTTTTGTTGCTGAAAAATTCTTCATCGTTTTTTTTTAAAGAATCTTCTGATACAGCAATCACATTACATTAAATAACCCAGAACTCACTACCAGATAAGATTTACTATCAGTAACAGCCCTCTAACCCTGAAATTTCAGCCAAATTCCTTAGTTAAGATATTCTAAAGATAAATATTATGTCTTTTTTAAGTGTCACAGAAGGAAAGGTTATGATTAGAAGCAAATGAAGTTTTAAGAAAGGGCACCTGGGCACCTCTAGCCATGAAACTAAGCCAAGAAGAATCATCCGTGACTGTGATTCAAAAAAAAGGTTAAACACCTTTCTCAGATGAAATCATGATTTTCTCTATGAAGTGCCTAGTTTCTGTGAAAGGAGATTGAGAGATATCTACTTCCCAAAGACAAGAATAGATTAGTGACTAAACAGCAGTCAGAGAAGGTTAGAACTAGAAACCCAAGCAGAGTGATATCTGGAAACAGTTATGAGAGAACCTCTGAAACCCCACAGTTAATCTGACAGTGGATAAAAGAAGTGTATTACTGGAAGATGTGGGAGGCAAGAGACAACGATAGGATCTTGATACCTTTGAGCAACACAAGGTTGAGGCAGAAAGAATCAGCCTGATGGAAGACAGCTGAGGTGGAAATATGGTCCAAGCTGTTTACTTAGTGCATTCTGGTATTTGCTGAGTAGTCCCAGTTAGGCTGAGTAAGCTGCAGCATACAATAGAGTCCTGAAGGTTTTAAGGGTTCCCCAGTTCTCTGCCTAATTTAAGGTACTTGAAAGACAAGTGAACATTAAGAGAATAAGAAGAGAAACAAAATTCCTAAGAGTAAATTCTGTACTGGATTGGATAACTTCCTTTCGAGGAAAATGAATATCTGTTGTTGGTTACAGACAAAGTTGAGAGAAACTAAGCATCAGCAGACCTCTCATATGCATGGAAGATTGCAAGTTTCTAAGAAGAAAAAATTCATGATTCTAAATCTTAGAAGAAGGTGTTTCTGCAACTACTTTATGGAATGAAAGTGGTGACACCTTGGTGAACCTAGGGAGAGATACTAGATGTAAAGACAATGAGTTAGCAAGTCAAATGGAGCAAAACACTCATTGGTCCATGATTCTATCAGAGTAGAAACCAATTAGTCAGGAAGATAAGGATGACTAAGTTTCAAGCACTCTGGGTAGCATCTTATCTTGCTATGATGCTGACAATCAAATCATTAAGACAGAGGGGCAGAAGAAGTAATTGACAAAACAAAGCAAAAAAAGCCTGGTAAAAGAGCTAACTCCTCTTGTTCATCCATTTTCAGGTCGAGGCTGAAGGGTTTTTTTGTTTGTGTTTGTTTGTTTGTTTTTTATTTGGTTGGGGGGGTTGCCTTTTTTTTTCTTTTTTTTTTAACTTTTTTTTTTGTTGTTGTTGCTGGTTTGCTTCCATCACATCATAGTGCATACAGAAAGACCAAGCTTAAATAGATTATTTGACTGATATTTTTCAATCTCTCTGCCGACTAACTTGCTATGAAAGATAATGGTCTGTTTGAAAAACTGCTTTTTCAGTCCTCCGACAGGAGCTCCTGTGAAATTGAGAGAGGTCAAAAGAAGTCAGCTGCCATTTTCACTCCCATTTTTTATGGAAATGGGCAATAGATTGGTGAAGACATTGCAACAGCTCTAAGGCAATCACTCTTTCAATTTGTCCAATATTAGCTTCAATAAGAGAACTGAGAAGAGAAACAATTGCCAGCAGCCCCTACTTGATTTGTTAAGACTCACTCTTGTCCACTTCAAATCACCTTTGACATTTACGAGCTCAACTTTGCAAACATCATTTGAGTATTATCATTTTATCTGATGCTTCTATTATGCCAGTGCCTAGGATACCATCATGCTAAAAGTGATGCATAGGTATCAAGAACACCATTGTTTCTTATGTCTCCACTTCGTAAAAAACAAGGAAGATTTTGCTATTGTATACACAGCAAATACCTCTAGTGTTAACACATGCAAGGTATAGGAGTTTGCTAAAATTTGTATGTATATATCTAAAGTCAGTTTGCAAAAAAGCGAAATCTAATCTGGCAGAAATTCACACTAACTAGCATATTGATAGCAAACTGGCTTTTCCCTGCATCTACATTCTCCTGTGCAGAAAACATCTTTTTAGAACCCATAGGGCATAACAAGCAAGTAAATGCCAATAGAGATAATAATATTAAAATAAATATATGTTTGTACTCTTTGCAGCATGCAACAGGTTGCATGCCCACAGTTCTGCAGAGTCACAGGAACAAGAAATAAAACAAAACCATGCCAAACAAGATAACAATGGTATTGACAAATATTCCTAGGACACAAATTCTCAGTGTGATTTACTCAGTAGGAGTCCAGTGCATGCAGTTTAGATGTTGGAAGAAAACATCTATCTGGGTCAGCAAGTTTGAAATAGTGCCCAAAACAGAGAGAAAATAATATCATTGTGGGAAGTGGGGTGTTCAGTAACTCATGCAGATTCTTACAGAAAACATGCCCCTTTGCCTGGAGCCAAAATTTTACAGCAAGTGCATTCTGCCTATGGTCTTCTGTAAGGCTGAAATTATGAGACTGTCAAACAAAAGGGAAATTAGTTGGAACACAAATGATAGAAGGGTGGAATGGGCAATGCTGAGGACCACTTTTAGAGACCAGAATGGCTATGTGGGTTTGATAATATACACTATATCTGCAGTAAATTCAGTGCAGTGCAGTGCAGTGTCAGGATACAGAGAGAGCCAGGACGGCTCTTTCCATGTGAGACCCCAGGCAAACTATGGCACATACTGTCATAAATAAAGTTTAAAAAGGAGAAATAAATGCAATGAAGGAAAGTTATTATTTGCCTTCGAGTTTGCACATATCTGTGGGAGAACAGTAATGTTTTTGGGAATGCTCTCCGGTGATAGGAAACCTGATGATAATGGCATTAAGCTGGACTGAGCAAAATTTCTGTAGTATTTGTGATGAGATTCTGTTTGTAGCTCCTTTTTAAAATCTTGCTTGCCTCGTAAGTACCTAGTAACAATAAACTTCAGGCAGTCTGGAAGTGTACTCTTGGAATTACTCTAACATACGTTCCTACTAGTGTGTTTGAAGAAATATTTAAAAGTTTATTAAAGTACTGCAATGTAAAGAGTAAATAAATATAAAATTTGTAGAGTTAATAGTAATAAAAGAGGTGAAGTCTTTCTCCCCCTTTTTGACTTGGGTATAGACTAACACATATTCTAAGAATAAACCATCAAATATCCCCTGTATGTAAGCTGTCTCTCATTGGCTGCAAGTGAGCTACAAAATTTCTATTGACTGCACTGTGGAAGGATCAATGCCACTGACACCTTGATATTTGCTCCCACTTTCCATTTACTTTTTGCTTGTGACTTTAAAATATAAGTGACAATGAAGCATTGTCTCTATGGTATATAAATGGGAGCTTATTTCCTGCATTTACTCTAGTTTTCTTAGGGGAAAGGGGATTTACAGTTAATAACAAATCCCGTTCCACATTTGGATTATTCCTGTGTACAGTAAAAACTCCTTGAATTTCAAATAATGCCAATTTCCATCTCAGCTGGAGAGGCGGTGGGGACTCTGGTGCGTGCTTTTTATCTCAGAACTGTAAGTGCTGTGGTAAGGGACTTGGCCACAAATAATCCCACGTGTCACCAAGGCTAGTGATAAGCAAATGCTTGCGGAAAGGCCATTGCTCCCTAATCTTCACAGACCTGTCTCCCCGCACTATGACAGTCTCCACAGCAGGTGAGTTGCAGCGATCAGCACAAGGCACAGCGGGTGCCGCTGTCCAGGTCTTCACTCCCTGGGCTGTTCTGTGCACGAGTAGCATGGAAATGTCCATCACCCTTGACTGCTATCAGTAATGGATGGGCATATGGAGAATGATCTAACTGATTACCAAGTCTGTCTCTAACACTGTTTTATCAGTCGGCAGCAACTTGCAGAAGGAGCCCAGCAGACAATACTAAACCTACACCCTGACATTACATAACTAAAAGCTTCATAGGAAGGGAGAGACAAATAAATAGAAACACACTCTTATTTTTTTTAAAGAATATGTTTCTTACAAGAGGTTTTTTTTTTTTTAAGGAAAATGAATGAGAGGATCATATTGAAACTGGAGCAAACAAAGGTTTTTAAAACTATGAAAAACTCAGATCACAGCAGAGGTATTGTTCAGTTTATCTACTGTTATATTCCTTCTATTTAATTGTTTTGCCAAGTTTCTTTCTGGGACATCCATTATTACAGTATACTAATATACATTTAATCCTAGTACAACAAATTATATATTCCCTTTAACGAGTATCTAACTCTCTGCCAACAGAATGAAACCTAATGAAATATATCAATATTGAAGACACAAATGTTGGTAGTTACTTTGCCGACAAAATAATTATAACCACTAAAGATCACACATGTAATATTTCAGTGGTAATGTCTAGAGAAAGGGAACAGCACAGTAGTGATATTCAAACAGGAACCCAGCACCCCCTCACCCTGGAATCAGTAATAACTTCATCTGGAACAATTGACAGAGGGAAAATGAATCATTCCCTTTGACAAGAACAAAACCATATTAAAATGTAATAGTTTATTAAACAACTGACTTCAGAAGTTAAATTACTAAATTGTATCTCCATGGGTTTTAAGAAGTACTGTCTGATCACAATAATGGATTGCCTACAAACTTTTATCTTGGCCATCGCCTCCAGAATTGCTGTATTTAATTATTTAAACATTGTATTAATGAAACATGTTATACTACTAAGAAAACTACTTTTATCACAGAACATGAAAGAAAAAAAATATGTAGTTTACACTGCACAACTGCCTTTGCATCCCCATTGCAAATAGCAAAAAGAATCCTCTCCCTGATCTCTTTCCAGCTGCTACACAGAACTAATTTAATGGCTGCCGTTGTTCTTGATTCTGACTTGATTTAAAAAAAAGAAAAAAAGAGTAGAAACCATTTAAAACATTTTGATGCACCTGTTGTGCTGCATTATGACCCACTGTGATTTCAATTTATGTCACATGAGAACATGCCACTACAGCACCAGATTGCACCATGTGCAAAAAATCTAGCAGTGCTGGAAATTGATGTCATAGCACATTTTACAGTGCCTGTCTGTTCACAATAATGCATAGAACACAAAAATTAAGATTAAAAAGGAAAGGAAAAAGAAATTAGGCATGGCACAAATGAGGTTAGACAGAACTATTCTAATTTGGCGTGTCCTTTTGAAGTTGGAAACCTCTGCTGCAGAACTAAGGCATCTGTCATTTGAGCTATTGAACACCCAGTAGCAATAGTAGATTACTAACTTTTTTTGGTGGAGCAGCCAAAAGAGAAGTAAGACACAAGTGAGTTTCAGGTGCTTGCTGACATTAGAATGATACTGTAAACTAAGAAAACTTGGGAAAAAATCCATGTTCTGGATCTGGTAGGACCTAAAAATGGATGCTTCTGCTTATCTCTGCTCAATGTTGAAGCCTCTCGATCAAGTTCATTTCTGGTCCTATCTTCTCCAGCTGCCATCCTGTCTTTCTCTTTGACCAACTGTCCCAAGAGGGATGAAAGAATTTGGCAAAGTGCTCTGGAGCACGTGGAAGACCAAAACTTAGGTACTTAAATGGAAAATGCAGAAATGAACAAAATATTAATCATATGAGCTTGCAGTTAAGCACCTTTGAGAGCCCTTAAGAAGAGAGACTTGGCTTGGAAATCTGCACTATGAACACACTCATTGAATAATCATGTTTTGTGGAAGAAGAATTCAAATGCACTGCAGAACCCTGCACAGAAGAATCCAGCAATGCTTTTTCTTCTCACAAGGCACAAGAAAAAATATACCTTTGCAAAGCACATTTTGCAGACCTGCAACCTCTTCACTGGAAAAATGGCAATAATAATATTTCTCTTCTTTACAGTTGTATTGCAAATGCTAATCATTACAACATCCTGCAAGAACTGCTTGGAGAGGATTTAAAATGCTAAAAATGTTAAAAAGACATTCCTTAACTGCTTAAACAGTGTGTTAAAAATCCAACTGCTATTAGGTAGTAGCTCTTTACAGCCAGAAGACCAGATGCACTGTGGATTAAACCAAATAAAAGACCCTTTTCTCAAGGAAGGAAGAACATAACCATGAGCAAGTCCTGCTTGCAACCAGTGACACTTCCAGTGATGTACTGTGTCTACTTTTGGCTACTGTCCTTAAAAACAGATGTGAACTATTTGGAGAGCAGATGTCAGAAGAGAATGAGAATGACCAGAAAGCAAGACCTCTGAATGAAGAGTGAGGGTATAGTAGTTATTCTATCTAAAAGTAAAGAAGAATGAGACAGAAATGATAGCAGCTGAGAGATATGTAAGAGAAAGTGAATAATCTGTATGACAAGCCCAATGTGGATAGGACAAGAAATAATAGCTTTGAGTCATAGCAAGAGGGATTTGGGTTAAACATTAGGAAAAATATTGTAATTTTAAGGAAAGTTAAGCACTGGGGAAGAACACCCACCTCACCTGAGGAGACTGTGGGATCTCCACCACTGGGAGATTTCAAGAACAAGTCATGCAGATATCTTTTGGGCACATCCAAGGTCCTGCTATTTACATAGACTAACGGATGAAAAGAGTCCTGTTTCCTGTGTTTCTAAGTTGTGCTGTATAATATGTAAAATAGTGAGAAATTATTTGTTTGTGCGAGAGCTACAGAGACCAGCCACTTAATGTGTGGAAACCATTAATGAAAAGTAAGGTTAATGGACCTTCCAAAAATATTCATCCTCATTTCAGTGTGGGGAGGCAATAACCTATTGCTGAGGGAATCCTTTTTTACTGACAGGAAGAGGACCAGGAAATTATTCTCCCTGGAAATTTCCTTCTATGAAGTAGCCAAGCCTGCAGGATGACTTTCCCAGGATTGTTCTCCTTCTGCTTACAAGCATCTGCTGGGAAGTAGCTCACTACAGACTGATTAGAGGGGATGCTGGTGAATTTGTGCTCCAGGAGGACAGGAAGGAACCTGAAACCTCAGAGGAGGGGTTCTGTTGTGCTATTACAGACCAGTTATTGAGAGTCTGTGCTGAGGTCTTCTCTCTGGCTCGAAAGACAAACAGTGCTTTGAATTCTTCTGCAGACTGAAGTAGAGATTATGAGGCTGGAAAACAGTCAAGAGAAGGGAACTTTGCAGGGAAAGCATGCCTTATGGAAGACTTATACTCAGTCAAGGCTTCTACTTAGCTTTAATGTCCTGCACCCACCACATGGCATGGCTCATGTGTTTTAGTTTCTCTCTTTCTATGAATAAGCCTAAGCTAGAGGAACAGTTTCAACTAAGATTTCCCTATTCCTTCCAGGAAAACTGTGGTTTGCCTGGGAGATCAAAGGAGTCAGGCTACTATAGCTGTGAGGGTATGTGGTCCATGTATGATGCAACAAGCTGGTCTAGGATCACTGGGTCACTAGACCATGTACTATACAGGTAGCCTGTGCATAGGGAGTGGCTATTTATCCAAGATTTCTGGGTGGTAGCTCATTGCTCTTTATGAATTGTGAATGCCTGGAAATACTGAAAAAATGATTAGTGTCTATGAGTTTTGCTTAGAACAGGAAAACATTTAACATCAGTCTTTTTGCAGGGCTATGGATTCAAATTTTTTAAATGCATAATGGCTTTTCACATAAAATGACCATCAAAGGCAGCTTTGGGCACTGTGGAGAGAAGACCGAGGCAAAAAAAGCAGCTTAGGATCACTGAAAACCAACATGTATAAACATATCTGGAACTGAGATACTGGTGAGGATCAGCAGATGATTAGGAGAGAATGAGCTTTTTGATGAAAGTAGTATAAGGGATGTTTGTTGTCTCACCTGAAGGTAGAATACAAACAGAGAGTCAGGGGAAACTGTGAAGATATTGGAGGAAATCTGCATCTCTACTCAAGGAAGTTAGGTAAGCCTGTCCTGCTCTAGGGTTGCAAATAAAACTGACAGACTTCCCAGAATCTTGACTCAAGAAGGTGCATTTATTACAATACTAAATTCAGGAACCACTCCATGTTAAGAGCATCTTGTTTTCTGATGTGCTTTTGGAAACTCGGAGAGCAAACTGACATGAGATCCACTCTATCCACATGAAGTCATGAATGTTGGTTTCATGAGCCCCATGTCGTAACCACACCTGTGGTTCTTGTGGTTCTTCTTCGTAGCAGAACCACACAAGGACTTGTCTCTTCCATCTTGTTCTTTAATGGCACTCTTCTTAGATAATCTCAAGCAAAGATGAGAAGGATTCACAGAGAAGGAGAAGCATGAGGAGAAGATCTCTCTTTTCATCAGAAAATGCACAAGTGATACA
>WEIT01023594.1:408-10551 GCA_013389985.1 Dryoscopus gambensis | reverse complement strand
CGAAAGGCCTTAGCATTTGAAAAAAATTTGAAAGCATTTGGAAAAAATTATATATATATTTGGAAATTTAATGTACAAGAGGAAGGTTGCTTTTAGAGAACAAACAGTTGCAAATTCTCTTCACCTCTTTAGCTTAATGAATGTAAGCCCGGCATCAAGCCAAGTATTAGAATTGATGTATGAGAAAACTGTCAAATTATGCACTTCTTAAAGTACTTTTTTCTGGGATAATGCTCAAAGTCAGCTTGCTTTAATTTATAGTAGACCATTGTCCTCTTTCCATGGAAGAGTCAAAACAGACATCACCAATTTGATTAGGTTACCCACATTCCAATTTCCACCACCTTTCCTTTCTGTCTTCCAGTGGAAAAGAGTAGCAAGCCAGCAGAGATTACTCAAACTACTTGTTTTCAGAAAGAAAAAATACCTCAAGTCTATTGTTCTCGCCTTATGGGATAAGAAAATGGCTAAAATCCCTCTCACAACAGGCCTCTTAAGTGTTTCTCCTGGCAGGATGAAGGCATGTCACCATGCTTGCTTACGAAATGGGTGCATACATGTCTCTTGAAAAAAGATTTTTAGGTACAACTGATGCATACAGTATTAAGAAATTTTATCTTAAACATATTAAATCATTGAATGCACAATATTTTTCAGGTTAAGGAGATGAATTTCAACTGGTCTATCATTTGCTTAAGGCAACAAGCAATTGTAAACATTAGATGTAGTAATAGATTATTTTTTCTTTTGTATATGATTGTCTTAGTAGCTACTACATGCAGTCTTATAAGATGCTAATTTTTAATACTTCTTTAGCTATAAGAATGCATGTTTGCTTTCTCTTGATTCACACAGAACAGATGGATGCTTGACTGCCTGCTAATCCACAGCTGGAATGGTTTCAGCGGTTTCCACGTTGCTGGGTTAGAGTGGCTTTTCTAGTGGACTGAGAGGGCAGCAAGAGAGGGATATCATTATTCATCAGTATCCCAGTGGGATCGCTGCCAGCAGAGATTAATTTTTTCTGTTATGCTTGTAAAACAAGCTCAGGTGGAGTCTCTAATCCTCAGGGCACGGGTGGCAGATCAAGGAAGATGCTACAAAGCTAGTTAATTTTCAGATTCTAGGGGAAACAGAAGCTCTGTTAGATGTATAAATACATGATTGCAAATTTAAGTAGCTCAAATCCAAATGGGATCTTCCTAGACATCTGGTCCTGAAAATCTCTGTTTTCTTTGTCTTTTAAAAGAAGTTCTTAAAACTTTATGCCAGAGGCAAAATGTCTACAACTCTCTTAATCGTCAGTTATCATTCCATTTTTTATTTAATACAGATCTTACAGTGTACTTTAGATGAATGCCTTTATTTACATGTAGGAAGACATGGTACATGTCTGTGTAGGAACACTGAGTTTACAGTGTTCTCACGAATTTCTGTGCAGTGAACATCACCAAGAAAAATTACCACTTGCCATTGAAAAAGGGTTACATTTGCCTTAGTAATGCATGGTACATCCTATTTTGGTAATGGCGTGTCCTGTTAAAGTCCGTTGTGGTACAAGGGCATTTTAGCCATGTTATTCTATGTATCAGACCTGTTGTCATTTGTAACAGAAACGTTGATAGAACTCAAATCAAGCAGCCCAAAATGCTCACAAGTTGTCTATTTCTATAATAGACTTCAAATATTTTTCCTTTACTGACTTTTTTGTTTCCTCAGTAATTATCCTTCTTTCTCACCCTTGTAATTACCGTTGTCTTTCATCTATGTATTTCCTCGTAGCCCTTGAGTTGTTCAAAACATTGGGTCAGATTTTCAAGCAATGTTAATCCACATAGTTACACTGAAATGAATGGACATGTGCCAGTTTTTATCAGCAGGGAACTACCCTTATTGAAATTTACTTGCAACAGCTGTCATTTCCTCTTAGAGTTGTGGTTTTTTATTACTATATTAAACTATTTGTATTTAAAAGTGCTCAGAGTGAGACCAGTAGCATTGGCTTGCTGAAAAGACATTGTGCATGTAGACACCTTCCAAGTTTCCCATATATTTCTGCCAGTTTGTAGTGTTCTTCTGTTATTCTGGGCTGGAGCCTCTCTTGAACACAGGCTGCTACTCATTTCACCACATGATGACAGGTATTCACGCCTGTGAACTTTTTATTCCCTTTTGTCTCTGGTCACACAGTAGTCTAGATCCGGAATTTAATCCAGTACAAAAATGCAGCAGTGTGCATTTGTTGCTGCCCACTAGGGGACCTGCCACAGGTCAGCAGATTTGAAATCTGGTTTTCAGCACACAGAGCTTTTACAGCTTGCCATTAGCATGTACAGTACGTACAGGCCCCATTTCACATAAAGAATGAGTAGCGCTTACTCCTGTCTCCATGCAGAGTAGCATTAACTTAATGCAGAGATCTGTTAACTTCTTCCCTGGGTCTGGGCTCTGCACTGAAAGATCCCAATGGAGGATCAAAGCCAAAGATGGAAAATGACTGATCGCTTTCCCAGGGAAAGCTGTGTGCCAGGATTTGCTATTACAGTTTTTATTGCTATCGTCATCTCAATCAGTAGTTGGGCCAGCTGATTCAGCCAAGCTCAATTTCAAAATGTGGACAGACATCCAAGTGGAGCTGAAGTAGAGTTCTCGTGACAATGAGACTTTTGAATGTATACTCAGAGAGATTTTCCCAGTTTCATGTTAGCAGATTACTGAGTTCATGCACTGAAAAGCTTTTCTGTAGTAGTGCAATACAATTAGTTTCAGTACAGCCAAAACCAGTCAGTTTTAAATCTTTTCTATATTATGACTTGAGATTACAGGGAAAGTGATGGGTCACTGCCCCATCTAGGTTTTAAGATTTAAAAAATGGAGCCATGATAACACATTCAGAATGTGCAGGTTCAAAGCATTCTCATGAGAACTAATCAGAAAAGTCAGGCATTTTGGAGAGGCAAAAACTCTAATACACCATTTACAGCAATAAAATGCAGTAATTCTCTCACATTATGAAAATTCACTTTATAAATGGAATTTGTACCATTCCATTTGTATTTATTTGCTGTGGTCAAAGTATCTTATTCTAGGTGAATAATGTGTATTCAGTACCAGATGTTTGCTCTTATTTTGGTCCTAATTTAGTCTTCTTTCGCATTTATTTTTTCATAAAATGTACAAGTGTTGCAGGCTTACCTATATGCAATAATTTAACATAGAAACCTAAAAGTGAACTAAAGCCACATCTATGAAAATTGTACAGGCTTCATACTATGAAAGTACCTATACATTTGGGGGAAATGTATTTTTAGAACTAGTTTTATTAGGACTGGCCAAAAAAAGTAGTACTGAATTACGGCAGTGATCATAACCTTTATGAAATATGGATTGTGAGAGGTAGGACTTAAAATCATGAATTCATTCCTTGTAGTAATGTTTTAGTAAAGTATGTAACTTAAAAAGGAAATTTTCCTGAAATAGAATAGTTCTATAAGTATATTTTTTAATATTTGGTAAGACAATTACAGTGATCGTATTATTTATTTACTGTATCTTATTATTTTACTGTATATTATTGTTTTATTTACTGTATCTTCCCTTACACTGAAACTCAACTTCTCTAATATGCTTAGGAAACTAGACCAAAAAAAAAAAAAAATGGAAAATCAACTTTCAAGTTAGTATAGAAGTCCTAAGAACTTCCTTCCCGTGTCAAATCATTGTTACTTTATAATAATCCTTCCTCTCCTGTATGCTAGCATGCTTTCATATTCTTTTATCAACTCCATGCTGAGGCAGAGGTCTGTAATTTAACTTCGTAGTTTGGAAGTTCCCAGATCTGCCAGGTCACTCTCTGCTACTGGTAGCTAATATTGCTGACCTCTTACTGCTCTGTGCAGAGTGGCAAAGGTCTTTCAGACTCCTGACCCCTCTGGTCATCAGGAATGTCATCAGTAGTTTGTAGTTTGGATGTTTTAAGTAAGAGGTGAACTTGTGAAATCTAAACCCTTTAGGGTGTTTTTAAGTGATCACTCAACTGTTTCATTGCCCTAAGTTGTGCTTTTTATGATGTCTATAACTGTAAAATTGGTGGTGTTTATCATATGCAGCTATTTAAAAGCAAAAAGCAAGCACTTGTCTATTTAAAGTTAAAAGTCTAAGAATACAATTAATATATTGTCATATTAACATATTAATATATTAATTAATAATTAATTTCTCTGATCACTAACATGAGAACTTTATAAGAATTGTAAGAACTTTCAGCTAGTATCTTCTTCTAAACTGTGTTTGTAGTTCCCACAGGCAGAAATGGGCCCATTTTAAATCCTGAAAGATAGTTACAAATTAATGTTTAAAACATAATAGATTTGCATATTTGAATGTTGATGGCTTTTACAACTTTCTCTCTTCAACTTCTCATGTCCCACTGGAAATTTCCAGTGTTTGCTCTGGTGAGTCTTAAATCTAGAGACAGAGCCCAGGGTAACCCAGCCTCACTGTTTTGCTCTTACCCAGTTAATTGGGTTAATGTTATACTTTGAATTCATATTTCTTTTTATATATATATGTTATCTCTGGAAGTGAATTAAATACTGATTCTATAATAAGTAAAAAATTTTCTATTTGTTTTAGAAGATACTGAGCAGGTCTTTTTCCTTGGACAATGCCCTCCATCTTATGCATCTGTTTCCCTTCTGTAATTTTTACAGAAATAGAGTGGTCTGATGGGGTGTTAAAAAAAGTGACTAGATCATTTTCCTGTAACCTAAGGTGGAGTGGAGGGTTAGGGCAGAGAGAGTCCCCAGTGAGGGTCCCCAGTGCCAGAGAGGGACCCCCTTTTCCACAGCCAGGGACAGCTGCTGCCTGGAGGCTGTGGCTCTTACTCCTCTGTGCCCTGTGGCTCAGGGCTGGCACAGGGCTTTGCTTCCTGCCTTTCCCCCCTGACAGCCACTAACCCTGGGAAGGCTCCGAGGGGAAGGAACTGCACTGCAGGGTTGGCTCTGATATGCTGGATGCCATTTGATGGCACTGCCACATACCCGTGTGATTGATGGGCAGATGTTATACAGTATATGAAGACGGGGAGCTTATTTGTAAACATGGTGTCTGTGATGAATGGCAGTATCATGTAGCAAATACATTTTATTCTTGCCTGAAAAGTGGTGTTGTCTTCTTTTGAACCATGTTAGCCATTTAAGATCTCTATAAAACCTCAGCCTGCCCTGTGGTTTAGCAGAGCCTGCCAGGCTGCCCTGAAAATCTGGAGCACTTCCTCCGCAGAGTTTGTCTTAAAAGTCTATTTTTACATGGGTTAAACAGAGTGAACTGGTAGAAATTAATATTTTTTTCCCCTTTTAGTCTGTAATATGAATTTTGAAAACATCTGTCATGGTTGCTCTTAAAATTTATAACTACTAACATATGTTTGTAAGTGTCTTCTAACTGGAACATTGTCGTAGACCTTTAATATCTAGGAGTAAAAAAGCACCCAAATGTTTGGAAGTTTAAATTATGTCTCATAAAACTGAGACCAAAATGCATACATTTATAGGCTACCAATAAATTCCTTAAAATAGGAGTTTATAATGGAATCACTAACAAAGATAAACTTTTCAGAGCAGTATTCTAGCAAGTACTTCTCCGATTGTCAATCTTCTTTACTTTTTGGTATGAGCTGAAAAACCACTTTTAAGTTAGGGGTTTGGTTTTTTTTTTAGTTTTTTCTCTCTTTTTTAAAGCACGTTTCCTCACCTTTATTAGTTTTCTGAATATAAACATAGGGTTAATTATCTTCTAGCTGCCTGTCAGGATACACCTGTGTAAATGTAATGTCTTTCATTATAAATCAAACTCACACTTGAAAATGTGAAAATAAAATATACTATAGATATGTTGGTTAATTTAAATAATTTTCGTAGTATATACTTGTGCCATATTTTTGTCACATAGTATGGTCTTTTGCTCTTGGGAAGATCATGGGCAAAGGAAGATCAGCTTGGGAACTTTAGTTAACCACCTTTTTAAGTTTTCCTTTTGATATAGGTAACAGGATCAAATGAGATTTCTGTCAGCACATGAGTGGAGATATATATGTGTATATATAAAAAATGGAAATAATTCCAAATGGTTTTAAGTACAGAACCTCAAGTATCCTCAAAGAAAAATTTAGAATTTGTAAATCTGTTATAAGACAGATGTTACCTAGCTACTCACAACCGATCCTTGTTATTTCTCTATTTTGGCCATGCTTCTTTTCTTTATCCTGTATGAGGGGGAAGTAGGTATCACCTAAATGAGGACAAGTACAGGTTGCTTCAAATTTTGTACTGCAGCTGCTTCCTATACAATGTAGCACAATGTGGCAGGTCCAGATGCTGCACTGGAATACTCTATCACTTTGTAAAATGGAACAAAAGACAAAAGCCAATTATATAATAGTATTATTGTTGAGCTTATATTCGCCTATCCAGTTTTCCAAAGATCAAAAAGTGCTGTTTTCACTTAGAAAAATAAGTTAGATATTGGCATACCATTGTACTTCTGGTAGCAGAGAACTAAAATTCATAATGCATTATTAGTGTTAATTGCAGAACAGCTGTTAAAAAAACCCACATTTATTTATTGCAGCTTATTTTTTATTGTTCATTCTATTCACAAATGTATGAGTTTTGCAGACCTTCAGCATGTACTTAGACTGTTAGAGAAGTTTATGTAATTTAAATCAAGATTCAGATAAAGAGAATGGAATTACTGTAGTAGCTAAAAATGATCCTCTCCTCCTCTCCTTTTTTATTATGTTGCTATTTCATTTTAGTACTGATTTTTTTTAGTTAGTTATTTATTTTAGTCTGCTGCAAGATTTTTTTGTACTTTAGCTTAAAAATGGTTTATTTTTATAGCAAATGTTCTAATGATTTTCCCTTGTTTCTTTCTACATCAGAAACTTGAAAGAGAGCAAAATAAATTGCAAATTTATGAAAGTTGAAAATATGGTGTGATTAGGTTCACAGTATCTATATGAAGGAAAGGAACATACAGACAGTCAGTCAATTCTAAGGCAGTTTCAATAACATTGCTAAAGAAAAGACTACTGGTTCAACTCTGGAATGTGAGAAACTATTTTTGGTTTGGTTTAGACCCTTATTGTTACAAATTAATCAACTGCTCTTTAAAGTCTAGAACTCATTAACTTTATAAGTTTTACTGTTCCCATGACTGAACTTAACTTAAAATATTCAAGTTTACTTTAGTAGCTCACCTTGATTCTGTTTCTGTCTGTGATCCACAAGTATCCTCCTCTCTCCTGCAGACAAGGTGGCAAGATGTATTTACTTGAGATTTAAAATGTTTTAGAAGATCTACATGTGATATTAGTTTATAGTTCAGCTCTCACTATAAATCAGAAATTTTAGCCAAACTTACCCACTCTTTGTGGGTAGAAAGAAAATCTGGGGGTTTTTAAACCATATAGACCCTGTGGAGCACAGTACTCACCATGTTGAATACTTTGTTTAAATTTTAGTTTGGTCTGACTCCTCAAATGCCTGATAGTAGCACAAAACTGCAAAAGACATATTTTAAAATAGGATGAGTTGTTTTCTTTTAGGACTATTCTAACAGTTCAAATAAAGGGTGATGGTAAGCTGCATATTTGGAGCATGATGTTGCAGACAGGACTTTAAGATGATTCTGTGGCTGCTGTTATGCAGGAAACAGAATTCAATTACCAGAATAGCCCTTTGGCCTTGTAAAATGTAACTGTCGAGTTTATGCAGGTCTGTGTGTGACATTTCTCAGTGGCAGTGCAAGTTACTGTCTCCTGTGTGACCACCCTGTGTCGCATGCAGGTTGAAATGTAAGTCTGAGATGACTCCTACACCCTTGAAATGATGCAGCAGTCTCTAATGCCCAAAAGAAGACATTATTGGGAAAGTCCATCACAGAAATGTGGGAGAGAGAGATGTGACGTGACTACCAAATGCACAGTTGCAGAACCTGTAGCTAAAATTCCTGGTTATCTCCTGGTATACACCAAGTTATGCTTAACTGTGTAGGTGCTTGTAAACCTATTATTTGCACACAGGCTGGAACAGCTCTGATCTAAGAGGAGAAAAAGGGAAAGTGAAAAATGCACAGCAGCGCTATGTGGTTCAACTATGAAGCTTGTATTAAGTTTCTTGACTTTAGAATGAAGATTAATGATTGATGTGTAATTTGATCTGTTTCCTCACCCATGGAAGTAAGAACAGTGTTCAGATATGATGTACTAAAACAATATATATTATCTATTGTGTGTGGAAGAGTTGAAGCTACAGCCTTTGCAGAACAGATTGAGATTTGCAATGAAAAGGAAAACTAAAATGAAAAAATATTGAGTGAACAGCAGGGCCCATTTGAGGTGATTACAAAGGATGTTTCTTTATTCTGTCTTTTCTTATGCAACCTGAAAACAGTAGCAGGGGGTTACAAGCAGAGTTCATCACAAAGTTGTCAATCACTGTCATTTAACATTTTGCAATGGAAGATGTCTTTATTCAAGGACAGCTGGGCAAATCAGAGAAACAGATTTGCAGTTAGTAGTCTGTCCAGCCTACACTAAGCAAACAAGGACAGGGCAGACATACTGGCCTCTCACATAAAAATATAATGGACTCTGCTGACCTCAGTGCCCTCCATTCAGCTTCATTCTCAGTTGTATAAAAGCTTCACTACCCATTCTCAATTTCCTTTAATTACCTACATGATGCAGATAAGAAAATGAACCTCACTTACTTACAGTCAATGATCACAAACAGGAAATTAAGTAGGCAAGTTGTTTAAAATAAGAGGAGTGTTTTGGATGTAAATAAAACATGTGTTGGGGAAGAGTTAGGGAAAATGCATTTTCAGGGGTACCAGTTGGTCTGGACTGACTTGGTTGATCCTTCTTCTTTCTGCTACTTTAAACTGCAAAGCAAAACTAAGTAAAAAATCTCCTTGGTAAATATTCTTCAAAATATCTTTGAAGGAGAAGCTAGTTAAATAAAAAAGAGTGAAGCAAACATGCAGCCTTCTATAGGGCTTAAAAAGATTGTGACCTTAGGTTCAGAGAATAAATGACCGCAGTTTTCACAAGAGATCTAGCAAAAGACATCCAGGATTAAGCAGCAGTTGTCTTTATTCAGTCTTCACTTCTAATCTGCAGTTGAGATATGAAATAAATTAATGACATTCTGATTTTCTTTCCAAACCTTAAATTGTCTAATGGTTGCCATTCCTTTTACATCGATATCACAGTTTAGACATAGTATCCTTGCACCATTAAAGAAAAGAGAAAATTTTATGTTGTCAGTTTTCAAGGAGGTGAAAACCAGCTGTCTAACTGCTTTTAGGAATTGTCAGAAATGAGGGGATATGATTCTTTGTAAGTCAATTAGGTAGTTCAATTAGGTGTTCTAAAATTGCCATCCTTCTTTACCTCACTCTTCACTGATTACTGTTGTGAATATTTCATTAATATGGATTTGCAGGAAGTCTGACAAGAGTGAAGACTAAAATGCAAAATACTGAATCTTTAGTTTAAGAGGCATATAAAACCCTGAACACTTTAATTTAATGGTCTCTGCTAAGCTTGTACTTTCAAAGACATTGCCCTTCAGGCTCCCCAAATAACTTTATATTTTATGACAAAAGAAATACACTCTCTTAAATTACAGATGGAAAAGATATCACATATTATAAAACTCTTACCTTACTTGCAAGTTTTATACTTTAGAAAGTTGGTTCTCATTCCAAATGATATGTAGACACGTACATGCACAAGAGGATTTTGTGGAGGAAAAAATTGAGAATTAAGTCACAAAAATGACTCTTTAGCCTAAATTATAGTTCTTAGGAAGTTTCTTCTGACCTTTTTTGAAAGACAGTGGATTTCCCAAGCAGGAGAATTGACATCTCTGTGTGGGATACCAAAACACTTGTACTTGCTCCTCTTCTCCTCTAGGATGTTGGTACTTATAACTACATTTAGATTACATGCTGGTGGTCAGCTCCTTTTTGCAACAGTGAGAAAGTTCTTACACAGCTTTCATTTTGGCATGAACAGCATTAGTCCCACTCTGGAGCACAGAGACTGTTTTTTCAGCACCTACTTAAAATTTT
>WEIT01023589.1:13463-28445 GCA_013389985.1 Dryoscopus gambensis | reverse complement strand
AGCATGAGACTATCCCACAAGAGAGGATAACCAGAGGCTAAAAGAGGCAGAGACAGTATCGGGTAAAAAGACACCTGCAGGGAAAATAAGTGCAATATCCCTCACAAGATGATATCTTTCTAATTTCTTGAGGGTTGGTCCCACTGTTTCAGACAATCACAAATGAAGGGAAAGGAGAAAATGTAAAATAAATCAGTTTTCCTCATACTGGTTTTTGAAACTGTAGTAATTTACTACCATAGTACTTGAGGGCAAAATCATACTGAGGTGTCATAAATAAAACATGTAACATTTACTTTTCTGTGTGTTGTCATATTTCCATGTATCAGACTTTGGATTGCAAGTCAGCTATTGTTTTATGTTGCTAACAATTTGGTATCAGTTTTGTTTCTTCAACCTTGTTTCAAGTCCAAAAATTACAGATTTTTACTTCCACTAGCATGAAGAATTAGGACATGGGAAAACAGCAGAATCCTCTGCTATAATGAGTATTTGTAAACCTTTGGCTGCAGCTGTTCTGCTTGCACAAATAAGAAGAGTTTACATATATTTTTTTGGCTTATTGGTTTTTAACCAAGCAAAATGTGAGCAGGACCCTTAATGAACTAGAATGTAATAAGAGCATATCAAAGTCTTGAAATTTTATGCTGTGGCTTTGTCTTTTGTCTGTCTCCTGTGACAAGCTCAACAAGGATCATTTTAACCTACCTAAGAATAATTTTGTTATTGTTGTTCTTATATACATTGAAAATATGTGATGTCTAAAGGGAACTGTCCTCCCCTTCACACTGTATTTTGTCAGATGATCAAAGTTGAAAAAGAAAACAACAAAGACCGAAAAAAAGATGCCGGTTTTGGGACACTCCCTAAACATTTTAGCTCTTGGTCCCTCAATGCTTCTTTTGGGTACTGAAGTGACCAATAAATTACTGCCTGAAGGAGATGACAGATTTAAATTTAGACAAAACTGCTGATCCTCAATCATTCTCAGATACATGCTAGTTCTTTCTCAGCTCTGGTCTTGATACTTTCCTTCAAGTGAAATGCAGCAAACATTTTGTAGAACAGGTCTCTCCTTTGAGCCCAGAAAGGAGTGTCTGGTCCTGAGGTCTGGAGTGCAGAAGAGACCTCCCCTCCTTCTTTAGAGTAAAAAGTCACCTGGGAGGCAATCCCTAGGTACAAGATGAATTGTAGTGTGGGAGTAAGTTATGTTAGCCACCTACTGCCTAAGCACCCCAGCTTGTGTCTTTTCTGTAATTATTGCATTTAATACAGCTAGTTACTTGCACAAAAGAGCTTCCGGATACAACAATTTCCATGGAAGGCTGTTTGGGAATGTAGAGGCCCATCATTTAGCTCTGATATTGTTGGGTTGTCAGAATTGATCATAGCTCTTGACGGAACACCTCTAGGTTTTTTTATGGAGTGCATCAGAGTGACATTTCACATTGTTTAAGTAGGAGTGATCTGTTAGTTTATATTTTATCTAAAACTGCAGAGCAGATGACCTCCCTCAGGGTCTAAATACATGAATCCTATGTGCATGCTATAATTAATAGCAGAGCTAGGAGAGAAATTCATAACAAGGGGCCAAAGAGCTGGGCAGAACAACTTGTCAAAAAGAAGGAAATTCCACTACAGATTAGCTTATTTTTAAGCATGTCAAGCTCTACATACAAACATGATATATTGCTTCCTTGTAATGTCTGTTTAGGCCCAGATGCTCGAGGCACTGTCAGGGAGTGCTGTAAATTTTGTCTGAGTCAGGGCAATTCTGATTGATCTCTGAGTGTAAAATCGATAAGAAGACACTGTCATTTTCTTAAAGGATGAGCTAGAAAAGGAAAATAAATTAAGACTCCACTGAATGTCTATCTCCAGTGCTCATTAATTCAGTGTGGTCTGTACTTTGTTAATGTTATGTCCACAGCTTTAATCTTCCAGGTGCTCTTCCTGCAGATAGTCGACAGCAGCCCTTTATTATGTTATGTATATTTCATCTACACGTGGTGGAAATAAAATGTCTGCCCTCTTCTTTCCTCTAGCTCCTGATTAATCCATTTTATTATTTTTCAGAAATACATCACTTGGGTACTGATTAACTTAAAAATGGAAAGCCATTGTCTTTCTTGCATGTCCTTCATCAGAACTAACACACCGACTGCTCATTTGTCTTGAGTTGTTACAGCAAATAACGACTACCAGGCATTTCCCCTTATGTAATATACTTCAGGAAGATTAATTTACTTCTGCTCTTCTTCTCTGCTTCTTTTTTGTCTACTAAGACTTTTTTGACATGTTTTGAACTCCCTCCCAGCTCTCACTCTCCTGCTTCCTCTTAAACATTTTACAGCCTGTGCCGGAGTAGCGGTGCTAAATTTGGCCATTGTAGTCTTCAGCCGAAGTTACCCGGGGCTGCTGTAGACATAGCTCCGTTCTGGGCTGCTCTGCCTTGCTCTGTGCTGGTGAGTATGAGCACAGGGGGTTGTTCCTTAAGCATAACAATATATTGTCACTTTAGTCCCACAACCTTCTCACACACAAGAAGTCATCTGGAAGTTAACAGGTCTGCGAAGGTGAGTATAGGCTACTCGCAGGATTATAGGATAAGATGCTGTTACACTGAAATATAAAATTACTTTTATCTCTAAGCAGTTCATTTCCCCTTCTACACATCTACTCTCAGCGTAGAAATAGCTTCTAAACATAACTAATAGATCATTTTATGCTTCTGTTTCTCCTTCACAATGTTAGTATCAGGGCCCAAACCACACAATGACTATCAATGATCAAGTTTAAAAAAAATACATGTAAATACTTTTCGGCAAGAAAAATAAATATTTTCCATATTCCACCCCCCATGCCCCAACTATTCCTAATAACTAAAATGATATTTACTTGCAACTTCGTTATATACCTCTAAGGTATGTTGATTGGGAAAACAGAGGTAGTTAAAAAAGAAGACCTCTTGACTTCAACAAGCATTTAATGCATGGTCATGAAGCATCTTATTCCCACTCCTTAAGAAAGTGTAGCACATGCCAATTAATTAATTTTCATGGAGAGGCCAGTGGTGAGACTAGACCCTGTACCATCTGCTTCCTAGTTGAGCAGGCTTCACCTGAGCTGAAGCAGTGGTTTCAGTGATCTCATCAAGCAGACTGTAATATTTTATCTGAAAATTATCCTTAAGGACTTTTTCCTGTACTCACTAAATTTTGAATTTCAGAGAAGCACAGAAAATCTTTTAAAGGTTGCATTCAGTGTATCTAGAACTGAGTGTTCAACTAAACTCTGAAATGCTATGTGCTTCTCCTACATTTATCCTTGAAAAGGGCATAAGTCAACTCCTAGGTCTTCTTCTGGTTATACGTAAAAAAATTTATACTTTGAGAATAGCTCGCTAGGCGTGGTGGCACTCCAAAAGATGTTGAGCTTTTGTCCAAATCTACTGTTCTTACCACAAGGCTACGGCCAGTAATACCTAAAGCAAGAAAATCGCTTCCCTGGCACACACTGTCAAAATGTCTTTTGTACTACTTAGGTTAAATTGTGGATTGCATCATCCTTGTGTATTAGGAGAGAACCAGATGTCTGATTTGCACTTGACATGCATGACCCAACCTACAAGTTCCTAGAAATTCCTGATTCCATGATTTTAGCAGAGATACTGACCTTGCTATATCTGAGAAAACAGGCAAAGGTGAGGTTATGGCCAAAACCTCTTCAGGGCAGAGACAGGACATGTGGTATTCTGCTGCACCTTCCAAGCCACCCATCAAGGTAATCTGGATTTTTAAACAGAAAAAGCTGTAAACTTCCTCCAGACATTAGGAAGGAAAATTATGATGAACTAAATGCAGGGAGTAGCCCCAGATACAGATTTGCCTCTGGGTTAGATAAACACTGATCTGATTGTTGTCTGAATTACAAATCTGTAAACCCTCTGACAGCCAGCTATTTGCAAAGGCAATAAGCATTTGTGATAGGAAAGGATTTCATAGTAGTTATGCTGCTAAGCCACATATCTAGATCAGCTGAATTTGGGAGTCAAGTTAGAAAATCTCCATCAAAATAGAATTGCTCCAACTAAGCTTTATTGAGCAAGTGTATTTTTCAAACACATTTTGAATGTGACTGAAATACAGCAATAAGTTTATAAACTGTATCACAGTAGACATTTTTATACTGTCCTTGAAAAATGCACCTGTAGTTGAGTGGATGGAATGGATTTAATAGTAATATATAATATAAATACATGTAGTAAATATATAAAGCTATGTATATAATGCACATAACAAATGACAGTACATGTATATTCCAGATTGCCTGCTCTCCAGAGCTTCTGATATGTGTACACTTCCAACAGTTAGACAATCAAACCTGTGAAGATTTATTTACCCACAGCTGGTTCAGAGTGTAGCATTTGACATCCTTTAACCAAGTTTTAAAACTGTGCCTGTATGTAATTGAAGGACCTAGCATGAATTTTTGTGAGCTTATTTCGCTAGAGAGGATCAGTTCTAACTTTAGATCTAAATGTTTAGTGCATAAACAGAAAAAACATCTTTAGGTTTTTATGGAGAAAAAACCCCACCACAAATAACCACTCTTCTACTACGAGAAAAATTCACCAAAATTCACCTTATTTAAATTAAACTTGTTCTGGTTGTATTATTTGAATTGGCATTCCCATTGATTTTGGCGGATGAATGTAATAATTCCTTTTCTGCTCTTCCATCATGTGACTAAGGTAAATAAACAGTAACTTATCCAAAAGTTGATACCGAAATTCTGAATATAGCAAATAGGGTGATAGAAATGTAGGCTTTGGCAAAGACACTTAACCACTCTAGATTTCCTCTGGCAATAGTAAGACGTTTATTAAAAAGAATCAAAATGATTGCTAGCTGCTTTTAAAAAAAAATTCTTGACAGGGTTAACTACATCCTTAAATACAAAAAAAGAGAGATGCTTTTACAGCTATACCAAGAATTTGTTTATGAGACCTTTAACTTTTTCTTCAGTCAGACTTCCATTAACTCCACTGAAATAGAAAATCAAGTTGGATCAAGCTAATTTAAGCACTATAAAAGGAGGTTAGACGCACAGAGCTTAATGATATGGGATCTGTTTATAAAGGGGTAATAATTTAAGAGACCTAATGTGCTTAACATACAACCACAGTTGCTTAAAGGTTTTGGATTTTGCCAGTTGCAACCATGTCCTGGTGTTCTGAGCAAAAAATTTTAGATAGGAATTGCACTTGATTTTGAAAATAGAATGCAGTTGTACAACTTTACAATGAGGTGTCAGTTATTGATAGAATGTCACACACTTTTTGAGGTTTTGTTTAACCATGTTTAGATCTCCATCAAACAGATTTGGGATAGATATCTGAAAAGGAAGATGGCACATAAGTTGCTCTGGGATGGGGGAATAGACATCCAAAAGAAGAGCTACAAGAAATGGATACCCAAATGATTTTAAACTGAGGCCTTGGCCCCAGTGGCAAAAGCTTAAAGAGAAATAAGAAAATTAGGAATTTACATTAAAATAGTAAGGTGAGTTTAGGCAAGTCTGAACTTTGGCATGGTCTATTCTACTGGGTCTGTCATATTGATCTATGAGATTTATTGTTACAATTAAAAATCTGCATAGAAAGGGTTGGTGTAGTTTATGGCAGTATCAGCTATCTTGTTATTATTTTATATTATTATAATTATCTGTCTTGTTACTATACTGAACAATCTAATATTTATCAATCTAATTTTATACCTTGGTTATCAAAGATCTGGGAATAAATTTTCAAAGCTGTGAAATTTATCCCCAGCTGTTCTGTGAACACTAGTGGAAATAAGTATACCAATCACAATGTTTCATAACACTCAGCACATAGGTGTAAGGACTCACTGCTCTTTTTGAGCAGTAATTCATTCCTTCTTACAATGAATTCATGCTTCTTACATATAAACACCTGCAAATTTATAAAAGGCTGGGTGCTATTGAAACCAACAGGTTAGTTTCATTTGACTTCAGAGGGGGGCAGGATTGATCTGAGAATGCAACCAAATTGATGTTCTTTATGATTGTGCATACTGAGAAGTATTAATGAGAACATGTTTTACAGTATGTGTGTTGCATGTGCTTCCCATCCCAAGAAACCTCAGAACTGCTCTATGGTTATATATCTATGGTGTGGCTGGAACCTGTATCCTTTTGGATATGAATAGCAGCAGTAAATCAATGTATATGTTTATGCTGTATCATGAATCTCCTTTTCTACTAGAATATTTGAAACAGCAGCAGATGACTTGATTTTGTGAATTCAAAAGCAATGCTTGCTACAACAAGGGGGTATTTTCAACAGTGACTCCTATTGTGAGGGACTCGGTTTACTGGCTTTATGAAAACATCGTAACATCCTTGCCACCTTTGCAGGTTTCTGTTAAGACAACTTACTTTAGTTTTAGACACTCTCTGGGCAACAGTTGAGTCCCCGGCCTCCAGCAGATTTCACCCGCAGTTTATCATTCAAATCAAGATACAAACCAAGAAAAAATGCCTCTCTGTAAATCAGCAATTTTAATATTTTGCCTATTTGGTCACTTATTTCTTCATCTGGTACCCTTTTGAGATAGAATTTGAGATAGAATTTGAGATAGCACTTTTTTCTATAACATTGTCAAAATGAATCATAGCCATGCTTCATAATACGGTGTTGAACGTTTGCCTCATATATGCTGAAATAGCAGCTACAGGCATTTTTTCCATCTCTTCTGGGAATCACCAACATATGAAAGCATAGCTGTTGCTTCAGGTAGTTTTGCTGTCAGCCCTTATTAAAAATGGAAAATCACTAAGAAAAAGACAACAGTGAAAGAAAGTATGTAAGTTCCAGTATGTAGATGGGATTACAAGAAGGCTGGAGAAGAACTTTTCACAAGGGCATGTTGTGGTAAGACAATGGAGAATGGCCTGAACTTGAAGGAGGGTAATTTTCGATTAGAAATTTCTTACACTTGGTGTGGTAAGGCACTGGAACAGGTTGCCCAGAGAAGTTGTGGATGCCTGTCGCAGCCTGCTCTGATGGAAGGTGCCATAACCTTCCCGAAAGTGTCTCCACAGGGCAAGCCACTCCAATAGGGCTGCTGCGCCCTAGCTGGCGAGCTCGGATGCACCAATAGCTCCCAGCCTTTCCCTTTGTTGGGCCTCCATGGAAGGGTCGGGCTCCCGGAGAGAGCAGCTCAGAAGGGGTCAGGCTCTCATAAGAGTGAGAGGAGGCAGCATCCATCTCAGCCACTGAAGCAGCCAGCACTCACACACTCGTGGGCGGATGATAAAAGAGCCAGGAAGGGTCCTTGCATGGTCTTCCAAGAGGGGGTTTATTGCAGCCCCACGTTCAAGAGTACCAGGGGCCAAGGACAAAATGGAGGACAGGGTTTGGGTTTTATATATGGGATCTGGGGGGCGGGCAGAGCATCAGGACCAATGGTTTGTTGGTACAGGGGTGGTACAGAAGGGGAGACTAGGGCAAGGGAACCAATAGGGATACTGTGAGGGAGAGAGTAAGGTACAAGGGCTAATGGAGAAGCAGGGAAGGGAGAACATTCTAGGGAACTGACATATAAGGGATAAAGGGGCAGGGAGGACAACAAATCAGTCAAGGGAACAGAACTGAGGTATATTAGCATAATGTGTCCTAGGAGAAGCCTGTCACTCAGGCCCGGGGGAGGATTTCTTGCCACAGCCCCTTAGTGGGCTTGATCACTGCAACAGATGCCCCATTCTTGGAGATGTTCAAGACCAGGCTGGATGGAGCTCTAAGTAACCCGGTCTAGTAAAAGGTGTACCTGCCCATGGCAGGGGGGGTGGGGCTAGACAGTCTTTAAGATCCTTTCCAACCCAAACCAGCATCTGATTCTATGATAATAGAAAAAACTTTGTGGGGGAATAAATTCCTCTGTCAAGCACACTGCTTGAAGGGTGTTTTATGTTATGGAGGAAAGGGACTTGGGAGGGTGTTTTTACTCAGGCTTTGTCCTTGTTGCCTGGATCCTTTTCCATGCATTATTGATTGATGCCAGAATGCTTGTCTGAAATGTGTTTTCCAAGACATCTGATTCTTTCTCTGTTCTATGAAATACCTGAAAAACAGAGAGCAGCTGCACTATTCTCCTTCAAATGCATCTTCACAATCACGCTCATCTGCTCGCTTGCCATCACTTAGGCACCCAACACTACTTCGCCTAGAACTCATCAGGAGACCCTTATTGATCAATCAAGTCCAGAGAGGGTACTTACATAATTTAATGATTGCAAATCCATTTATGAAATATGAAAATAGGGATAAAAATGTATTACTGAGAGATTTCCTTGATCTGTCCTCCTTTTTCTGCTTCTGTAATTTCTGTCTTGATGTTACTGTTGGAGTCCTGAAGGATTTGTCTAGAAAATTAGGCACTCTGAAAACATACTGAAGTCCTGCCAATGTGTTCTTTGCTCCTTGCATTCTGCTCCTGCTTGCTGACAGGACCTCTTTGTTTCTAAGACAAGCCATCTGCAATGGCATCTGGAAAATAGCTCTTATCCGTCTTTCCACTCATGCACAAACCCAGAATTCTCCACCTACGTAAAGCAGGACAGTAATCACAGGAGCAATCCTACAATCCACCTTCTTTCTCAATTAGAGCTGCCTGTACAAGAGGCCATATAATGTGTGACACACTGCAGAGCCGTTGCCCTGAGTATCAGGTCCTGTTTCACCCCTGCCAGAGCAATGGCCCATTTGTACTCCAGAAGCAGGACCTCTGTGGAACTAGAATCATGACATTTCTTATCTAACTGTTCAAGATGTCGGCCTTTGCAGGTACAGGGAAAGATTTTAGGTAGTTAAATGTCCTTAAGTATATGAAAAGGCAAGAAAATCAGAAATACATGCTTTTATACAGTGAGCTTAAACTAAGTATCTTTTGAAAAAGCCTTTTCCACAAAGTAGTAATAAAATTAAACAGGGAAAAGTGGCTTACCTGAAATACCAGTGACCCTTATCTCCAGTGGGGTTTTCACTACTTGTCCAGCTCCCACTTCACAAAAGTCATGTTCCTACTCATCAGCATCAGTGCTAAGTACATTTAGGTTCTTTTGGCATTCTTTTCTCCACAATGTATTTCTAATTCTCCTACAGTCTACATAAAATTTGTAATTTTTTTCCAGATTTTACTTTTCACTTTTATGACTAGAAAAATGTCTCTTCTGTGTAGAATAATTGCTCTCCAGTGCCAAGAAGCTTCCCTAGATTTTTTCCTGAGAGAAATCTTTTGATTCTCCATTTTCTGCCTTTCTCCAGACTTGTTAAGGTTGCATGAGATATGTTATCAGTGTTACTAAGGTGCTTAGTTTCCAGTTGATTTCAAAGGATGTGTGGTAGTACAAATAAGCATTTTTTGGAAAAGGAGCATGCCTTTTATGCCTTCTAAAGCCTCTGCAGGACCTCTCCACACTTTGGAGAAGTGAAGTTTTCTGTAATCACTGAGATACTGAAGCAACTTCACAGCAACCGCAGTTTTACATTGGTGCTCAGTATGTGAGCAACCAGAGTTCTCTGGTTACTCTGTTTATCATCCTGGCTCCCACAGTCCTATTCCTACAGTTATGTCCTACCTCTGTGACATAAACCTACTCCATGCTCACAAGAAGTAATATAAAACCTAGATCTACATACATACAATACATTTGTGTGATCAGAATCTTTTAATCAGGTTGATATATAATAATTCTTGCATGTAGCTGAAACATCCCTTCACCTTTGCCTTCTGTGGCATTGGCTGCTGCATAATGGAGGACTGTGAAGAAGTCTGGTAATGGTGGCAATTAAGTTAAGCCTGCTTCTTCTGACTGAAAAAGTTTCTTGATAGAACACAGAGGCCCAGAACCCACTTCATTTATATATTTTGATAGATTTTGTCATTAGGAAATTACAAAAGTCTAAGAAGAATAAATCTTCTCTTTAATATGCTTACGGCCTTGTTCTGTGGACCATTTCCCCATTTTTGAGCTGGTGTGCTAGATGTGTATTCCTAGCTTTGAAAGGTATTAGAAGCCACCTCAGGAGCCTTTTAGCCTGTTCAGTTACATTCTTAGCAAGAAAGGAAGCTATTCTTGTCCCAGATGAGATCCCATTTAACATTTATCATGGGGTCATAATGAAATTTGCTGCCTTTGCCATTAATTTACATTCTCTGTTTTTCCAAGGGTGTCTTCTCTGAAGTACCTGCTTATTTGTACTGTTCAGCAGAGCTGGTGCTTTCAGTAAATGCTGGGCACCATTCCATTACCATGATGACATTGGTGATTGTATGACCATATAGAAACTTTGGAGCAATGTATGTAATGAAAATGCGTCATCCTCTTGTGGGGTCTTCAACTGAAGGTGCCTGATGCTGTCTCATCAGCTGAAAACATCTATAACAAATTCATAGTTTGATTTGCAAGGTGAACACATCCTTGTTAATTCATTTTTTTTTTGGTAATTTTCCCAAGAAAAATAAGCCTGTGCTTCAAGCAATTAAAGCAGTTGCAATGTAAGGACAATTTAGGCACCTACATGAAAAAGACTTCTGAAAACCCTTCGACATTCACAGAATTCTGTAGAAGAAGATCTATATATCTCTTCTTATCTCCGTGCTCATATCTTCTTTAAGCCTGTTTGTAACCCAATTATTTTGCTCTCTTTCCCAGCCCAAGCAGAAATACCTGTTTCCTCTGGTCTTGCCTTTTCCCTTTCCTTTTTTTCCTCACTACTGGCTTTTTTATCCTTGTCTCCTCAAACAGCTCAGAATGTAATTTGACTATCAGTTGGCTGCCTGGGCAGTTTCATTGCTGCAGGAAATTAATTTGGGCTGGCTGGGATCTAGGATTAGCTTCCCATGAAATCTCTGTAACCACTACCAAGCATGGTGTTTGCTTGCATCAACCAGGTTGTCTTTTCCACAGAGATAACCTGGATATCAGGAGGGCAGGAGACTGGCCCCTTGCAGCACTGTGCAACGTTACTGCTCAACAAGTGCAGCCTGGCCCCTGGATCTGTAGGAAAAGTGGATTTTTTTGCTAGTTGCCTGAGGCGGTGGCCTGTACAGGGTTGTGGCATCACCTAGGTGCCCACTTAAGAAACTGAGGCTCTGAAATCTGTCCTGTGTTTTCTGCCCCTGGCATGGAGCATTTTGAAGTGAAGAACAGTCAAGAGTCACCACATGCAAGTCCATATGTAAACCTGGCTCTAAGAGCTGGATGAAAGGCATTCTTTATCCAGCAGATGAATTTTTCCTTTGCTATGTGAATGTAACGACTACTAATAACAGTGCACCCCTTAACAAGGTTTGGTATTTCCAAATGTCATCTCTTCTGGTGCGCTTGTTGATTGTTCTAACATCTTAATTAAAAGTGTAACTCTAATAATGAACTTATTTTTAGCCTGCTTCTCTGAGCGGTGCATTGTATCAAAGGACAGGCAATTCAGAAAGCAGTTAGCTGTGGATCAACAGTGACACAGAGCACTTGTGTAGTCGCTGGGGGTCAGTCAGTACATTTCTTTCACACTGGTGCTAGTCAATCACTTTTGTTTTCCAGATTAATTATGTGGCCTTTCATTAAAGAATGAGGCACTCTGGTTTCTTGCCATTTTCATTTCACTTGTGTTTTTGCCTGGGTGAATTTTACATAAGGGCCTTCTCTATGTTGTGCTTTTCCTCTTTTTTAGGCAAGAAAGTGGAAAGGGTTCAAATAATCTAAAGACCTAGGGGGTGAAAGGGGGTTAGTCCATAGTTTCTGTATATCTATAAAAAAAAGATAATATAAACTCCTCTTGCAGAGGTGAATATTTCACCATGCTAATCTTATTGTCTTCTTTCTCTTCATGTTCTATAGTTTTCTGTAAAAGCTGAAGCAGTGACTGTATTCAACACCTGCGTCTTTAACAGCCACTGCAGTATAATTACCTTTCTTGAATATTCTATAGAATTGTCAAACAGCAATTTTCTTTTTCAAGACAAGCTTTTGAATAATGCCGTTTACATACAGAGCTTAACTTCTCTTATGTTGAAAATCTAATTATAAGTATCCAAAATTTACTGCATGTTTGCCGTTTTATAATTCAGTCTACTTAAAATTGCTAAAACACAGCACCTTTAACATTTATTCTGGAGCTGAATCAGCACACTCTTTATTGGACACTTTTTCAGTCTTAAATGTAATTGATTCTGTAACAATATTTTTTGATTTTTCGTATTGTGTTTATCTTAAATTTCCATACAGAGGTACAGAACAAGAGGAGAGGCTATTGATAGAGGTGCCTAATGTTCTTTTACTGTTTTTTCATTCAGTGACTATTTATTTTGTGTTGGAAGAAGAATATCTCAGCATTTCAGTGAGAGAATCTAGGAAAAACACTCCAGCATGTTTTATTATGTTTGGTTTATTATTCACTGGATATTTAATGCTGATGTTGAGTGGTTAGATCAGACTGTAGATAATTAGCCTGGAAATCTTAGAGCAAATCCTGGCTTGAATTGTGCAACATACTATCATCCTAGTCAGGCTACTTTTGCAGTCTTTGTGATACAAACATCGATAGACAACCATCTCGACTATCTCAAGCAGCACAACTTCAGTATTCTGTTAGGAAGGTGACATTAGAATAGAAAATTAACATAACATTGTATTATTTCTTACTGGTGCAAGCTATAAATTAATGTTATGAAATGTTATGAGCGTATCTGCAAAACTACCTCTTACAAAAATTAAAGAGTATCGTTATAATCTTCCAATTGTCACTCTGGGAATTCCTGTGTTGTCACACATTATTTTCAGCGTATGGTAAGCTACATTTTCCTTCTCAGCCACTCTTCTGGATTTCAGTTCTCATTGCCAATTTCTGTCCAAGGTTTCTGTAAATCTTTTGTGTCCTTTTTCTAAACATGTCTTATTCTTAAAAAAAGAATACCTCAGCTATTCACTCTGCAGCTTACAGTGAAACCTTCTTCAGCTTTTCTTTTCAAATACCATATTCTGTGAATGCATATAATAAGCAAGGTGAAAAATAATTGTAAAGGCTATTACGCATCCTGCTGATATCAATGTAATATGAGACAATTGCTCTGTTTATGATTCTTTTTTTACTTTCTGCAGGTAAGTGTAAAAATAAACCTTTCATATTTTAGTCCTAATAGTTTAATTCCTTTTTGTTTTGCTTTGTTTAAGGATCTTAAGTATGCCAACATGATCACAAAATTCTTAAGGCTTTTGAACATCTCCCCTTCATGTTGCGTTGTATCACGTCCGGTTTAACTCTTCACCGCCTCTTCCAGGAATGAAAAAGTTCTTTGTGAGGGACTATACAAATGTGTGTAAATGTAAACCATGCTTCTGTTAAAACACGAATTTCAGGGTCACTAATGGGAATAAATTACATCAAATAAATCCACTTTTTGCATCAACTGTCTGAAATGGTTTCTTTGAAGTGATCCATTTTGAGTAAATTTTGTATATGTGCTGGCAGTAAAAACTATATCTATTTGGAATCTACTTCTTAGGAGAACACTTGATTTTAAAACAAGTCCAAAACAAAGAAGTAACACTGTTTTCCACAGGAACAGCTTAAATTTTTATGTGGTTTACCTCATAAGATCTTTCATGGATTAAAGAGTAAGAACAAGTTTTCTCCATTACAAAATTCTCATTTAATCCTTATCCACACTTAGTTTATCAAATTAAATTGGACAAGATTGATGCAGGGGCTTTTTAAGCTGGACATCATGTGTAAAATCGCTAGACAACAGATTTTAAAGGGTGCCCACCATGACTTGTCAAATCATCTTTCCTCAGCCTCAGCTGCCCTTGCATAGTCTTATGCAGGGTCAGGATTCTTCTTGGTGTTACACTATGGACCACTGCAGAGAAACAGAGCTGCGACACAGTCTCCAGCAGAGTTACTTATTACATCCTCAGCCCCCTTCACCTGCCCCAGCCATTCAAAATAACATCACACCATAAAATATTCATGAACAGCCCAGTGCTCCATCGAGGGCCTCGCTTCTGCAGGTGGCTGTTACATCAGTAATTGCCCGATACTTCCCTCCACAGCGTAAAATTGTTTTCATTATGTGTCATGCACACAGAGCCAAGCAAATCCCTCTTGAGTGGTTTCCCAAGGGCTAGAGGGAGGTGGTACTTAACTTAAACAGGCGCTTTTGGCTTAGATTAAAAAAAAAAAGAGAAAGAAAAAGCCAGTGAAAGCTCATCATTAACTCTACTTCTAACTGCAACAAAAAGCAGAAGCTCATGCAAAACTCTCATAAAGATTATCCTAAATGTCTCAGTTACTAGGAAGAGCTTTAGTGGCTTTAGCTGTTCTTATGATACTTAAAGCTGCTTCAGCCAGAGAAGAGAATAACTTTCCACCTGACTGAAGTTCCCATGGTTTGCAGTGCAAGGCGATAAGCAGGTTTCAGCAATAAACTCCTGCATTGTGAGACAATAATGCACAGTCAGGTCCCCCCATTTTGATTCAAGGGTGTCTTTTTCTTTCCCCCCTGTGGTGGACTAATCACAGCTCCACTTTGTTTAATTGCAGCAAAGAGAGAAATGTGTTTAAGAAGTCATTCTGGCCCTCTTTAAATGAATGCTCAAGTTCTTCAAAGACAACAAACAGGATGCATAATAAATAAGATTTAATTTTCAGATCAAAATAGGCAGAGTTAAAGATTTTATTGACTGATGTGGGAGAGAGAGATGCTTCTGAAAAGGGGGAGGAAAAAAAAAGGAAGCAACAAGTGGGATTAAAGTCTTGGGTTTTATGCAGCACAAGCTGGTTTTGCATGGTGGGAGGATCAGTACAGGAATAAAATCTTTCCAGAATTAGTGGTCAGTAGCTTGCCGGGCACTTTGCTTCTGATAAAAATGGTTGAAAAACTCTGTCAACCCCCC